>LPNX011173700.1:133585-192033 GCA_001517045.1 Pseudotsuga menziesii
TAACTAAGTGTACAATAGCCAACCCTATAATAACATAGGCTGCTAAATATATAGAATACATGAGCAAATTGAATGCATAAGGAAGCATCCAAACCTAGCATAAAGCAGGCTTACCCAAAATAGGCAAATCCCCCATAGGTGTAAAAAGCTGATCCCAAATCTATCAAGGACCCCATGAATTAGCAAGGGCGCATGGGAAAGCTAAAGAGTGGTCAAATGGCAGCTCATACATGCTTTTGCATGGAGGAAAGAGTGGAGGAGGAAGAGGCAACAAAGCTGATTCACCTCACCTAGTCTTTCTTTCCTATGTGCCTTAAAACACTGAAAAAGCAGGGAATAAAGCAGAAAAAGCAGATGGGCACCTAGGAGGCCAGGAATAAAGTAGATTTTATTCCTAAGGCTTTCCCAAGCGCTCCATGAGTCAATAATGGCAAGTTTGACCTCTATGGATAGGCAATTAGCAACTTGCACATGGTGGGACTCATGGACTAGGCAAATAAGACAAAATAAATGAGATAATATCTAAGTGGGTAAATACTATGGGTTGATTATTCTAACACCCATTGGGTGTCTCACACCTAAAATTGGAAGAAAATAAAAATATCATCACGTTGACCTAGGGTTTGATAAAAATTCTGGTAAAAATACGTAAGTGACCTCAGTAAAATTCCCGCCATTTCCAGTAGTTGATGGATTAAGTTGTTCTGAGGGTATGGGTATCTAGAGTGTTGATTGGTGCATCTAACAACATCATTATTTTGTCCAAAAACTCTCTGAAGATGAAGTTACTAGTATGCCAAAAGTTCCCTCTGGCTTGTTTTGCTCCAATCTAGTAAAATGTTCGCCCAACTTAGAAGAAAATGAGTATGAAGGGGAAATCAGTTTGGTTGTGCTCAATGGGATGTACTACATCATTTGGTATCATTGGTTCAGGAGTTGGTGAAAATAAAAATCCCTCATGTTGACTTGGGGTTTTATAATTTTGTCAAAGTGGTAAATCTATAGTTTAAAATGCTATTTTCAAATTCCCACTAGATGATGTGTGTGTGTCAATTAATTCATCAAATGACATGTATTTGTTACTTTTTGAAGTGTTTATCCAGTCATGGTTTCATTTTTCCCTATGGAGGTCACATGAGTGAAAAATTAACCTTCCATGTTGAAAAAAAAGCATGTTCACACAACGTATGAGTTTGCCTGCACATAGCTTAAAAATATATACTAAACAAGTTTTTCAAATGCCCGCACAAGCCAGAGATTTAAATAGAGATTGCTCAGCCAGTTAATTAAAAAAAGATGAAATAAATAAGAGACATAAACAAAACAAAGTTTATTATTTAATTAACATACATAAATTTAATTTATTTCGAAGAGATTGATGCTTTCTTTCACAACATACAAGCAATCTCATATTGATCACTGAAAACATTGGATTCGGAGATGAATTCTCTATAATGTTATCTTATATTCTAATAAATACAAAACTCCACCATACAAAAAAAAAATCATTAACTTTTGATAAATACATATATACATTGATATGGCAACTAAAAAGCATTTTTCATTATATGCCGATAAATACAAAACTCCGTCATACAAATAATTTTTTCATTAACTGTCGATAAATACATATATACATTGATTTATACATGTCTAGCATGTTTCAGAGATAGTTGCAATCCATCCTCTTGAGAACAAGACAAATCTGAATTATCTCTCTTGCCTTTCGTAGAAGACTGTAATTGTTTTGGAGTTGGACAAGGCACTTATTGCGATTTCTTTTCAAGCTCTTTAACTCTCTGTGAAACTTTTTTTTTAATTTTCAAGCAAAACATTTTTTCCACCATCAGTTTGTCCAACATTTACACATTTTTCTTATACTTCATTGATTCCTGTTGTTCCTTGACCTCCAATTTCTCTCTGGTATGTTTCATCTAATTTTTAACTTTAGCCAATTCACGTTTCAGATTATGTATTTCTTTCTCCTGCTCTTTTGTCCTCAACTCTGTCTCGTTGGGAAGGACAGGAAATGCACTCATCGCAGCAGCTGACCCTTTTAATTCCTTCTCCAAATCAGCAATTGTGGATTTAAGTGTTTGAATTTCCATATCACATCCCAAATGCTGAACCTTTCTACCTTCTAAGAGTTTTGATTCTAGATCCCTTATTTTTGCATCTTTCCCGACCATCTTCTCTTTCATTTCTTTACGTAACGGTGATGAGGCATACAAATAACCTATTGCAAGGCTCTCTGAGAAGCTTTCTTGTAGCATCTTCTCTCGACTTGCTAAGGACTTCTCTCTCTCTTCTAAGGACATTGTACCTGTAGGTGTATTTTTCCTTATACCCTTACCATCGTCTCCTTTGGTACCCTTACCTTCACCATCACCACCTTCTTCACTGGAATTTTTTTTCCTCTACTTTGTTTTTTAAGTTTTAAAGTTTCAGAGATCCTTTCTAACCTTGTTCCTTTCGGCTTAGCATCTTTCCTAGAAATGGTTTTTCTCAAATTAGGAATTATTGATTCTAATTCTCCAACTTTTTTTCCATGGCTTCCCTCCCACTCTTTCAACTTCAATTGATATTCTTGTACTACCTATTCATATTATTTAATATTCTTCTCCATTACCTGTAAAGGACCCATTTCTATCCTCACTGGGGGTACATTGAGAACAGGTGGTCTTTTTTTCAAATCTTCTTTGATTTCACTCGCTTTAGTATTAGCTTTTTCGAAAGCCTCTTCATACACAACCCTCACGGACCGAATTTCTTTTTCAACATAATCAGTGTTTTTTTATACTTCTTTGGATAATAATTTTAACCATTTCTTCTTTCCCTTTTATAATTCTATCTACTTTGAAATGATTATCCACAACTGTCTTCTGCAACACTGCTATCTATTTTAGGAATTGTAAAGCATTATCATCTTTTCTCAAGCACTCTTCCTCCCAATTGCATATATAGGAATCTTGTTCCTTGAAATGCTCCATTTTATCATATAGGATGAACATGTACCTACTATCAAACTTATATGATGCAATTTCTAAATGCATAGCAAAAGCCCCTAATTCTGATTTGGAAGAACAATCATACTTAATTTCCAACTGTTTAGGAGGAATTCTATCTATAATGTCTCGAGGAATGGAAAAGTGAGCAGTAGTTTGTTCCATTTTGTTTCCTGTCACCTCCTCCTAATGACCTCTATCTACATGCCCTTTAAACTATTTCAAAGTTATGGCAGCATGAATTTAATGATTTGTGACCAAATCAAGATACTGTACTCGTAATTCTCCATGGTGCATAGTATTTTGTACTGGCGAGTCCTCGTTCTGTTCAGCAGGGTGTAATGGTAATTCCCCATGGTGCTTAGGATATTATACTAATTCCTTGTTCTACTGAGGAGACTGTACTGGCAATTCCTCATTATGTTCCTTGCTTTTACTTTTCCTAACGTATGTTTTATGGACAGGTGGTTTTGGAAAATAAATTTTCCATGCTGGTTGATATCACCAATCTCTATTTTAGTAGCATGGGGTTGACATAAATCAATAATTTTTTGAAGTGTACCAAGGAAAATAAATTCAACCTTCCTTAATTGGCTCTCTTGCAGGGCAGAGTGGAGTTTCTTAGCCAGTAGATAAGGAATACATATCAGTATATATTCCACCCAATGTATCACTACACACATACATTCACCCGAAATGTCATCCCTATGATGATTCATAATTTTCCTAAGGACAATCTGAATCAAAGTTTTGTATATTCCGGGAGGAACATCTTGCATTTTTAAACCATTCCTTGGAACATTTACTTCTCTCCCACAAATTTTACTGGCCATCTGGTTCTTCTCCTGTCCGGGGGTTTTCCTTGAGCTTAAAATCGCTCCCCCTCTGTGTGGAATATTTGTAGATGGGGAAACCAAATCAGGGTTGAGCTATACCCGCTTCCCAAAAATTACAAGTTCTGTATTCCCAGCATCATATTTCAAAATTGCCTCATCTATCTCCTCACCAACATAACTAAACATTCCCCACAAAAAGTCAAATTTTTTTTCTTCCCTAGGATAGTTTCCATAATTGGTGGCCACATCTTTGCATCTCTCCATGCATCATAATTCTCCTGGATTTTTTTTACTGTTACCCTATCATTTGTGGACGAATGTGTTTCAACTAGGGTTGTAGAGGAGGATGCCCGCATTTCAGCTGCACTCATCATGTTGGACACCCTTGTTTGAAGTTTGGCCATGGTTATCCAGCTTCGAAGCGAAGGTGAGGTGATGCACGCACATTGTATTTCAGGCTCACAAATTTTCCCGTAGACTGATTTTCAGGCTCACCAATTCTGTCAGTAAAGAGGTTTTCAGCAACAAATCAACGCTTTGCTTGGGTATGCACTTTGGAAATAAAAACATATAAAAAAGGAATTTGGAAATAAAAACATATAAAGATCATCATGACATAAAATATATAAAAATGTACCTCTACTCTTCAACAATTAAATATCATTCATCTTCTTCTTCATCCAAATCAACATCTGTATCAGGATCTGGTTCATAATACATATTGATGAAAGGCTCATTCACATCAACATCATCATCAATGGCATCTTCACTAATATAGTCATCGACATCGTCAATGAGATCATCATCTACTACATTTGGATGATAAACCTCTTCAACTTCTTCATCGAACACATCTACTGCAGCCACCTGCTCTTGATCTGAATCATCATCATCATTTTCTTCTTCGTGATTATCTTCATCATCTACATGATTATACTTTACTGGTCTTCCTCTTGGATCCTATCTAACAACGTATGACTAACCTAATTTTCCTGGTACCTCTGAGTAAAGGAATTTCTCACATTGACTTGGAAGAACATAAGGCTCTGTACCCAATTCAAATGCCCTTGCATTAACCATGGTAAATCCATTAGCATGCTCAATAACAGTTCTTTCAGGATCACATTCATGCATCCGTAGCCTGTACCACTTTACCTCAAACAAAACTATTTTAAAGGAATTAAAATCACACTCAATTATGTCCTCCAAATTCCCATAGTACCTATTCTCAGTTTCTTTTGGATGTCTGTCACTTCTAGAGGAAACATTGGTGACCTTAAACACTGCATTTATCCCACAATCTGAGGTTTTCATCTTATTATCCAACATTTTGATATGAAATTTACGACCATTACACCACATATCCTTGTGATGTTTCAACTACAACAATGACAACAAGTAAAAAATACATTGTGAATTAGTAAACATCATATAGGACTTAGAAAATATATTTGAAAACTTAAACAAACCAAATACATTGAAAAAATGGGAAGTAACTAGAAAAATGCGGGTAAAAAATTTACTTTCCCTTTTATCTTTTAAACCATAGGCTAAATCAACTTCCCTTTGCGACGTAAGATCAAGAAATCGATGTTGATGATGATGAGCTGTTTTAATCATCTCACTGACCCCTTCCCATGATAACCTACCGAAGCATTCTTCACAATATTCTATCCAATGCTCCATCCAATCAAGTTTGTTTGCAATGTAGAAATGTAAAGCATCCCACACTCAAGCAACTATATGGAAAAATAACAATTCACTATCATTAATTAGATATCATTACATGCATAGTGTAATACAATTGAATATGCAGGATTAATAAAAAATAACAAATCAGCATGACAAAATAAAATTGGAAAAATACATGTGTAATATATTAATTCCACAAAATCTAATAATTACCTTTCACGGTCCTCATTGTACCTTTCCCCAATAGGACCTCCCCTTCAAATTTGTTGATGGAGTTGAGATGCCAAATGCGAGGAACATTCATATTTTCTGCTAATTTAGGTAGCTATTCACTAATATACACCATACATTGATATACCATATATCCTTCAACCATAGAACCCTCAGGATGTGTTCTTTGTCTAACAATATCCTTCAACAACTTCAACTGCCTCTCCACCATCAACATTGACCTCGTATGTACCGGTCCACATAATTCAATCTCCTCAACTTGGTGTATGAGGTAGTGTTCTTGTGCATTGAAAAATGCTGGAGGTAGATACTATTGTATTTCGCACATTAGTCGGGGAATTTCTCTCTTCCAATACCTTATATCTTCTTTATGGATTTCTTTTGAGGAAAGCCACATACAAATGATGCAATAAAATACTATCAAGCCATATATAAAATTTGCTGGCAAAACATAATATGTCAATAAGTTCATCTACAAATCACAGACCAAGTACATTTTCCATATAAAACGTTACTTACCTCATGTATTTTCCAAGAACATAAATAATTTGTTTTATGTTATTGTCAAAGTCGTTTGGGAGAGATAAAGGTAGAACATACTGTATCAAAAAACACATAATTATTATTTATTTACAAATAAGAGAATAAAATTAATAAAATAGTGCATACCAATAAGGAAATATATTAAAAACTCAGAATTACCTTAATGAATGTATGCCATTCATGTGTTTTAACCCCACCAAAATCACCTTTTTTCATTGAAATATTCCTTATGTTAGACGAAAACCCCGTTGGAAACCTGATTTTTCTGATGACCTCTTTTACAATATTGCTCTGTTGCTCCGTCAAGCACCAAGGAAGACTAATATTTTGTTGACGGGCATCACCATTAGAATTAATGATCACACTTTGCAATGAGTGATTAGCTTCTTGGATGTCAATACAAATCTTTCCAATCCTTTCTTTGTCAGTCCTTCCATCTAATATTCGCCATAACAATTCTGTTATGTTCTTCCTGATATGCATTGTATCAAACAAATGAACTATTTGTATGTGCTCGTAGTATGGAAACCTACTAAATTGCATCAGGTAAATTTTCATTCCTTGTGGAAGCCCATTCGTGCCTTAACGACATTCATGAAACATCAACAAAATCAAATTAACACTAATTAATCAATATAGGTACATACCGTGCTGAACATAATTCACTAAAAAAAAACAAAGATTTATATAATATATGATACAAGTTGAATGTGATTGTCATTGATGTCAAAGGAGTTCAATGAATGGCAAAAGTATAACCAAAGACATGATGGCAAGGTAAACTCAGTGAAAGACAAAGGAATTATAGTTAGGAAGTAATGACATGGAAAGTATGATGATGTGGAATGTATGGTGAGGCTGGAAAGACACATAATGGTGTTCTGGTGCTATCAGGAAGTCAGTGTTGTAATCTCACATCATTATGGAAAAATATGGCAACTTTGTGAAACTTTGGAAATTGAATGAGTATGAAAAAGTAGTCAAAACTACTCTAAGAGAATTCCCGCCATAATTCATGGTTTGAATAGAATGCCCGTACAACCATACTAGGATATAGCTTGTTGAACTGGCTATATAGCCATGGCCTCAGTTTTCCTTAATCATTTCTAAGGAGAAAGTTATAAGTCTGTCAAAATAGGGTTTCAGGATAAACCTTGGAGAAATTCTTGGACATGGATAAGTGTTGGAAAACTAGTCCAGGTGGCCTTTGATCCATGACATTTGATAAATTTATTTTCACAAGGACATCCCTTCGCGGGAATTTCCAAGCGACCTCTCAAAATCCTGTTCTCAACAGTTAGGCAATTTTCTTGTGTTTCTTAATATGCATATTAGTATTTTTCCTACTTTTGGTAGATTGATATTTTGCATATGTGACCATTGTAAGTCAGCCTAAAAGTATGGATGTATAGACATTTCAACAAAGAACAAATCCATGCCAATTGATGAACCTATTGACATACACCCAACATCTGGCAGGCATTTGAAAGTGGTCTTTGAAACTGTTATTGACAGTTAGACAAATCTCTTCAAACCCTAAGTCACCAAGGTGATTTTATTTTTTTCATCAAAATTGGAGAGTGAGACATCCACAATGTGAGGAATATCATACTGACTCAACCATGCCAATATTTTCTCCTGCAACCTCATCATCTAACCTTGGCGGGCATTTTACTGGGATAGTGCAAATGAAGGTGAGAGGCACTTTTGGTAGATTGATATCTTCCTCCTCAGAGAATATTTGGGAAATATGAAACCATGTTTGGATGCACCAACCAACATACTAGAGCCTATCAATTTCAAATATTTTTTCTCATCATCCTATGAGAGGTGGCGCACATTTCCTTGAGGCCACATGCATATTTTACCAATAATTCCATACTTCGACAATTTGTCCAAAACCTAAGGTGGATTTTTCATTTCACCCAAAAAATGAACTAATGCTACTAGATGATGTATTACACCTTAAGGAGCACACCTATGCTGATTTCACTCCCATAAATCATCTTCATTTTACCTAGGCAGGAATTTTACTGAACTTTGGTGTAAGACGACCTGAAACCTTGTTTTGGTAGACCCATATCTTCTTCCTCAAGAATTATCAAACCAATGTGAGAACATGGTTAGGTAGACAAAACATACACCTACAGTATTACCATGTGCTGTGGTCATTTTATTCAAGCCGCAAATTATGGCAAGCTTTTCCCTAGAGCAATTCTTACTAATTTGACCAAAAATCCTTCTTTTGGGAGACCTGTATCTTCTTCTTCAAGGAGTTTTTCTGAGAACTGGGGCCATGGTCAGATAGATATTTCAACAAAATATGGGATGGAAGGTCATGGTGGGAATTTTATTCTTCTTATGAATTATGGTTTTCATTTTCATAAGGCAACTACTTTAGGGCAGTTTTTCAACACTTAGTCAAAATCCCCAAATTATCATACCATTACCAACTACTACCAGAATGTAACATTGACATCATGAGACATTAAGAAACCAACATGTGTTTTTCAACCTCATCACAGATTCCATATCAGCACTTCTTTTGTCATTAATGACCTCCTTTGACATCAATGACAACCATACTTGACAGTGTCCTTGTGCTAGTAAAATTCATAGGGTGACATAGATCTGTTCCTTGTTGAAGTGGTTATCCACCCATGCTTCTAGTTTTCCTTATGATGGTCACATGTGCAAGAAATCAATCCACCAAAGTAGGAAAATTATTGTTTTGCATATTAAAAAATTTGGCTAAGTATTGACCAATATTACAACAATACATAAATAATTTGGCATACCTTGTCGATTTCTATTATATTCCAAGTTCCATAGGTGAGGTGTCATTCTTCGTGGTTTTTTTCCATTCTCTTCTTTACCATTGAATTTTTCTTTGTCTTTAGTTCGATAAATATGTTTCTTAGGAAGAAAGTGCATATACTCATCAAACACTTCCTTTGCTAAATTCCTTGAACGACGAGATTTTATCCTGGGACCGCAAGTTGGACATGCAAATTTACCCTTTGTTTGAAGACCTACAAGATATATGAATTAGTGTAGTGAATTAGAATTACATTTAAAATAATGCATGATATTTTCAATAGTATATATAATATTAAAGAACAAAAGAAAGTAACAATATACCACAAAAATGTGTTAACCAGGGAGCATCATGAATTGTCCATCCAAGTATTCCATGGAATTAAAATTGTCTTTTCCCTATTGGTCTAGAGATGTCATACATAGTGACACCAACCCATAACTTCAACAACTCATCAATAAGAGGCTCAATATATACGTTCATATCTTTAACCTGGTACTTACCTAATTGGTCCAACATACATGATTAATTATATTTAGCTATATTTCATTATATATAAAAGACATAATTATCATGCAAAAAACAAAGAAATGAAATATTTAGTGATCAGACTTTCAAGTAAAAAAATACAAACTAATTAAATACCTGGAACAATCATTGCCAACATTGTGTTCTCTCTCTTGGCCAAAATCCAAGGAGGAAGTTTATTCTTTATAAAAAAAATAGGACACATTGAGTAGGTAGCATGAAGCTCTCCAAATGGATTGACACCATCAACTGCCAACAAAAGTTTAACAGTATGAGGTTCTTCTTTGAAAATTGGCCACTTTTCTTCGATGCACCTAAATGCAGACCCATATGCAGGCATTTGAAGAAGATCGTCTCGACTTCTGTTCTTTGCATGAAAATCCATAAACTGTGCTATACTTTGACACCTGAACAACCACTGGGGACGTGGAATTATTGGAATATAACGAAGAACTTTGTGAGACACCTTTTTTGTCACTTTATCGGTTCGATACCTACTTGTTTGACATTGTGGGAATTCATTTTCTAATGCATATTTTCCATAGTATATGATATGATCATTAGGACATGCATCAATAGCTTGATACTCCCTTTCAATTCTTTCATAATCACATATATCTCTCGATATGTGCGCGGTAAAATATTTGACGTTGGTAATAGAAATTCATCTAACAATCTACAAAATTCAAAAGAATAAGTCAATGTAAACAATATTAATCATCAATATCACATCCATATTTTACAAATTAGATAACAATAGCAATATATGAAAAAAGTCAACCCTTTATGTACATGTGAACATGTAGAGATAAATAATTAACAAATTAAATACCTTAGTATCCGTGTGAGACATGTGTTTGATAAACCATTAAAAACCTTCAAGTTCACTAACAACAATATAGCAGATAGAAGATTTGTTTTTGAGCCTTCATAAAGAGGTTGACGTGCCTTCTCGAGTAGAGGATCAACATCATGACTATCATCCTGGTTGTCCTCATCCATTGGAGCAAATGTGTCTTGGATCAATCTATGCATCTCATCTTCCTGATTTGTATCACTAACGTTATCTCCATCCATATCATCATTAAGAACTTGATCAGCTTCAATATTCTGATCTAGATGTTCGTCACCCTGTAAACGAGTATTTCTGCTAGTACTTGGAAAATAACTCTCTAGAAGGTGACATTTTGGGGGCATTGTCTATATATTTACAAACAACGTAGTAAGATTAGTGTGTATAGAACATATAATAAAATGATAAGACATTTTATTGAAATTCATGACATGATGACTATTACAGAGAATACATTAAAAATTGAATAACCTCTTACCAAGGGACGATATTCATAACCCCCTTCGGCGTGCCCCTTCTCCCTACATTGTCTTTTAGCTGTCGGTATTAAAATTATTCTTTGTTGCAAGCCCCTGCAATCAGAGAAAGGGAAATAAAATTTTCATCTCCCCTCGCCTCTAATGCCACTCTAAACTGAGCAAGCTTCCTTGCATTTTCATTCATAGTGAAAAATCCTTGTAGTGACAAGTAATTGTCTTACGGCCTACCCCATACCAAATAGTAACTTGTCAAATACATTACATATAAGTATATTTCTAAATGCAGTATATTATATACCAATTTCTATAAAGAAAAACATGAAGACTGTGATGAATAGGATTGTCATTGATGACAACATTAATGACAATCATTTTGGAAAAATATGGTAATTTGGTGAAAAACAGGAAAATGACTAAGTGTTGGAAAACTGGCTCAGGTAGCCTTAAGAAAATCCCCGCCACAAATTGTGTGTTGAAGAAAATTCCTACACCATATGGGGGTCTTGTAGATTGATATTTGGCCTACCTAACCATGTCTTCCGATTGTCTTGGAAGTAGCTGAAGAAGAAGTTATGAACCTACCAAAACAATGTTTTAGGCAGATTGGACCAGACTAAGAAAATTGTATAAGTGTTGGAAAAACTGGATCATGTGGCCTTGGGAAAATGCCCGCAGTACCTTATAGGTGTATGATAAAAATTATCTGAAGCTATCATCCTACAGCTTGTTGAAGAGGATATCTCAACATGGTCTCAGTTCTCAAAGAAGATGTTGGATGACAAAGATAATGGTTAGCCAAAACAGAGTTTTAGGCTATTTTGCACTATTCCAGTAGTGGCAAAACTGACTCAGTGTCCTCAGGGAAACGCCCGCCCTATCTCATAGGATGATGAGAAAAATAATATGAAATTGTTAGGCTATAGCTTGTTGATGGGTGCATCTAACCATGGTCTCATTTATCCCATGGAGTGTTTTATGACAAAGATATAAATATTCCAAAAGTAAGAAAAATATTATTTTGCATTTTAAGAACACAAGAAAATTGGTTGTGTTAGATTCATGACATTGAAAAGGCATTTTGAAATTCCCACAAGGAGGGGTTATTTTGATGATAAAATTCATTAGGTAGCATAGGCATGTTCCTTGGTGAACCAACTATCCAGCTATACCTTCAAGTTGTCTTATCATGGTCTCATATGCAAAATATAAATCTACTAAAAATAGGAAAAATAATATTTTGCATAGTGAGAACAAAAGAAAATTGACCAAGTGTTAAAAACATGAGTTTGAGAGGTTAGTTGGAAATTCCCACCAAGGGATGTCTTTGTGCAGCTAAATTTATCAAATTTCAAGGATCCATTATTTGGTAAGTTGTCCATCTGCTCATGACTTCAGGTACCCATAGAGTGTTCACACGTGTGAAATAGGAGTTTGCCAAAATGGGAAGAAATATGTTTTGATGTTCAAAAGAGTCTGAGAAGCTATTTTGAAATGCTTGCCAGTGGTTGTGTGTGTGTCAATAGATTTATCTTGTGATATGGTATTGTTCATTGTTGAAATGGCTATCTAGCCATGCTTGTAGGTTTCCTTATGGTGATTACATGAGGGAGAAATCAATCTACCAAAGTATAAGAAAAATTGTTTTTACAAGTTAAAAACAATTTTGTCCAAGTGTTAAATTAAACAGTTTCGAATCCTATATACTGATGTGGACAACATTGAATAAAAGATACTAATGGTGTATGGACAGAGTTGAGACAAGGCTACAGTATGTTGTATGTTGAATGACTTGCTGAGTACAGAATGAAGACTTGTTGATTGGTATTTTTGATGTGTGTGCATGTGGCAATCTTTGGAAGAGTCTGATGTATCAATTGTAATTTGTACTCTGAAATTTGCATAGGGAGGTTGGGTGGAGCTGGGGAAAGTCTTATTGGTCTTTTGAAAAGTTGAAGCTTGTTTTGATGTTGTATCATCCCAGTCAGTTGTAGCTGACCGAACCATTCTGGTGGGTGGTGCCACCTTATGGGTTGTAGCCCAAATTGGAGATTGAAGTCTCCACTTATATAAAGATTACAAAACTATATATTGTGTCCCTTGTACAATGTCTTGATAGTGGTGTTTTTAATTGATGAATGCCATGTGCCTAGTTGATATTTTTCTTTGATAAATATGTTGTTGAAGAAATTGTGAAATAATGATATAAGATTGGTAGAAAAATTTGAAATTGAGTTGAAGCCTTAGCTCACTGATTCACGCCCCCCCCCTCTCAGTGAGCATTATCTTTAACAGACTGAAGTTTTCATTGATGCCAACAAGTGTTGTTCAATGGCCTTTGATTTACTCATAAGGAGACATTGATAGTTTGGGCATTGGAACACTGGGTGGCCCAAATGGTCCAAATCAAAGTTGTCCTTCTACTGTGGGAAGTGATTAACACCGTGTCCATGAACAATAGCTTAGTGGAGCATCGGGTATATAAAAAAAAAACCAAATTGGCTAGAGTCATTGTTGACTGGACCCTCTTGTTGCAATTACTTTGGTTTAAATAAAAGGAGGGAGTTTCAAGGTTGTTAAATTCGTTCGTAAGGTACATGACCCAAAGAATACAACTATTATTTTGAGCCTCAATGTTAGTTTGTATCCCCCAAAAAAGGATGCATGATTATTTTTTATGAATTTACGGCCAGATGATTGTTGCAGAGTATGAATGATATCTCTAGTTTTGGACATGGTTGATGAAGAAATCCGGGCTCAATCCATGCTCAATCAATCGCAACTATAGAAAATGTGCTGAAATTGCATGAGTCAGGCGGTACAATGGACAGACGATTCCATGCACATTCTCACATTACGCTTTCAGGGATGGAAGGATTGAGTTTTTAGCCTGGAGACTCCACAGACACTTTGTGTGCTTGTCAGAGAAGGACTGGGAGGCAGCTGATGCAGCTTGTTGATCATTTTTATAAATAAAACATTTCTTTCAGATAGGTTACCTCTTCACCCAGACCTAACATATTTGTAACACAAAATAAAATTTTAAATCTGAGTAGAGTTGTGAAGCTTCAGCAAAAAGAGAAGCCTGCTCTAACTCAACAAGGATAATTATTAATGCCATTACAACTTTACCGGCACGTAAATAGCCAAGAGCCGTTGAAAGCTAGCATTGGTTTGGCGGGTGTGCAAAGATAGCCATATATCGTCGATATAGAGACGAAAGTTCGTTGAAAATTAAAAACGTCGATATTGCCACAGTTTTTCCGCCGTGATAAAAAAAACTGAAGGATTAATCCATGAATGTTCAAAACGTGGAAGTATTTCATGGAAAAATCCGCCCAAATGTATTAGTGTCTCATGTGAAATTCAAATTCTCTTGAACTCTATGCATTTATCTTTATCTCTTATATTTTATTGCATGGTCAATATGTGTTAACTTTAATTATCTATCATATATCATATTATACTAAGAATATTTATCGAATGTTGTGATCATATTATATTACTCCAGACCCAATAATCATATGCTAAAGTAATTCAATCTAGAGGTGGCCAGTCTCTAAAGGGGACTTAATAGAAACGGTGATCATGGTTAGAAATGCATCACACAACATTAAGTGCTTCAACATGTAAATCATTACCTCTATACAGGAGGTCCACCCCATCAGTACCTACTATAGCAAGAGGTCAAATGAGAATATTGACTTGACACATAAGTCCAGTGCCTTGTCCAACAAGACTTTACAACATCATCACTTTGATAAATTAAAGCATTCACCTCTATATGGGAGGAATGACCTTTATACATAAGGCTTAGTAATTTTTGAGTCCATCTCAAGAATCTACTCCAAGTACCTAAGTCCAACTCAGGTTCTTCTATACGGGAGGTCCAATCGTGGCTACACAATATTGTCTTAGAGAATGACTCGTGTTGTTGTACATTTAACAAGGATAACACTCCAATCCACATACACTCAAAACTAAATCCAACATATTTACGTATATAGATAAGACTATTCTATCTAGTATAAATACTAGATAGACTACTTATTAAGAATATAGACTACTCATGATATTAGATATGGTGTTGAATTTTTTTTGGGACCTCCAATTGGGTTAAGGATGTCCACCATCTCCAGATGTTACTTTAAACATGTGGGCCCTTCATCATTCCTACCATATTACATATGCATTTACTTCATTACATATACTTTTAATGTCACATATGCTTCCCTCGAGGTCATATCATAAATATTTAATTCTGTATATAACCCCTCTAGATCATAACAAGAATAAGAAAGGAAAGCATCGTCAAATATAGCCATTAATTGAAGAAGGTATTGTACAAATTCTCATGCTGCAAGTTAGATGAAAAATTAAGTGGGTATACTTACTAAATCCAAACAATTTAGGAAGACGATGTTAAATCATTAAACTATAAATAATATAAGAAATGCCAATTGGGTCTAGTTGGGGCGATTGAGAGGAAGAATGTTATTCTCTCCACCTAGGATCAATTTTAGAAAGTGACATTCTAAGCTTTTAATGAGATATGCATTTCACAAATGCAATAACTAAATAAATAGAAATTACAAAGGAAATATTTGAAATGTTGGAAGTCACATTCATCAATACAACAATAATGATGAGCTTCAGATATTTTTGACACAAGTGAATACCCTTCATCAACCATGCACTTTTACTTAGGAGAGGGCTCAATTAGACCTTTTATCATGAGAAAACCCTATGACTTATAGCATGAATACCATTACTTATGTTTTATGAGATTAATTTTGAACACAATACAATAAAAATGTTGAATACAATCCTATGCCAAGTAAACATAGATAGAGATAAAATATAATAACATAAATTAATTCAATAAATAAACTATATATATATAATTTATAACGTATTAAAAAAAACTCACACTATTAAATTTCACTTCTATTTATTGACAAAAATAAAATATAAAACAAAAAGAAATATCATATACACCATAATAGTCTACATTGTATACAAATTTCTAGAATACCATGAACAAAGCTACTAGTCTGTGATAATTATAAAATAGTAAAAGTCATATAAATCTTGGTAATCAGTGGCCTCTCAATTACCTTTGCAGATAACTTATATGTCAACAAAAATTCCTTTCCTTATTTGCATTCATTTTATCTATACATTAAATGAAACAATGGAAGATGAAACATTTTAGATGACTAACTCTTTACATAATGATCTTTGTTGTCAAGAAGCTTTACACTCTAGATTTATTTTATCTTTTCATGTATTCTCTCTATGCATCATACACTTTGTAATTTCATGAAACCATGGGAAAATGTGTTGCTCAACTATTGCATAATGTAGAGTTATGATATGCTTTACTATAAAAATAATAATCCATATTAGAATTGAAGGTTTTCTATGTTCATATTTCTTGATATGGAAATGTTAATAAATAATCATATTAGAAAATATGTGTTTTTTTTTGCATATTTTGGAGAGGATAAAATATTCCTCTACCATCGGCTCAAATCAAAATCTTGAAGAAATGTTGGTGGAACGGTGAACATCATAAGCATTATTTATTGACCATGATTTATTTGGTGAGTAAGACATACATGGTCACAAGGTGGTGGAATCCTAAATAAAAAAGTTACCGTTGATGAAACCATGAACATATTTGGTGGCATAATCTTGTACATTTGGTGGTTGGACCTCCAATAAAGTTAATGGATCCATGAACATTGTTGGTGGAAACCTGAGCTCTAATTACAAAACCATGAGCATTATTGGTGGAACCATGGGAATTGTTGATGGAACCAAGAGCCTTGTTTATGGAACCATGAGCTCTATTTATGGAACCATGATCATTATTAGTGGAACCATGAGCATTATTAGTGGAACCATGAGCTCTATTTATGGAATTATGAGCATTGTTGGTGGAACCATGAGCTCTATTTATGGAACCATAAGCATTATTGGTGGAACCATGAGCATTGTGGGTGGAACCAAGAGCTATGTTTATGGAATCATGAGCTCTATCTATGGAACCATGAGCATTAGTGGTTGGAACCATGAGTAATGGTTGAAAGGTGGTGGAACTATGTGAGGAACCTTGAACAAAATTCATGGTAAATGAGCATTGAACCTTGAAGAATGTAAATGGAACAATGGACCATTTTGATGGAACTGTGAACAGTGTTGGTGGAACCATGTGCATTGCAAACTTAACACCATGTGAAATTAAGAAACCTTGAACAACGTTGGTGGAACCATGAATATCATAAGCATTATTTATGGAGCATGAACCATTTGGTGAATGAAAAATACATGGTCATGACGTGGTGGATTCATAACTAATGCATATGGAACCTTGAACAAATCTAAAGTTGATAAAACCATGAACATATTTGGTGGTATAATCTTGCATATTTGGTTAAATCTCCAAGAAAGTTAATGGATATATGAAGATTGTTGGTGCAAACATGAGCTCTAATTATGGAACCATGAGCTGTATTTATGGAACCATGACACAAAAGGATTTGAACCCAAAATCCGACGACACCCGACGTATCATACGGATGTATAGATGTGTCGGAAAAAACTGATGAAAAGTACTGAACCTTTTGAATTATTTTAGCATCGTAAAATTTTCGACGTGAAATCTATATCGTCGGATTTCCGATACTAGTTCATAGGTTTTTTGACGGATATGTCGTCAGATATCTGAAAAGCGTGTGTCGACAATGCGACAGATATCTTGTCACATATCAGACACAATGGTGTCGTATTTTTGACGTGTTTGGATATTTTTTGCAATAAAATAATGTCATATTTCAAATTGTTTGTCCCATATTTCCAACGGTAACTATGTTCAGGCCATCAGATATTCGACGACTGTGCAATTATAAATTTAAACATTTTAAAACATTCCAACATGTTTGTTAAATAAGTGATGGATGGTTTGCGAAAATTATTTGTTCCTCAATGAAGGGTTTCAAGAATTTTTTTTTTCTTCGATAGACAGTTTGACGGGATTTTTTTATTCTACAACAAACCTCCATTTGAGAAAATTGTGATGCATGGAACTTGATTTTTTAATATTGTCTATAGTATTCATTCATGAAGTTTGTGACAAAATGTCAAATAGAAATATTCCTGATCCAAACGAAAACAACCGACAATTGCTTGCTAGACTATGGATGTAGCGAAACGAAGGGGCGATGGAAAATATTATTGTCAATGTACTCAATGCAGGGGATTTAAGAGGAGAAGAATATTGATCTCAATAGCTATAAAACATTGTAGGGAACATGGACACGCTAAGGGGGGGAATGAATATTGTCCATTTGTAGGTTTAGCATTATAAAGTTTTTTATATTCTTTTTTTTGGTAAATGTATGTATTATTTTCATATTTCCTATATTAATGTATATCAATTGATGTTTCCATGTATTTATAAAGGAAATACACCCTACAACATATCGTCCAGAGGAAGTGCTTTCAGAACAAGTTCCGGATTAGGATCATGGAGCGTCTATGTTTAATGGAGAAAAAGTGAATGATCATATTGAACAAGATGATCATACTGATAATGTATTTGAAGATGATGGTACAAATACATCGATCCATGATTCATTTAATGTTAGAATGGATGATGACGATGACGATGATAATGAAAATGATGATGACTTTGATGATGTTCATGATATACCTCTTCTCGATAAGGAATATGAACCCCTTTATGAATGCTCCAAAACAAATCTTCTCTCTGCTGTATTGTTGATAATGAACTTGAAGGTTATGAATGGTCTTTCAAACATTGCAATCACACGGATGCTAAGGTATGTAAAATAATCCATCACATATATAGGATCATGATAAATTTTATTTGTATTCCTCTAATAATTGTATTGCTAACTCATTATTGATCATTGCACGGATGAAGCGTGTTTCATTAATATTATTTATTAATTACATTAACAATTTTTTATTTTATTTTTGTAGCTTGATAGCTGAATTTTTGTTACCACCATCAAATATTTTACCTCGCACATATCGATATTTATCTTCCATCATGAAACAGATTGGAATGAATTATGAAGAAATTCATGCATGCCTCGATGACCATGTTATATATTATAATCATCATGAATTTGCAACAGAATGTCCAGAATGTTATGTAAGTAGATATCGAACAAATAAAGTAACAAAAAATGTGCCTCAGAAGGTTCGTCATTATATTCCCATCATTCCACGTTTACAACGACTATTCAGGTGCAAAAACATAGTGCAATTTATGGATTACCATGACAGGAAAAGAAGTCAAGATGATGTTATCCAAATGCCTACAGATGGTTTTGATTTTATATATATGGAGGAAAAGTGGCCTCACTTTAAAGAAGAACCATGTAATCTTAGGATTTTTTGGCAGCAGATGGTGTTAATCCATTTACATGGTGTGGCCTATTTTTGTTATCAACAATAACATTCCTCCATGGTTGTCAATAAAGAGGGAGCACATAATGTTGTCGATGATTATTCCAGTTTTTTTATGTCTACAACTATTTTATTTCTAATGTAGTTGTGGCATCTCATTTGTTGTATTATTTTTGTTAATTTCATATATATATTTTATTTTACTCTTGTGCATGGTTTATATATCTTAATGGTTCTCATAATGATATATTTATATGTACTTCAAATCAATCAAGTAAGTTCCAAGTCAAAGATATGAATGTATATATCGAACCTCTTATAGATGAGCTACTGAAGTTATGGAATGGCATCACTATGTACGACATATCTAGACCAATACGACAAAGGCAATTTCAATTCCATGCAATGGTTGTATGGACAATACACGATGCCCCTGGGTTAACTTCATTTTGTGGTTTGTATTTTTAAGTTCCACTTTAATTGAATTTAATTATATGGAGTAGTTAGAATAGTTTATATATAATTATAATTGACATAGATATTCCATATCTAAATATTGTAGGTCTTCAGACAAACGGTAAATTCGCATGTCTAGTTTGTGGTCCTAAGATAAAATATCGTCACTCAAAAATCTTAGGAAAGGAGGTGTTTGATGAGTATAGGCATTTCCTCTCTTAGAATCACAGGTCTAGAACAACCAAAAAAAATATTTTAAATGGGAAGCAAGAGACTACATTAAAACCACAGAGAATGACACCTCACCTTTGGAAGATGCAATACAATAGAAATCGTCATCATGGTACGTATGGATCATCGCATATGAATTGTTATGTATTTTAATTTTTATTGTGAGTTGTTTACTGTAGTGGCCATATTTGATTTATGATGTAATTTATTTATAAACTAATATTCATGATGTCCATCGTGATCATGAAGGCATTAATGGGCTTCCACAAGGAATGAAAAGTTATCCTCTTCAATTCAGCATGTTTCCCTACTATGAGCACTTACAAATTGCTCATTTTTTTGATACAATGCATATTGGAAAGAATGTTACTTAAAAATTATGGTGACGACTAGAGCTAAGGAGGGAGAAAGATAAAGTTGTGAAAGCTTGCAAAGACATTCAAGAAAGCAACCATGCAATGAAAGACATCATCCAATTTCATAGCAACGAAGACCAAGTTAATATAAACTCAATTCCATGAATGTTTATGAAGCAACAAAGCAATATTGTCAAAGAATTAATGCGTAAAATTAAATTTCCCACTGGATTTTTTGTGAACTTAAAGAATATCATAACAAAAAAAGGTGATTTTGTGGGGGTCAAAACACATGATTGGCACGTATTCATCAAGGTGATTATTATTGTTATGTCGACATATTTGTTTTCTTCATTTTATTGCGTATATTTTGTTTTCTTGTTTGTATACTCTTTGTTTAATAAATGGCGTGGTTTGTATATTGATACAATATGTTCTACCTCTCTCTCTCACGAACAACTTCGACAACAATGTCAAACAAGTTATATATAATCTTGGTAAATACATGAGGTAACTAGCGATTACTTGCATGTGCATAGTGTTTCTTTAATTCTCCGTATAATATATATTTGTTTTTTTGTGCACTATTTCATCATATGTAATTTAGTGTTTTTTTTTGTTAAATATCATTATTGGTTTGCATCACTTGTATATGGTTGACATCTAAATAAATCCATAAAGAAGATATAAAGTATTGGAGGAGAGAAATTCCTCATCTCATGTGTGAAATGCAGAAACATCTACCTTCAGCATTTTTCAATGCACAGGAACACTACGTCATACACCAAGTTGAGGAGATTGAGTTGTGTGGACCTGTGCACTCAAGGTCCTTGTGGATGGTTGAGAGGCATTTGAAATTTATGAAGGGTTTGGTGAAACAATGAGCACATGCTGAGGGTTCTATGATGGAAGGATATACAGTATACCAAAACATGTTGTATGTTAGTGAATATCTTCCTATTTTAGCATCAAAGCTCAATTTACGTCGCATTTACGATCCAGACTCCAATAACAAACTTGAAGGGGAGCAACTGAAGGGGAAGGGTAGATTGAGGAAGGTGAAAGGTAATTATTAGCTTGTGGATGTTTATTATATCATTCATATTCTAATTGAATTTTCTAGTTATTGCATCAATTAAGAGCATATACTTTGTTCAGGATATTTACACCTGTATTTCATTATAATGATTATTGTCATCAAGCAGTTGGTTGAGAATGGGATGCAATTCATTAATACATTGCAAACAATCTTGACGGGATGAAGGTATGGATTGAACGATGCGAACAATCGGGTCATAGAATATCATGGGAAGGTGTGGCTTCATTGGTAAAAGAAACAAAACACAATGGAGATATAAATATGACAGAAAGGGAAATCGATTTAGCATATGGTTTAAAAGGTAAAATGGCAAGCATATTAACCAATACCTCTAAATATTTTTTTTTTCAAATTACATTTTGACGTACATGTTATTCTTTTCCATGTATTGCTGCATAACTACTGAATCGTTGAGTTATCTTTTCGTGTATTGATTATTGCAGGTAAAACACCATAAGGCTATGGTCTATAATGGTGGTAGATATCGGATCAAAAAATTGGATGAAAGAAAGAAAACATCAGATTATGGTATATATGCAGTCTTTGAGGTGACCAATGTTTCATCTATAAGTGAAAGCCATCCAGAAGTCTCAGAAAATCGATACTATGGGTATTTGGAAGATATTTTACAGTGTGACTTTAAATCCTTTAAGGTAGTTCTATTCATTGTCAAATGGTATAGGTTATGATTGAATCAACGTGATCCCGATAGAACTATTATTGAACATGATAATGGATTTACCATGGTAAATACAAGGTTTTTGAGCCAGGAACAAATCCCTATGTTCTTCCAAGCCAATGTGAACATGTATTTTACTCGGAGGTTCTAGGTAAAGCGGGCTGGTCATTTGTTGTGAGACACGATCCAAGGGGAAGGTTGGTAAAGTATAACCTAGACGATGGTAATGAAGATGGTTCTCTGGAAGAAGAATATGATGACGAAGAGCATGATAAACAAGAGTTAGGTGATGATGATGATCCAGCAGAATATGTCCAAGAAATAGTTGAATCAGATGATGTAGCAGACAATACCGATGAATATTATACTGACGATGACACGATGAGCATAGCTGATGATGATGACGATGATGATATGACCAATCCTTGCAATGTTGACTCTAGATCTGATGATACAGATGATGACGTGGATGAAGATGATGATGATATGGATGAAGAAGACGATGAAATATATTGAAAGGTAAATATTTAATTAGGCCTATTCTTCTATCTTATTTAAAAAAAAGAGTTACTAACATCATCACCATCACCATCATCTTTATCATCATCATCATGTTGATCATCATCGTCACTATCATCATCATCATCATCGTCAGCAAAAACATCATCATTATCCTCATCATCGTCATCATCATCATCATCATTATCATAATCAAGAGTGTCATCATGATCATGATCATCATTACCATGAACATCATCATCACCATCATCATCATCTTCATCATCATCGTCACCATCATCATTGTCATCATCATCAACATCATCATCAACATCATCATCACCATCATCATCATCTTCATCATCATCGTCATCATCATCATTGTCATCCTCATGATGATGATAATCATCATTTCCATTGTCGTCATCAACATCATAATCATCAACGTCATGATGATCATGATGATCATCATCGTCGTCTTCATCATCATCACCATCATCATCATCTTCATCATCATCATCATCATCATCATCATCATCGTCATCCTCATGATGATGATAATCATCACCAACAACATCATCATCATCACCATCACCATCATCATCATCATCATCATCATCATCATCGTCATCCTCATGATCATCGTCATCATCATCATCGTCGTCACCATAAACATCATCATCATCTTCATCATCATCGTCATCATCATCATTGTCATCCTCATGATGATGATAATCATCATCATCATCATAATCAACAACATCATCATCATCATCATCATTATCATCATCGTAATCAACATCATAATCATCATCATCATCATCAACATCACCATGATCATGGTCATCATCATCGTCGTCATATTCATCATCGTCATCATCATCATCATCGTCTTCATCATCATTGTCGTCATCATCACACATCATCATTTTCATCATCATCTTCATCATCATCATCATCATTGTCTTCATCACCAAGATGACCATCATCACCATCATCATCATCTTCATCATTATAAGGCTATGGTCATTTTCATCATCAACATCATCATCATCATCATTGTCATCATCGTCATCAACATCATAATCATCATCATCATCATCATCATCATCATCATCATCATCTTCATAAGTACCAACATCAACATTATCATCATCATCATCATCATCAAGAGCGTCATCATGATCATCATCATTATCATCACCATCATGACCCTCATCATCATCATAATCATAATGATAACACTTATCATTATCATCATCTTCATCATCATCGTTGTCATAATCTTCATCACCAACATGACCATCATCACCATCATCATCATATTCATCATCATCGTCATCATCATCATTGTCATCCTCATGATGATGATAATATTCATCATCATCATCAACATCATCATCACCATCATCATCATCTTCATCATCATCGTCATCATCATCGTAGTCATCCTCATGATGATGATAATCATCATCATCAACATCATCATCACCATCATCATCATCTTCATCATCATCGTCATCATCATCATCGTCATCATCATCATAATCATCATTTTCATTGTCGTCATCATCATCATCTTCATTGTCATCATCGTCATCAACATCATAATCATCATCATCATCATCAACATCATCATCATCGTCGTCGTCGTCATCTTCATCATCGTCATCTTCATGATCATGATCGTGATCATCATCATTGTCTTCATCATCATCGTCGTCGTCTTCATCATCATCATCATCCTCATCATTATCATCATCAGCATCATCATCATGAGTATCATTATTATTTTGTATTTTAATATATTAACATTGATCTATGTTAATCTTGACTCTACGAAGTGTTAAGAGGGATCAAATGCTTTGAAGTGCAAATCTTGAAAACATAAAAAAATTGAATTATACACTTTGTTTAAACCTTATATATTTTTAATATAGTTAACATTATAATCAAAACAAAAACACAAGAGAAATATTTAATGAAGAGTCCACCATGCCATTAGATTGGATATGTGCAATCTAGAATGACCACTTTTGTTTTAAGATTGTATTTACTTTATTCATATTGATGAATATCCCTTCACGATTTTCTTCACTGAAATTTGATTGTTATCAAATTAAACATGATAATTAAAAAAAATAATATTGCAAGTGCAACTATCATAATCACACATAATCTCATTCCCAAATAGTAAATGTTAAATAAATATATATAAATAGATAAAATTCATTAGTGGGATTAGTGTAATGTAATTATGCTCCAATCAACGATCTCACATAATTAACAGAGAGTTAAATATGCATGACATCTTCAATTATCAAAGTTTTATTTTGATTATATATTATATATAAAGTAATACAATAACGTTAGTTGGATTTGAATTCAATGGATTTTTAAAATAAAAATTAACATATATTTATATAAATGTATTTTACAATTTATTCAATTTTTTTAGATTTAATATATATTTGGTTCTAAAATTTTAATTTTTAATATTTCTTTGGTATTAACATATGCCATATCCTTATAACCATGGTACATCTCACTCACTTTAATTATAAAAGACTTCAATATAATAAATTTTATATTTTTATATTTCAGACTTTCATATATAAAATTTATATACTTTAAAATTTCATATAATAATGTAAGATATTATAAAATGAGGATTATATTATTCACAAAAATGTTAATTCCTAAATTTTCCTCACGCATTTAGTTTTGAAAAAAATCTATATAATATGAATTATTTATTTAAAAAATGAAAAAGTTATAGTATTAATTATATATTTAACAAAAAAAAAAAGTTATACATTTTGATATAATTATTCAAACCATTCGATCAATAAACCTTAGTTAAACCTCGGTTAAATTTTAAATATTTAATCAATGTTGAGATTTATTAAGCTAGCTTACTTAAATTTTAAATATGTAATCAATGCTAAGATTTATTCAGCTCTTGTTTAGTAGTTGGGATGTGGTACTAACATAAAGTTTTATGTTGAAACCCTAACAAATGTATTGTCCTTTTCCTTTTGTGTAAGAAGAAAAGATGTTTGATATATTAAACTTGATCTCATCATAAAAATTAACTTACAAATAAACTAAATTAATTAAAATTAAAATTATTATCATAATATAAATTTTTTTAGTTATTTATAAAATTAAAATTCTTTTGTGTGATAAGAAAAATGTTTGATCTCATCAACTTGATATCATCCTACAAATTAATTTAAATAAATATTAATATTATAATTTATCTTTTATTTATTTATAAAGTCAAAATTACATTATAATTACAATAAAATAAATTAAATTACAATAAATAAATTCCATGGATGTTTACGCAGCAACATAATGGGTTGTATTTCAAAGCTAAGGGATGGGAGGGAGGTAATTGTTTCACTTTATTTGGTTGATATTTTTAAATATCCCCAACTTTGTGTTTTCACAAACCATAAAAAATAGGAATATTTTTGTTGCAAGAGAAAATAAGAACAATAGAGTAATATGATAACTTATAATAATTATAATAGTTTTAAAGATATGATTTTATAATATTATAATGGCAATCTTGAACTCGAACTTTTTGTTTAGCTAGGTTCTACCCTAGTTGTCACTAGCTCGATTCACATGCCTAACTTTTCAATCATCCATAAAAGCTATATTTTAATTTTTCCAAGATAGGGGTGTGTCATTATGTAGATGGTTCTTCCCTCATTACTGTGAAGGTTCATTATTCAAGTTAGGATGTTTTTATTCCTCTTAGGTTTGAATCTCTCTATTGAACATATATTTGGGACCCATAGTTCTAGAAGTTGAGGAATCTATTAGATATAAGAAGTATTTCAAGGATATAAAAATTTCCTTCCATTTTATTGGCTATATTCAACAATTTCCTTCTCATCACTTTTTGATTGAAAGGTTTGCCAGTATTATGCAATTTTTTTTGAAAATGAATATTTGAAGTAAACTAAGTTTTACTTATTCTTAATGTTGGTGGATTACAAAACAAGTATCTTTGAAGTACAGTAAGTTTTACTTATTCTTAATGTTGGTGAAAAGTTCATATCACTACCTAAATGTGGATATGTGTAGAAATTAACCTTTCGAAAGACTACCATAGGACATGTTGTTAGAAGCCATTGACTATGTTGTTGTGAGGACATGATGATGATGATGAGGAGGAGGGTCATGGTTATGATGAGGAGGGTCATGATTATGAAGACGATGATGTTGAAGACAACGACGACAATGATGATGATGATGATGATGATGGTGATGATGGTGATAATTGCCATCATCATCATCATCATCATATACACCGTCATCATCACCATTACCATCATCATGCTGATGAAGACGATGATGATGACGATGATGATGATGATGATGATGAGGGTCATGATAATGAAGACCACGATGTTGAAGACGACGTCGAAAATGATGATGATGATGATGACCATGATCGCGATCATGATCATGAAGATGACGATGATCAACATGATGATGATGATTAGGTGAGATTGTAGGGATTAGGGATCGTCGTCATCTTCATATACATCATCCGACAACATCATCATCATCATCAACAACATCATCAACATCATCATCATCATCGTCATCATCATCATCATCGTCATTGTCATCGTGATCATCATCATTTCATATGATATCAACATGGCCATCACCATCTTCATCATCATCATCATCATCGTCATCGTCGTCATCAACATCATCGTTTATGTTAACAATTTGGTATCATCGTCATCACCATCATAATCATCATATTATAATAAAAAATACTATTCCTAAGTTAAAAATACATATACCTAAGTTAAAAATACTATACCTAATAAAAAAATACTATTATGGCAATACATATAATAAAATATACTATAATAATATTTTATTATATGGCAACACATATAATAATATACATATAATATAAAATATTATATAATAAAAAATACATAGTCTTTATAACATTGTCGTGACTTAGGTTTTGGTCACCTCTATGCAATTTGGACATTTTTATGAATTTTGGAGTAGCTTCGGTGTATCATTTCATGGCGACTCTGGTGTATCATTTTGATTAGCTCTGGTGTATCATTTTGCAGCTCTGGTGTATCATTTAGACTAGCTCTAGTGTTGCCTTTTGCGGCTCTGGTGTATCATTTCGTGGCTCTAGTGTATCATTTTTATGCAATTTGGACTAGCTCCCGATTTTGATTTGGAGCTCAAGGTTGACATTTGGAGCTCATGGTTCATAATTGGAGCTCACTGTTGAGAATTGGAGCTCACAGTTTCGATTTCAATCTCACGGTTCACATTTGGAGCTCATGGTTCATGTTTGGAGCTCACGGTTTCGATTTGGAGCTCATGGCTCAACGGGTAAGCATCACCTCATTTTTTTGGGCATGCTGTGATTTTTTGGGCATGCAACTGGTTTAGGGTTTTAGATTGGATGGGCATGCAATTGGTTCAGGGTTTTAGTTTTTTTGGGCATTCTATGATGTTTTCTATGTATTTGTGGGAAAACATCTACAATCACATCAATTCCAATCTGAAATTTTAGATGCCCTAGATTGCCACATTACATTAGGATAGATGGACAAGAGATGAAGTGTATTAATGATTTACCCAATTGGTAGAAATATCCATGTAATGGCCCCTTACAAATAAGCTAAGGATCCATCCACATATGAACCAAAATAGATAGTCGAAGGCCACACCCACACTAGTGGACTTGACCTGGTGTAGACACAAACAATTGCACGACAACAACATAAGGAATCCCCACATAAGGATCAACAGTAGGAAGAGAAACAAAATATTACGGGGCAACAAAAGATGAAAAAATGGTTAATGCCCCCTTATATGGTAGCAATAACCTCATGACCAACAACCCTCCTACAACAATCCTAATGACATCATTAAATTAGAAAATTACTATGCAATTTATAGCAAGCTTGGTACAACATAGAGAATATCAATTTACACTCATGCAAGGGTGCTAATTTGTTTTTACCATCATGTAGTACATCACTGCCAATGTGTAAGAAATAATTGAGATTGTGACCATGAAATTGAGCACTAACGTTGAACAAGATAACCTAAAAGTAAGCAGTAGACCCACCATTGTTACAATGATGCTAATTCCTCTCACCCTGATAAATCCAAAAGTATCCCTTAAGCATTGTAATAATTAGTCATTAGTCAAGTGGCAAAGAACAAGTTGACGAGACAACATTTAAATTCATGCAACGAAATAGGGCACGTATTTCTACAAGCAGAAAACGATCTAATATAGCTAAAGGTTAAAAAAAATAAACTCCAACTATAGCTAAATGAAACAATCATGGAAGTAGATAACATGTAATGAGAGAAGGCCAACCTCAAAGACCATGTTGAAATAATCAACGACTAAATCATCCAAATGTGGGAATTCCATTGATTTAAAAGTCAATTTTTTGGAGGTGGCCTATAAAATGGGTACCTTGTTTATTCAAGAAGTGGAGGATCTTGAGTGCAGAAAAGGAAACCATTGTTGACATGAGAAAAAGACAACAAGTTTTGTTTGGTCTTATTAGGTCCTTAATTTTTAATTTTTAAAATAACATTTGTTTGTATGAGGTGGTGAGAGATGGAATAAATTTGGTTAGAGAAGGAGAGGAGATAAGAGGCAGTCCATTAAGCCAAATAGTGAAGATATGCATTGGACATATAGGGTTTTGAATGGAAATCCCCACCCTTAAGAGAGGATATATTTTGTAAAGGTTTAGGCCTAGAAAATGGTTTTTGGTATTGTTATTAATGATGTTGTTATAGTTGATAGCTAGTAGAATATGGTTAAATAGTAGAAGGAGGTTGCAATTGCTTGCATTGTAAGGCTTTTGGGATAATAGTGGATAGTCATTGTTGTAATATGATTTGTACTAGACTTGTTATATTTATGTTCTGAGGATGTATTGGATTATGATGAATATTAATGGAATGATACCCCCATTCCAAATATTTGGTTTGTTCCTTTTATATGCAAACGATGTGTTTTTTATTATTATTCCACAAATATGTTAATAAATGAATTCTTATTTAGTATAGTTGTGTCACATTCTGTAGTAGAAGGTACTAATAATTATAAAGGCTTGTTTGTTCACGGTGGTATGGGAATGAGTTGCACTTGAATGAATGGGGACTTGCATAAGTAAATAAAGGAACCCTATATGGTGGAGCAAACATTGGTCATGATGTCCATGTTGCATTAGAGTCATATAGAATTTAGTGTCGTGTGATGCTTTGGGTTAGACCTTCCTCTCTCCAAGCATTGAATATGCCAATGATTGGACTATAAAATACCACCTTTGTTGGAAACTAATGCAAACCCATGCATGCGTTTGAGCCAACATTTACAACCAACAACTAGTTTTAAGTCTCAATTTGAAAATACAGAAATATGGAAAGATAGGGATGACAATACATACAATTTTGAGTTTGAATCACTCAATTGCTCCAAGAAATGAGAATTGGGTGTACATTTTAATGAAGCAAGACAATATTGGTTAATTTTAGTAATGTAGACTCACAATAAGAACTCTAAAATACACTCTTCTAGAGTTACCCAACTCATGTACATTTAGAGCGTAATAAAACATAAAAGTAGGGAGGTTTGAGCCCCCAAATCAAGAGAAAAAGGAAAAATGCAAAAGTTGTTGACTTCGAAGATTTGATATGGGAAAATGGAGGTGAATTTTGAAAATTCTAAGATATGGGTTTTCTTGGTAACGTGAAAATATAATATAGTTGAGACTCACCTTTTCTAATAGACACGTATACTAATTTCAGCATGAATTTTTTTTATCCCTTTCATGCAAATGTATATCATGTTTAATAAACCCTTAGAACATGAAGTGTTTAATTTGAACCATTGGGTGAGTCTTGCCAACAAATTCTACTTGAGGGAAGAAGATTGTTGGTTTTAGATGAATGTAATTTCCCACGCAATAAGGACACCAACATACTCCATGCTCTTTCCCAAATACATAGGAGGAGACAGGTGTTATTGTCAGGCACCCTCTTTCAGAACAATTTTAAAGAGCTCTTCAATATTTTGAGGTTGGTAAGGCCTACTATTTTAGATTTTAACTCTTTTCGAGCCTTCTTCAGCTGGTTGATGAATATCATTATTGCAACTGAGAGGCATCCAAAATTAATGTACAAGGGGCATGTTCAAGATACAGTGGAGAGAATATTCTCTGAAGTGTTGGGTTGTGCACTACATAGTATCACTCAAGAGGTTAAAACATCCACTCTACAGGATCGCCAAGAACTAACATCATTATTTGTCCATTACGATAAATGAGATGTACTAGAATATTTTCCTAGACTTGTTGATTTCACCGTTAAGTTGAACCTAAATGATAAACAGAGATGAGCACTAAGAAATATACAACACTTTGTAGGAAATCGAATGAGTAGAGATATAATTTCTGCAGCAGTCTGCATACATCCTTCACTTGAATGAGAGAATCCTCCAGGATGGTTGGAGCCTGATATGACTAATATGACTAGGATGGTTGGAGCCTGATGGAGGTCTATTTATGAAGACTTTGACTGTACTAAGCTTGGTTTCTTTTGAATTATGTCTGATACAGAGCCAAGTATACTACAAAGTCTTATTGAAGACTTGAACAGGTCTCTCCAAAATAGAAAAATACTTTGTTGCAAGTGTTGTCCCTAACTCTGTCAACATTAATCATGTGAAGAGTAGTATTTTTAAATATCTTTGGATGAGTATGTATGCATAATCTGGGCATTATAACTCTTGCTGCAGACATATCTTCCTTGCATGCGGACATAATTTTGGTCCCTAAACTCCACCTAATTTATTGGATAAAGGATTTGATTGCAACAATTTTGAGATCACCATTAGGATCATAAATTAGGTGCAATGGTGAAAATAGTAGTCATTGCACCATTAGGATCATAAATTTCTTCCAAATTCGCTTGTGTTTCTGTATTTGCCTTCAGTAATTGATTTTTTGATGGATACTATGAATTAATCCCACGGTACCATGGGAACATATAGTAAAATCCAAAATCTTTTTTCATGTATTGCACCACATCAATAGCTTGTGTTGCTTCATGGGAAGCTACAAGAATATACAACATAAGTTATTTTCGGCTCTGTGTTTTGGTACTAGGGATCCTATACTAACATTCCACTTGCATAATGTTGAAGAGGATATAAGATAATTGCAATATTAAGTGTGGAAATGTGTGTATCATGTTTACTCATGAAAGAAACACCATCAGAATTAGAGTTGATAATTCTCACCTACCCCATGTGTCTTTTGCCAGTTTTCCTACCTATGTACTTCCATTTTAATATCATGTTTCTTTTCAAAAGTCTCATAATGAATTTTATTAGATGTATCTTTTTGCATTTTCAACATTTCCTCTTACTCATCAGTTGCTTCTTGGAGTTTAATTTTTTTGTAAAGTACTGTACTTTCTCAATAGATTCCTTTATATTTTCATCAATAGACTTCAGACATGTAGAATTCAATAGAAGTCACAACATCTTTTTGAAGCCTAATATACATAATTCCGTGGACCTTTTCGGAGATAATTTTGCACACTTTTAAAAGGATAACAACAGGTTAATGATAATTATAGGCAGTGATAAAAATCATAAGACAAAATCAAAACTTCACCCTGAGCACTTTTAATCCTGGGCAATGATTAAGCATTTCAAGTGTGTCTGGACAATCCATACACCCTCTGCCCTAAGTCGTTGCCTCAAATCAATTCTCAACAAACCACAAAAAAATTAATTTTGGGTGCAATCTCATCATAAATAACATCAGTCCCGAGTTTTTTGCAACCATGGAGAAGGCACCCTAGGCATAAAAAAAGGACTACTATGCACCTTTATGAAAATTGGAGCTGCATATAATGATGAACTTGCATGTAAGGCGATGAGCATCAATTGGAGGCTACCCTAATCAAGTCAGTCCTTCAACAATATACCTCAAATAGGTTATATCATTGATGTATTTCAAGATACTGTCAACAACAATAACATCCACCTTCAACCCCATCACAAAGGATGGAAACCTTGTTTCAATAGTGAAAAAAAGGTAGGTTGGATTGATTCTTTTATTTTGAAAGAAGGTAGGTCAGATTGATGGTTGTACTCCTAAATTTTGTTGAAGATGTTAATCCAAAAAAATGGCCATTTTGATTTTTACACCACTTAATTTAGGGTTCTTCCCCTCGGCCTTCAAATTTTTTTTGATGCAATTTATGTAACTCCGATTCTTCAAATTCATGATATAGAAAGCCTTTGGCATACACATTTTGTATGAACCTCAAATGATAGATGGATAGTGTGGCCTACCCCAATACTTAGCTATGTTGAGCATATTTACAGTAGAAAATGTGTTTTTCTTAGACAATGTGGCCCTTTTGAGCTTTTTGAGGTCTCTCTTGTTACTCTTACAAAAGTTGTAATAATAATACCATAACTCATAGGAATCCATCTACTTGAAGGGTCATACAATCTTAGCCTAGTTTTATAGTATTTTAGGCTTCTAATTAGAAGGATGTCTTCCTTGTCTTCTTAGGTGTCAACAATGTTGAAATATCCATAAACAAGCCAAGGAGTTTCAGGGAGTTCATCCACTATCCATCTATGCAAAAGTGAAACTTTATTCAATTTCAATGGTTGCATATATATTTTCTATCCCAACATGTTTCCATTTTAGATTCAACATGATACACACTAGCCTTTATGTGTTGTTAGTTCCCTAATACACAACAACACCAACTAAATAAGCTGACACAAGGTTCACTACTTCTTGTTGACCTTCATAGGTATAGGTGAAGGTGGTTGTGTTTTGTCAAATATAGTTCAACGAATTCTTCAATAGAAATCCTAATGACCTTCATTTCTTGTAATAAAAACCATCAAGAATTTGAAAGATATTCCTAATAATAAGGTGCATAATGTTTCTTAGGGGCTAGTTTTCCATCTTGAAATTCCACAATGTTACCTTCATTGAGTGAGAGTAGTGACATAATCCATATTATATAAGACAACGCTATCATTCAACATGACTAGAATATCAAAAAACTTCGAGGTTGATGGCCCCTAATGAACATGTACAAACTAATTGTGCATGGTCTAGAGCTTCATTGGTGTTTAGAGACACCTATATTCAAAGCCATTGCAACAAACGATGACGACTTGTTGGCTTTAATATTTTGGGTTGTTGTAGACTTGTAGTGTTATTGGTATGATACTTCTTATGAATCACTTAAATCTATCCTCTCCAATGTGATTGTTTCCTTGGGCAATTGATCGACCGTGAGGTGCTTAAATCACTGGAAATTGGGTTAGGTAATACTTGGCCATTAATGGAAAATCATGAATCTTATGGTTTATGCTTTGGGTCTTGAAGCAAGTATTAGGTATTTTGATGTCCTCCATTTTTTATTTGAACTTTTTATCTCAATTGTCACTGTATCTGATTTTTGTTTGCCCCTCTTACATTTAACACGAGAAGATGACCTTTGTGGTTTAGACCGTTGGTTATCTTTAGAATTATTCCTTGGTGTGAGTGATATTTGATGTTTCCTTTCCCTTTTCCATCCCCTTGGTTTCCAAAATCAAACGGTTCTTCATATGTTTGTAGCAGATTTCTATTGATTTGACTAAAGCTCCTAATACATCTAATAGAGTGTTCTGTTGGTAGAGACTATTGAAGATTAAAAAGGTTTAATTCATCCCCAGACAATTATAGTGAACCTATATGTGGTATTGAAGAAGCTAACCTCAACCTCTTTGATGATGGATTAGATAAGGACAAATTCGAGCTTATCTTCTTGAAGTCTTCTGTATATGCTTAATAATCTCAACACAAACCAATTGATGGCTCCCTCAAAGAGTCTATAAGACTACAATTTGTTTCAAACCTCAAATTTGTGAAAACGACAACAATATCTTACACAAATGATAAGAGAATAATAAAAGATCAACAAGCATTAGTGTCACTTGAAACATACATTAGTGGAAATTTCAACTCAAAATGGGCCTCCTAAGGAAAATTAATAAAATAATATTTATTAATTTTGGAGGAAGAAAAGAAAAAACCACTTCTTTGTTCGTATTTTCGACATATCTCTCTGTGTTTTTACTCAAATTTCAATCGAGAGAGCTTGTTGGATGTGGAATTAAATATCACATACAAAGAGTACCCAGTCAGAATACTTTTGATGGGCCCTGCTACCCCAAAAACAAGAAATACCTAAAAAAACGTGATGATCATCATCATGTTTTTTCATGTATTTCTTTTTTTTGGGGTAGCGGGGCCAGTCGAAAGTATGCCGAGTGGGTATTTGTTGGATGCAGAATTTATACATGGAGATATGTTGAAAATACAAACAAAAAAGTAGTTTTTTTATGATACCTATCCCCAAATTTATATTAAAAAATTATTTAAGAGGTGCTCCCTTTTTTAATTTTAAAGACTTTTGATTGGCTAATACATGATGACATGGAATTTGTATTATTTTTGGAAGGCCCATTTTAAATTGAAATTTCCTCTAATGGATCATAGAAACTAATGATAAAGAAGACAATGGTGTTCTTGTTGAAAACATTAGGTTAATCTATGCCTCCTTGATGAGTGATCACAAAAGGATAAGAACTTGGGTCGAAGTTGGAGGTGAACCAAACCATTTGCTAATTTTTCTCCAAGTGGAAAGAGAGGAAAGGTCCAAATTCCATTCAATTTTAATATGGTTGGTTGGAGAAAAATACTTTTTTAGATTGATCAAAGTAGAATGAAAGCCATTTAATGCCACCCTATTAGGAAATTGACAAGAGAATAACAAAGGATGAACAACATTAGCATCACTTGAAACACATATCATAGAAATTAATGATAAAGAGAAAAGGAAACAATGTCTTTAGGTAAGTGTTTTGAGCCTTGTATCACTATATTTACAAGACAATTTCAAAGGATTCATCAAATCATTGAGGAAGGCATGATACAGTTAATTTAAGATCCTTTTGATTTGTGCAGAATAATTTTTTTTGGTTCTTTCTACTATGGGATTTCCTTAGGGTTGCCTTAGGGTTGAAAATTAAAATGGGAAAACAAGAATCATCATGACAAACTAAAAAGGAATAAATCAACAAAGATTATATACTGATATAAATGTATTTAAAACATCGTTTTCATCTTGAATGTGTCAAGTAGAAGATCTAGAAATGTCATCTCTTCACCACCATGGATTATATATTATTGTTGTAGGTTACTATTGGGAAATATGCCTCCAAGAATGCCTGTAGTAGCTGGTCTGATTTCTTCCATTATTTTGGTGGTGCCTACTTGAAATCTCCCAACTCTGTTCAAGTTAGCATTGCCTTAGGGTTGAAAATTAATATGTTAATGTTATACCATAACTTACTCTCAAATATTGTCTTAAATATGGGATGGAACATTGTAAAATCATATTTCCAAATCAACACTACCTTCTAGGGTTCCATATTCATCTACAAGGCAGAACTTGTGACATGAAGATACATACTAGATCGGCATAAAACTGTGTTGCTTTTAGCAGTATGAGTGAAAAATAGAAGACTACAAATCAAGGATAAGTTGGGGATAATATTCATTATAAAAGGACCTTTTGGTAGGTAGAATAGGGCATCAATTCATCCTCCATTGGAGTCCTTCAACCATTCATCTCTCTCTCCTTTGTTCGTAGGTCTCAAAATATTTACTTTGGGAACAAAGTACTTATACAGTTCGATCAAAGTCATCGGCTGTGCAAGATCCTGGAAGTAAGGATATTGTTTCATGTTTCACTTTTGTTGTCAAAAGGAAGAGTGAAAAGTTAGGAAGTACCAAAGCTAGTCATTATGTGCACGTGGACTTAATGTAGGGAGAGAAGTCATGTCTACGTTTTTGTTCTTGAATGGGAGCAATGATGAAACCACAATAGTGGTTTATAGATGGATATTTAATAACCATGGGAAGATTCATGAGTTAGTCATAAGACATTCCAGTGTAGTGTTGTAGGATTGCCACTATGCAAATAAGGCATTGACTTGATAGTCACAATGCCATTAGTATGATAAGTTATGGGAGAGAGAAAAACATCCCTACACAAATATTAACCGATAAGTATGGTTTTGGTGTATCATTTGGAGAATAACATCCTCTAACAATAGTTGTTATTATGACTCTTAAAGGGTCCTACATGAGATCTGGGCACTTTTAGGCCCTTGAGATTTCAAGCTTAAGAATCCATAAACAACAGGTATGTGAACCCTAGAAATGATGGAAAAGATCATAAAACATATTAGGTAAAATGGATAATCATCTACAACATCACAACAACATTCATGGGAAAACTAAAAACCACTTACAACCATCAAAAGCCATCAGATGTGCAAGATCCTGAAAGTAAGGATAGTGTTTCATGTTTCAATTTTGTTGTCAAAAGTAAGAGTGAAAAGTTAGGAACTACCAAAGCTAGTCATTATGTGCACGTGGACTTAATGTAGGGAGAGAAGCCATGTCTACTTTTTTGTTCTTGAATGGGAGCAATGATGAAACCACAATAGTGGTTTATAGATGGATATTTAATAACCATGGGGAGATTCATGAGTTAGTCATAAGACATTCCAGTGTAGTGTTGTCGGATTGCCACTATGCAAATAAGGCATTGACTTGATAGTCACAACCCCATTAGTATGATAAATTAGGGGAGAGAGAAAAACATCCCTACACAAATATTAATTGATAAATATGGTTTTGGTGTATCATTTGGAGAATAGCATCCTCTAACAATAGTTGTTATTATGACTCTTAAAGGGTCCTACATGAGATCTAGGCACTTTTAGTCCCTTGAGATTTCAAGCTTAAGAAGTCATAAACAATAGGTATGTGCACCCTAGAAATGATGAAAAAGATCATAAAACATATTAGGTAAAATGGATAATCATCTACAACATCACAACAACATTCATTGGAAAACTAAAAACCACTTACAACCATCAAAAGTAAGGGTTACAACAACAACTAGTGTAAAGTAAGGAGAGAGGAGTGGCCAAGAAAGTGAATAATCGGGCCAATGTAGAGTGGAGAAGTGACCTAGAAGTTGAGTGATCAAGTCGGTGTAGTGATAGAAGCTTTCTGAATGTGAACTCATTTATAGAGATTGAAGAAAGTAATGCATTTCATCAGATATCCGACATATATGCTATACTACCGACAACTTCAATTCGTTTTTTATATGACTTTAGCCATGTCTAGAGGGAGCACAATATGAGTGCAGACTATTTATCCAAGGAAGCATTGAATATGAAGGTTGGCCTCCTCTCCTTCTCGTAACTTTTAGAAGGAGAAATCATTGATAAAGGCATGATACAGTTAATTAAGAGATTTTTTTATTTATGTGGTGTAATATTTTTTTGTTCTTTCGACTATGGGATACATTAGCATATTTCTTGTTTTAGCTAGGGATATAGAGTTTGTTTTCATCCCCTCAGGGGTGTGTTTTCTCCACCCTCAATGCCTCCTTGGAGAAGATGTTTGGGTTCCTTATGTTCTCCGTGTGGTATTACTATTTCAATCATCTTGGGATTGTGGGTTCTGTCCCTCTCGGCAAGGTTTTTTTTATACTTATGATCTCCACTCGTTAATGGACTATGTAAAAGTTACCTTTTATTCACTACTGAATATCAAGCTGGAACACCTCTTTTTCTTCTGAAAAAAAGATATAGAATATTTGTAAATGCTTTTATCACATATATTGAGATTGGTAAACTGGGTCTTTTATATTTTTGGGTGAGGAAACAAACTAAATTAAAATAGGTACACCAATCGATATTGTAAAAAACATAGTTTGTATTTTGAGATTAATTGGCTGAAGAATTTGATATGGAATGACTTGATATCTATATTGTCTTAAAGGACTATGTGTTGAATTGTGATACTAGTGATTTATTGATATTATTCAGTATAATGATATCAACATTATCTCATGCTTATAAGTCTTTCCAAGTTTTTTGCTGGTAGTTTGCTATGTTTTTGCCAATTTTTTTTTTGGCCATGGTGCAGGTAGAACCAAACAAGTATTTGTCAAACCTATCTTCCTCCAGTGAGGGGATTTTGGGAAGGATAGAGGAAAGTGAGACGTCCAGTAGGTCTACAAGGCATAGATCAACTAGATGTCATAAGATCAGAAGAAAATTCAATAAACGCATGGAATTTTTTCTCAAAGAAGGGGGGTCATGTTCCAATGATGATGAGACAGTGGGAGAGATTGAGTTGCCCTTAAGGTACAAACACCTAGTGAAACAATGGGTGCCTATGGATATTCCTCAAGGAAACACTGATTTTTGTATGAATGAGAGGATAGATAGAATTGCACCATCGTCATTGCATGGATTGTGGTTGTTTTGCATGGATGGCATAAAGGTTGGATACGACAAATGTACAAAATTGATGGAGTATGTTGGACCCTCTTACAAATATAGTTATTGGATGCGCCTGGTCCAATATACATGAAGTATGCATAGATATGGGTTGTCAGCAAATTATATACAACTGAAAGACAAAGCTCAAAATAAAGGAGCAACGTTGTACATGGACGGAAGGCCAAAAACAACTGGTAATATTGCGGGGTTTATAAACAGTACACAACCAGGGTCTACACTTAAGAAACCCAATTGCATATTCGATTTGTGTGAAGGAAATCATGTCTTTGTATGTTCCATTAAATCAATAGCTGCTAGCGAGGAACTGCTTATTAATTACAATTTGAATCATGTAGATACAAACACGATTAGTATGGTTGTGGTACATCCAACAATTTACCCAACCTTTTATTAATTATTTTAACATCTATAGGATTTTTTGTAAGCATATAATTATAATTTTCTAATAAATTTCCTATGTTGACTTTGCAGGGAGGTGATAGGGGGCTCATCACCCCAGCAGAAGGCAAGAGGAGTACACGACCCATGAGTAAACATGTATACATAAAAATGTTATGTTTTAAAATTGTTTTAGTGAATATTCTAGTTTTGTTAGGTAATTTTAGTATGTTTTTGATGCAGGGTTCTCTCAGGGGCACCTCTCTCTCCATAGATGTTAGTAGACCTAAGTAAAGGTGGCAGGTATACATTGATATTGCCAATGTAATAAATTTAGGATGGACAAACATGTATGTTGTTATTTATTTTCATTAGTATATTCAGTTTGTTAATATAATCTTATCTATTTTCCATGCAGAGTGTTGATTAGGGAAGCCAACAGGCTATTGATTAGCCGATTGCAGCATCGGGGCAATAGGTAAATATGAATGTAATTCTCCATTTCAAATACTTTAAAATCATGCACATATATATCGTGTAGCATAATGTTTATTTTGTTATGTATTTTTTCATTTTTATGTTTGCATTCATGATGATAATGTTGTCTACCTTTTTGCAGGTTGATCGGGGAAAGTACCCAACTGTTGATCAGACGACTGGAGCCTAGAGGAAACTTGTAAACCTAAATGTAATTCCACATTCTAAATACTTCAAAAATGTACACATATAAAACATGTAGCATAATGTTTATTCTTGTTCTATATTTGTTTGCTTTTATATATTGCGTTCATTATGATAATGTTCTCTACTTTTTTTGCAGGTGGCTAATCGGGGTAAGTCCCCAGCTGTTGATCAGATAAGGTAATCCTATGAATATATCATGATAGACAATTTTGTTAATATATGTTTTTGCTCACACTATTGCTTCAAAGACTAAGCAATGTTTTATATATTTCTGTTGCAGACAGGGGATTCGGTTTATGAAACACCATGTCAACACTCTTTAGAGAATGAGGTCTCCCAGTTGATGAAAGATAGTGAAATTAGAGGGTCTGCAGACCTGTTGAGGGTGCTACAGAAGACCATGGAAAAACAAAATGAGGAACTGGTTCTTCTGACATTGACAGTTCCAAAAACATAAGAGACCGAATCAAAGATTCATTTGTAGTTACAGAGACGTCGACAATTGGAAGTAAGTTTCCAAATAATAATGTAAATTCATTTAGAACTTTATAATATTTAATTTTATATCCTATTGAACTTATAATACAATGTTTTGAATTTACATAATGCTATGGAGCTTTGTAGTTATGGTCAAGGAAATGTTGGTCCTAATGACCAAAGCACTCCACGTACACCACATACTGTTCCCTTATTGTCCACTGAATAGTCGGAAACATGCTCTGCAACACCCCTAAGGCCAGTAGAGGGTGCAGCCGATGCTGCCCCATCCACAATAGATGTTGCAGAAGAAGGGGTGGATGCAGGGTTAGATAAAGAGGTGGATGCATTTCCTGGATCTTCTCATGTCACTAGCACTGATTTAGTAGTGTGTACATTTTTGGTGAACGAAGAACTGGTTTCAATAAAGATAGAGAAGATTCCAGGTGATTATAGATTGTTCAATTTAGTTTCTATAATTTGTGTCTAATATAACGATAATATTTTTAATGTTGACTAATGATGGCATTAATGTTTTTCAGGAAATGATATATTTTATAAACATATGAATGATTTGTCTTTGGAGATATTCAGGCCCACCATCCACACAATGTGGAACAAGCAGCCAAAAGCTTTAAAGGATGAGTTGACTAACCGCTTGGTTGGTCTGTTCAGAAAAGATACCTTCAATACATCAAAGGTCCTACAGAAGGCTGGAAAACATCTGAAGATTGTCTGAGACCAGTATAGGGTTCACCTACAAGAGAACCCTAGGTATGAGTGCACTCCAATCATTCCATCTATGGAGTGGAAATCCCTGGTGGAAGATGGAAAAGAGAAGAGCCTGATAAAAGAAGGAAAGACACCACCAGGAATAGAGAAGTATGCAATACATTCCAAAATGTAATGGTACACCTTATCATTATTAGTTTTTATATCAAATTTGGAACATTGACTAATGCATTTCCACACTTGATTAGGCTCTCGGACACATCTAAGACCACCAAGGAAAGAATGGAAAAACTTGGTCAACACAAGCTTGGGCCTGGTGGTTATTCGAACTTGGCAGCCCGATATGTAAGTATCGAAAACCCGAAACTGCATCCAAATATCATACAAAAAATTATTTTCGTTTTATTCTGGCAAAAAATGTAAAATTAATGAAATCATGCAAATATGCAGGCCTACTGGTTCAAAGAATTTCCCACTGCAGATTACATGAAGCTTGGCTTCGAACGGGGCTTTGACGTCATTGTTAAATGTCAGAGAAGCTTGTCTGGGCATACTAAAGGATCTTCTGCTGATCCATCTGGTGCGTGGGTATGTAAAAACTATATATTTTAATGATAATTTATTATTTCTCATGCAATTTATTCGTTATAAAAAATTAACATAAATTATTTATTCCTTTTTTAGTAGGAAAGTAATGATCCCGTTCATGTCCAGGATGTACACCAACCAGATGAAGATCATGCTTCGATTCCTGGTATTGAATTTATTAAAATGCTATTTTTTTGTATAGATAATTTCAGATGATGAACATTAATTCTAATTATACACAATTCAACTACAGAGCATGTACATGCAAATAAAACTGGTCAGGTTGAGCCTGTATAGGATAATGATGAACATGTTAATGTGCCCATACCAGATACAAAAACACCTTCGTAATGTTTTTTATATCAATTACTTGTATTTATTAAAATTATATTATATTAATGAAAGACTTTGACGTAATTGCAGAAATTCATCGCCCCTCGTTGGAATTTTAACCTTGCGAGCAGTCTAGTAGGGAGACCAAGGATCAGATTCTGGAAGATGTGACTCTGAATAAATATTTAAAGAGAAGAAAAGTAAAAACGAAGTGACTATACAAATTTTGAGTAATTCTTATTTATAATAAAAAATTTACATGGTTTTTTCCTCTGTTTCATGAATGAATGGTTACATGAATGCTTTAATGAATTGTTTACTGATTTTTTTTATCGACTATTGACTCAATGATTGGTTTAATGAATGGTTTAATGAATTTTTTTTTCAGCTGTTGAATGATTGAACGGTTTAAAGAATGATTTAATGAAATCTTCTTTCAGCTACTGAGTGAAAAAATTTGCATTAAATTGTTTATGCAAGTAGATGCATTGGGTTTGGGCAATTGAGAGTGATGTGAGGTGGGGGAGGGGCCATAAGATCTTCCACCTTCGCGTGGTTGGTCCTATTTAGTAGAGAATATTAAATTATTCTCGAAACAGAGAGGAGCTCAATGAATTGTAAGGAAGAATACATTAAAAAACAACTATTTCTATCATTATAGTGTTTAATTTTCACTATTGCTATTTGAATCCTCCATTTGAACTTGTTACAGATAGCATTGAGAAACATTTTAATATTTACGAGGAAAGAAATGTTGTTTTGATGTGATCGATGGCCTTATATACATAGTGTATTTGGTTCTCCATGTTTTATCAAGTGATCTATTATTAACAATTAATTTAATTGAATAGTTGAATAGTGTTCTAATTTACATTGTAATAGTATTGTGTTTATTTAAATTGGTTTTGTTATTTTTGTAAAAAAACAAAAATATAATTGATGGGTGCTAACATGAAACTATTGCAACAGGACAAAATTTGAAGTATGTTGAATGATGTTTTGAAAGGTAAAGCAAAAGAAGATAGTGCGAAGCTCCACAAATCAAGGTATAATTATGTTTTCTTTTGTTTGATTGAACTGTGTATTGGGTATTTATGCATGTGCACACACACACATTTAGTTGATGATGGTGATTACCATACATTCAGGCGAAATTTGTTCTATCTGATCTAAAAACTTACCTTAAATAGTTTAATTTATCAGTGCTTAAGAATGGATGATTATCAAAATATGATGTTGTATTGCTTTCTTTGTGGATGTTACCATAAGACTGTTAGCTCTGTTTAGATCTCATATTCTTTGCTTGTTTCCATCCACATGTTTGGCACTTTCCATGTAGTTTATTGGGGATGTTAAATGAGGCATTAACATGTTTAGAGTTATTCAATTGAGTGATATCTAATTGATACATAGGTGAAAATATCAATATTTATTCCTCTATAAGACCATGGGAGTAGTATAAGGGCTCTTAATAGGATGGATAATCTTAACTTCCAATAGGTGATATCTAGTAGAACAAATCAACCACCTACTATAGGTACCAGCATCTCAATTGTTGAAAATAAATCCATACCAACCATCAATAAAGTAGAATATCCACCTATCACAGGTGAGAATGCATTGGCATCCTTAGAAGAAATATAATAACAAAAATCCATAACCAACTCTCATGACAAGTCAACATTTGATAAAACAATGGGTTGAATAACCTTGTGCCATGCAATAACCTCCAAACTATATAAGTCCTTAAATCCTTTTTACTACATGATAGAAGATATATAAGGATAAGATTGATTTTTACCAAAAATTCAAGTAACAGGTTTGCCATTCCTTCCAGGAGTGTGTCCCTGTACTGCATCAACCATTTAACTATTTATGCAAGTCTAATATCTTAATTTTATGGTAGAACCTATACTAGAAAATTCCAAGGACAAGCATGATACTATCATATCCAAGTAACATAGATAGTCATTCAAACCCAGAAAAAAAATCTCCCAGAGGTAGTGTAGCACATGGGCCAGACATGTCTCCATTCCACCATCCATAGCATATGTGTATTTACCAAGCTTACACCCAAGTCTTGTAAACATACTATGACAAGATGTCAACCTTAGTGGGATAGTATTTTTGATCAAGGTACAACCAACACATCACAATAAAGCACATGGAAGGTAGGTGTATAAATATTTTAATATACACTAAATTTCTTCCTTTAAAAAATCACTATAAGTCGACCCCTAAAATTTTCCAGGAACAGATTAGCGATAGCTCTTTTTAGCATGTAACATTTTGTTCCCATTAAAATTTTATGATGAGTTTCCAAAATCATCCATAAAAACACTTAATATATTACCTAATTTCAAGATAATGTTTCTGCTATAACCTGTTGGTTAGAGAAAGAATATGTAACACTGTATATGGACAATCACTTTCAGTTGACACACTAAGAAGGATTTACTTGTCTTCATGAATGTCTCTAGGTGGCCAACTATTATCATTACAACTATGTTGCTAGTGATATATGTATTTCAATGTTTGTCATAAAAAATGACCTGCTATAAGTGATAGTAAAAATGGATTTTCCTTGAAAACAATGTGTGGAATGGAAAATTCCTCTGTGCATCTATTGTAACCTGAACCATTTGAAGTGAAATGCTAATAAGGAATAATCCCATATAACCCAGTACATAAATGAAATGAATTGAATTAGTATTCCCCCTTTACTGTAGCAGCATACTAAGACAATATTTGTCTAATATTCTTTTATTTGTGGTTGCTCATGAATCGAAATAACAATTTCACTTGGTGTGAAATTGGATGACACATTTAGCTCACCCTTTTGAATTTTCTTGTAGAAAACTTAGTGTATTCTGATATTTTTCCTATAGCTCACCTTTAGCTCGAATACTAACTAGCAATAAGAAAGGTAGGAAGCAATTTGGAAATAGGCATTAGATTATTATGCATAACTGAGTTTGATGGTTCCTTTGTTAATCAACTTCCTTATTTGTTACATATAAACGGTTCCCAATTGACTATGAATACACCTTATAAGTTAAATGTCCCAATCCAAGTATACTTATAGAAGTTTTAAGGAAAGGTATCTACACTTTGTCCTTTTCAATCAACAATGAATTAAAACTCTCTAGGGAGCTCATTCAAATTTGAGGTTTATCATAAGATAGAATATGGAAAAATTTAAGCTAATGTTGAAAGCTTGTTTGGTTGTTACGCATTTGAAGTGAAATGCAATCAAGTATCTTTGATAGAATTTGGGTAATGGGTTAAATAGGGGACGATGGATGGTTTTACTTGGTGCTGCAAAAGGTTATGGGACACAACCACCAGATTTATACTTGATTTTATCAAAATTTCCTACAGCTTTTGTTTCCCTCTCATTTTACAAGGTATATTTTCAAGTTATTTTATTAATTATATTTGATATATTATTTGAATTATGTGTATTTATTTCACTTTCAAATTCAATTTCACTATTTATATGGATACCTTTAATTTTTTTTCCACGCTGGATGCTTCTACTCTTCATCAACAATTTAATGTTTTTTGCAAAGTCTCAACTAGGTTCTAAGGTCAAGTATAACTCAGAAGAGTTAGCATTGTCGCCTAACAAACTAATTCCCTCACTTTGTTTTGGGTAATCCAACACATGGCGGACTTCCCTATTAGAACCTAAGTTTAAAGCGAGATACAATTCAAAGATGAATTAAGTTACTATTTGCACATCAACTACAATTGATTTCCAGCTATAAATTAAGTTGGTATTGAATGCTTAGATCCAGATCTGTTTTGAGATGTTTTAGTAATGCAGAATTAGGGTTTGAGGGTTGATTAATGTATGTGAAAATTCCCTCAATTTCCCTATCTGAAGCAATTAATTAATTGTTGTTATAAACTTGCAAATAATACATCTTTTCCAACCAGGAAACCTGATTTGTAACTGCAGAATATTTTAACCATTGTTAACATTATAAATTAAATACGAATAGGGCTAACACTAGGGTAGAACCAGGAATTTCAAGACACTTACTAATCTAAAAATTTTAACCAAGCAAATCAGCATTCAAATTGTATTTTTTAATTATGTTTAGAGCAGATTTAATTAATACAACATAGAAGATTTCCAAAAAGATAATTTCCAGCCATCAACTAGGGAAAATCTACCATGGAATTTAGTGTTTTAGGGCTGATTTTGATGTATGTAAATGACAGAAATTTCCAGATCTACTTAAAAACAAAAAGGAAATGATGAAATTTAATTTTGAAGTGGCAGAGAAGATGTGACTAGTGCCTAGCAAATCCAAGTTGGGCAATCGGGGTCAATTGATTATCTTATGGAGGATTTAGTAATTAAAGAATAGATAGGGTTGAATGGTTCAAACCCAATCCACTCCCTAATAGATAGATCCACTTCATAAATATTCAATAGGGTAATCCTAAGTTAAACATTTCCAATAGCCTTGAGGAGATATTTTTCAAGCAAGGGATAAGAACATCACAACCAATATCAACAAATATAGACACTATTAATTCTTCCAATGACATGCATCCAATATAATAGAGAAAGATATTCACCGATTATTATCAAGACCATAGACAATTGAAGATGACATCGATTAACCAAGCATCAAAGACATCCAATGAAATGCTCAAATCAACCATCCATAAGCAACAATTAGGAGTACTAAAAAATAGCATAATGATTCTCTCCACAACTTCTAGCAAATTTTACAGTAGGAACTTCTTTTATATAGAGAAGAAGCTCAAAACCTCCTCCAATAAAATAATAGTATCCAAGCATAAACCCTAGATCTAATATAGGAATGCGTAAAAAATCATTATCCCTCCACTAACTTGAGAGTATAGGGTCAACAATACATAAAATAAGGGTAGTAATGCCACATGTAAGCATATCCAACAAATGCTATCTCCATCAAGTGGGCATAAGAGAAAGTCCAATATCCAACATCGACCAAGAAATTATCAAGGTGAGTCAACTACTAGAAACCTCATCAAAGAAAGAGCCAACAACCTCCATCAAGTGAGGAATGACCTCCTTTAATAGCGCATTTTTGATGAAGACAACCACACGTGTGGCACATGGGACTTTTAAGCGAGATGTCACCCTCAAAACTCCAACAACTTGGCACATGTGAGTGAGATAGCAAGTCGTTTTCAAATAGGACCCCTCTAAAGGTGAATCGATGCATATCCAAGCTTCCACACATGTGGGTGTTAGAGATGCCTCCCATGTGTGAGCTAATGTAAGGAATCATGCATTTAGTTATCATCAAGTGATACCTTTCTAATGGCTCAAGAACTCATTTAATTATTTATCCCTTCACTTAGATTAACCATGGTGGGGACATCATTAACCAAAATTGAAAATTACATGTGATACACCAAGATGGGATGCAATTCCCAAGACTTAAGTTAGGTGTAGATGATAAGGTGAATACGGTACTATAGAAAAGGGTGCTTTCATGAGTTACCCCTCATAGTCATATAGCATAAGTGAGCAAGAAGTCCATTCCATAGCCTTCATGAGCTAGGGAGAATATATTTGTTTCCACATGTGTGCCTTAGAGGGAGCGCTTAGCACGAGTTACCATTCCTTCAGCCTCTTTTTTGTATTTCCCTTTTCTTATTTGCATTTGCTTAGGCCCTTCTTTGTTTCATTTTTTTACTGGACCAAGGGATTTAGGAATAAGGCTTTTTATAAAGGTGGCACAACTCAATTGTATAATAATATGATGTGAGGTGCTTCTATCTAGAGAAATTCTTTTTTTTACTTTGTGATTTCATACATGGAATTGTTACTCCTTGCAACATGACAGATTATAAACCAGTATTAAGAGGGGAAATGATGAAAATGAGTGAAAAGGTGAAGAATTGATAAGGCATGAAAAATGTCTAGGAGTATAAATGGGAATGACATGATATATGTTCGACACCCACCTAGGTCACTAGGGACACACATCCATCGACAAGGTGACACACTTATCTAGATGTAAATTATGAACACGCCATGTAATCAACCTAGTAAGAGACAACAATTTAGAGTGTTATGAGCCATTATAGTGTACACCATCAAACACAATGAGTAATGATCCATATTAGTGAACCATCATTGTGGATATGAAAGGGTGTATGACATGACACTAGAGTACATCTAATACAAACTCCATCAACATAAATCACCCTAGGATGCCATATGAGCATTCTAGAAGTGTCTATGGTGTAAACACCCATCAATCACATTTGTGGAACTATTGTTTGCGATGAAAATCACAAGTGCAATAATCATCTAGTCACCCCTACATGATACAAGTTAACATCATGGCGACATGCACTCGCATAAGAACATGAAACCTCATCTGCATATGTTATGCATATAAAATCAATTAGTAATGTACTAATTTAGTGTCAAGATAGGAACATAAACAAGATTGGGAATTGAAACAGAAGAAAAACCAACCTCTTTGTCAGATTTCTGGAAACATGCATCACACTAACAAATAAACATCTAACATGAATGAATCCAATTGATGAATTCTAGGCATTCCTTTGTAAGTCTACATTTTTTAGCACCACATTTTCATTTCTAGTCAATTTGTCCTTCTATGTAGAGTGCTTGCAGACTTTATTTTGGTTATGTATAAGATTCATTTGCTACTTGTATTCAATTACAGGATTTTCCAATGAGGTTATGGTTTAATTGTGAGGGCAATGAATTCTCACGTCTCTCACTAGGGTTTCAATCCCCTTGAAGGCATGTGATTGAGTGTCCTCTAGCTTGTCAAAGCATCACTTTGAAAAAAAAATACTAATATTTGGTTGTTACATTCATGACATATTGGAAACAATAATAGGGTCTAAATTATATCACTTGGTTGGTATACTAACTTTGAATGAACAATATTAATTTACTTTGGTAGTATGATTACCTAAAGGTTACATTTTTATTTGTTGTTACGTAGGTTGGACCTCAAAAAATCTTCGTTGTTGGTGGAGACGAAGATGATCCATCCATCCAGAGTAGTGTTGAAGAAGCAAGCTGGGAAACAATAGATTCTGATTTAGCTGAAGAAGCAAGATCAGAAATAGTGGATTCTGATTTAGTTGAGTTGATAGATAGTAAAATTGATATAAAACATACAAAAGAAGATATGGTGCATAACTTACCTAGTTCTAGTAGTCACATGTCATGTCAGTTCAAACATTTTGACAGTGTAAAGGACGCAGTTGATCACTACTATCAGAATGAAACAAGCCAGGTACATTTATGGAAAGGCATTATTTTATTATCCCTTTTACGGAGGGTTGTGATTGTTGGAGCAGCTGGGACTCCATATCAGAATTGGAGTTTCTTCTTTGATATTCATTTTCCATTCCGGTATCCTAATGGACCACCTATAAGCACATTATTACAACTGTATGATTTGAAACTGAAATTGTTATCTAAGTTTTGTTTTGATATTCAATATGGAAATATCTAATGGGTTTACATTGGTTTTTAATTAATTTGTAGTTTTTATAATACCATTCTGGTGGACTAAGGTTGAATCCAAATCTGTATGAGAGTGGGAAAGTCTGCCTTGGTCTTTTAAACACCTGGACAGGCAAAGGAAATGAAGTCTAGAACCCAACATCATCAAACGTTCTACAAATCCTTGTTTCCATTGAAAGACTAGTACTAAATGCTAAGCCTTACTTTAATGAACCTGGATATGAAAAGTAGAATGGTTTGGTTCAAGGGGAGAAGAACTCAGGAAACCTCTGAAAATATTTACCTGTGTTCAAAAGGGAGGTTAGCTACAACATCATTAACTCTGTATTTGTGGTCATCTTTACGCCAGAATTTAATGTTGTATATTAGATCTTTAAAATATTATTTTTGTTGTTAGTAAACTGAACTCATTGATATTATGATATATATAAATATTATATTTTGTGGTTTGGATTTATATGTACAAGTTCTAAGTTTGAGTCTACCATATACTTGGCACATGTAAATCACATATGAACCTGAGATTCAACTCATAAAATAAATTTTGAAATGCTATGGAACTCATGAGATAAGTGTTCATGTAGAATCACTCAAAGTGTTTAGAAAAGATCCCATGCTAAAGCATATGCAGTGGCTGAAAGGTTGACTTAGATCTAGACCCATAGTGGACTAAGAGCTCACTCAGATTTTGTTTCGGATCTTACAGTGCTATCAGAGTTGTGCATTTTTATAGCTGGATGGGTATTCGGTGATAAGTACTTTCATACTACTTGTTGAATGACCAACATAAGTACTTTCAGACTACTTGTTGAGAGACCAACACTTAATAATTCGAATCTCAAGAGTTGTTCATTGGAAAAGATGAAGTCTAATCAAGAACTCATGGAAAAAATGTTGCAAGTCTTACATGGATATCAAAATAATCTAACATCACTATTAGAGAATCCAAATTTGTTGGAACCTCATGCATCAATTGGGAAGGAGGAAGTGGGATTCTAGTTTGAAGTGGTTGGTGGTCTAAATGTCGTGCCGATAATTTTTTAACTGAAAATTTTGTCAAGCCATCTACTCATGTTGTGGATGTGTGGCATGAATTTGACAAAAATATAGCCTTTGATCCACCATTAGAGTTGTTCTATGAGGATAATGACGCCAACGCACATGATGAAAAAAATTTATAAAAATTGGTTGAGGAGGATTGTTCCCATGAGCCACATCTGTTGATGGTAGGGAAACATCTGAATTTTTTTTTTGACTATACAATTTCCCGTCATATTTTCGATGCCATGTGGTCCCGTTCGATGAGATTTCCATACCTCCGACAAGAGCGTTCGTCAGAATTTCGACGACACTAAGTCGGATTCCAGTGGCTCGTTCGATGAGGTGACCATACCTATGACAAGAGAGCCCATCGAATGTTCGATGACTATACGTCAGATTCCAGTGGCAAGTTTGACGAGGCAGCCATACCTCCAACAAGAGATCCCATCAGAGTTTTGATGCCAATACAGCAGATTCCAGTGGCCTCATCTGATGAGATGGCTATACCTTCGACAAGATATCCCGTTGGATTTTCGACAGCAATACGTCATATTTTCAATGAGATGATGCCAGACACAAGTCAGATTTTTGACGTTTATAAGTCAGTTTTTCGATGCTCTGACATCAGACATAAGTCGGATATGTGACGTAGAGACATCGGATTTTTGACGACATGACGTCGGATACTCGATGACTTAGTGGAGAAAGCTTTCAGTTTAGTCCGTTGAAAAATTGACGGGTATTGGCATGCGGTCGAATATCTGAGATTATGCCACCGACGACAAAAAAAATTTAAGTTGTTGGAGAATCAACGGATAATTGTCAAATTTCAGACATGGAAGCCATCGGATTTTGGGCTCAAATTCTGTTGTGTGAGCATTGTTGGCGGAACCATGAACTCCAATTATGGAACCATGAGAAATATTGGTGGAACCATGCACATTGTAATGGAACCAAGAGATTTATTTAGGGAACCATGAGCTCTATTCATGGAACCATGGGAATTGTTGGCTGAACCATGAGCATTGTTGGTGGAACCATGAACTCTATTTATGGAACCATGATAATTGTTGATGAAACTGTGAGAATTGATGGTAGAACCATGAGCTCTATTTATGGAACCATGAGCATTAGTGGTGGAACCATGAGTAATGCTCGTAAGATGGCAGAACCATGTAAGGAACCTTAAACACAATTCATGGTAAATGAGCATTGAACCATGAAGAATGTAAATATAACCATGGACAATTTTGATGGAACCATGAACAACGCGGGTGGAAGTTCCATGTACAATGCATACAACACCATGTGTAATTAAGGAACCTTTAAAAACACTAGTGGAACCAGTAATAGCATAAGCATTATTTATGGACCACGAACCATTTGGTGAGTATCACATACATGGTCACAAGGTGGCAGAATTTTGAATAATGCATATGGAACCTTGAAAAAAGTCAGAGTTGATGAAATCATGAACATATTTGTAGCAAAATCTTGCACATTTAGTGTTTGAATCTTTAACAAAGTTAATGGATCCATGAATATTGTTAGTGGAACCATGAGCAATGTAAGTGGAACCATGAGCTCTAGTTATGGAACCATGGGCACTATTGGTGGAACCATGAGCACTGTAGGTGGAACCAAGAGCTCTATTTATGGAACCATGAGCTTTGTTTATGGAACAATGATCATTGTTGGTGGAACCTTGAGATTTATTATGGAACCATGAATGTTGTTGATGGAACCATGAGCATTGATTGTATAAACATGAGCTTTATTTATGGAATCATGAGCATTATTGGTGGAACCATGAGGAATGGTCGCAAGGTGGTGGAATCATTTAAGGAACCTTGAAAAAAATTCATGGTAAATGGGAATTGGACCATGAAGAATGTGTATGGAACCATTGGCATTTTTTTATGGAACCATGAATAATTCTAGTGGAACCATGTACAACACATATAACACCATGTGCAATTAAGGAACCTTGAACAACGTTGGTGGAACCATGAATACCATAAGCATTATTTATGGACCACAAACCATTTGGTGAGTAATACATATATGGTCAAGAGGTGGTGGAATCCTCAATAATTCATATGGAACCTTGAACAAAGTTAGAGTTGATAAAACTATGAGCTTTATTTATGGAACCATGAGAATTGTTGGTAGAACCATGAGCTCTAGTTATGGAACCATGAGCACTATTGGTGGAACCATGAGCACTATCAGTGGTACCAATACTTTGTTTATGGAACCATGAGCATTATTGGTAGAACCATGAGCATTATTGGTAGAACCATGAGCTTTGTATATGGAACCATGAGTATTGTTGGTAGAACCGTGAGATCTATTTATGGAACCATGATAATTATTGATGGAATAATGAGGATTGATGATAGCACAATAAGATTTGAACCCGAAATCCGATGAGAAAATATGATGCAATCTGACAAACTTGACCTTGTCATTAGATTTCACCTTTTTAATTATGATTTTTTGTTTTTTTCTTAAATTTTCTCCAGTATCCGTTGGATATATGACTGTAGCCTGGCCGTGACTATTTTGGAGCCATTATGGGCTGGTAATGAATGTATTAGCCCTCTCCTAGATGGCCATTACTATTGGTAACCCTCTCTAGGCTGAACGTAACTATGTTGGACTCTTCTTAGCAGGCCATGACTGTCATTTTCTTGGTCGTGACTGTTTTGGAGCCACTGTGGGCTGGTCGTGTTTGTATTAGCCTTATCTTGGCTAGACATAACTATTGTTCCAGGTTGTGTGTTTTTTTCGGTCTGCTAGGAATACGTCGTGACCTACTGGTAGCTTTCTATGCCTGAATTGTGACTGTTGCTAACCTCTCTTGTTTGGCCATGACTGTGGTGTCTTTTCTTTGCTGATTTTTGATCTTACAATATGGAACACACTTTTTATGCATAACCCAATACCCAAAATATCATTATAAAGCTACAAAGCGAAAATGTAGGTATGGAGCGTAACTCCCCACACTACAAAAAAACCTTGTGATTAGCGTCTCTTTTAGCTTCCTTTTTAGTGCCCACTATCACTTTTTGTCACTTTTAGTGTACTTTTCATCATTTTTTGGACAAATTGGACGCTTTTCCATGGGATGGCACTTTTAATGGCGTTATTTGCGTCCCATTTTAAAAGTTGGCACTATTTTGGATGATATTTAGCATCCCAATTAACGTCCTAATTAGCGTCCGAATTAGCATACTAGTTAGAATCCCAATTAGTGTCCCGATTAGCGTCCCAATTAGAATCACAATTATCCTCCCAATTAGCATCCCAATTAACATCCAAAAACGAATCCTATAATGCCCAGAATAGCCTCCAAAAAAACGTTTTGAATATCATAACACCATATATTAATCCAGGGTTAGCGACAGGAATTGCGCCATGAATTTCAACAGGAAAAACATCCAACATGGCACCAAGTATAGATCTAGGAATTACGCCTAGAAAACATCCAACGTAGCACCATGTATAGATATAGGTATAGGGCTTGGAACAATGCCATAAATTTCGAAAGGAACTGCACTAGGAATTGCACTAGGTTTAGAGCTGAGCTAGGATTTGTGTTCAGAAAACGTCCGACATAACATCAGATATATCATTGTAAATGTCAATGATCATGATTCATATGAGAGTACTTTTAGATATTGATTAATCCTACTGAGGTGTAACTTACCTTAATGTCACCTAAGTTTCTCTAATGGCATTTGAGTGTCCCCAACAACATTTGATAGACCCTAATTTCATCTGATTGGCCCTAAAAACATGACAATGATGCATTATGATAATTATGATGGAGCGTATGGATATGATTTGATAAGTATAAGACTATATCATCCAGTCTTGTGAGGTAGTAGGCATCCTTGCTCATTATTATCACAATTATATTGATGATGACATTGACGATGACTACGATTATGACAATGATGTTGATTTATTGGATGACGATGATGACGATGTGGATGTTAACTATGATTATGCATGTAGTAGAAATTTTAGATCCTAATTGGTTCTAATGGAACCTAAATGCTTGTAATGACATATAAACGACCCTATTATCACCGAAATGATTGTAACAACATATAAATGACCTTAACAATTACATGGAATGAATCCTAATGATGATGAGTGATTAAGAACACTAATGGCATATGAGTGACCATAATGACAATGCTGATTTTGTTGATGATGTACTTAATGCTGACGATGATGATGATAAAGAGGATGATGATCAAGATGATGTTGATGTACCATATGGAATTGATGACGATGACGATGATGAAAACATCGATGTCCACGATGATGATGCATTTCATAATATTTCTGGATACTACAGGACTTGAGATATAGGAGTTAATAACAAGTAATAGAGGTTGTGAGGTGTTGAACATAAAAGTATTGCTATCCATTGGGGTTTACATTGATTCATATGGCCATTGGCTTTAGTAGTTCCCCCACCCCCAATCCCCCCACCCTCGTACACCACCCTTACAGAAAGGTAGTACAATACCACTGTGATGTCCCTAACTTTGAGGTAAGGCCAAAGGTGCTAAAATTAAGAGTAACTAAGGTTTAATAAAATGGATATAGATAAATTACTATTAATCTGACTAACCATTCACCCAAATAAATTAAATTCTAAAGATTCAATTATAACTAAAGTTTGTGACATTTAATTACGCCACTTAATTAAATAATTAATTGTGACACTCAATTAATAATTTCCAAAGTGCAAGCTAAATCTCATAATTGAAACAAGGACATCAATAATACATGATAAACATCATATTCGTTGTGAATATCTAGTCTATGTATTTTGGGTTTGTTTGATAGCATTGTTTATAAATAACCAAGTATTGATGTCATTGATTATTTGAAAATTAATCTACTTTCTCGGTGTTATTATGTGTGTGTTTCTAGTGAGAAAAAAAAGTAAGGAAAACCACATATCATGGAGCATACATAGGCTGAAATATACAACCACATTGAAACCATAGCAAACAAGAACACTGGCTGCAACTACAGCCCTCAAAATTGACTCTCGATGACTATCCCCTACGGTCATCTCTCACTAATAAAAAGCGGATTGTATGGCTACCACCCTCCAGCCATCGATTAATTTTACAGATAGAATACATATCTCATCCTTATATTTGCAACTAGGATCAATCATGCAACAAATTTACTTACAATAAAATGAAAGGTGCGCTCATCGTATCATCGGAAAGCTGTCGGACCAAAACAAACATATCTTGGTCATCTAGAAAGTTTTTTCAATGAAACGAAAGGTGTTGTTCCCTAGAAATGATTCTTTGAATGAAATGGAACAGGTCTCACAACACAAAAATGAGCATAGATGGTCGAACCAGATCATATCATTGCGCACCTCTCAATAAAATAGATCCAAAATTACAATTTCTGGTTATGAAGAAGAAGAATAGAAAGAAGGTAATGAGAATAGAAACTAAATTCCATAATATATGAGATTCATCCTTCCTCCATGCAGATCCTAACATTCAATACATGAAAACTCAAATAACTAATCAGCCATCATTGCACATATACCAAATAAAATAATGTAATGGAAACATAACATAAGAGAAATACTTATCTCAAATATAAGCAACTAGCTGTAGCAGGACAACTTTCCTCCCAACAGTAGACACTGTCAACCCTTCCTTGCTTGAATAGGTCACCCCTGAGATGAGACCATGGATCCATGGGTAGAGTCTGGATTAGTCTCACTACTCTCGAAACTACCTCTTTTGAGATATACAACACTTCCCACTACTACTTTCCTGTCCGTCTCCATTGCCTATGGGATGTGACCTAGCTCGCCATTCCCATTTCCTAGATTTTTGTGTGAGAACCTGGACTAGTAGAGTTATATAATGGAAGAAACGGAACATATAGAATCACTCTAAGTCTCAACACACTCTCAATCATATCAACATTCCCAACACGATTGGATAGCATAAATCACATGGTCTAAAGCTCAAGATTAACTTCAAGAAGGAGACGACATATGTATTTATAGGATAAGGAGGACCACTCTAACCCAAATGAATCAACCCAAATTATAGAGAGGTAAGGTTTAAGATTCATCATGGATAATTAACTTGAATTAGTGGAGTGGTGGCTTAGTGAAAAGATTCCCTTTCCTGAATTAGCACCATGAGGAGGAGTTACCCAAAAACTATGGAGTGGAGCCATGAAGAGCACATGGAGGAACACTAATGCATAAAAGGGGTTAAAAAACATCAATAAGATCTAAATAGGCGATATAGGGAATCCAATGGGGTCATAAATATCATGGAAGTGCAAAAATAGGATCATCAATGGATGGTGTAAGAGTGGAAGCTAGAAAATAGCTTACAACCCTAAAAGCTAGGAAAGGGCTCATAAATGACCATAAACACATAAATGTGAGGGAATATATTCCAAAGGAGGGTTCCCTATGAAATATGGGCCCACTAAGGTGTGCAAAATATGCAAAAATATCTCCATAGTCCATAATTATTGAGAATAGGGTTCCTTGTATAAGGTTTGGGTGACGGACATTATTAATCTCACCAAGGTGCAAATATGAATTGGGATGGACAAAGTTAAGTCAACAATAAGTTATAAGCCGATAGGGATGTCTCAATTCCCCTCACTTTGTGAAATCCATGGTCCCCCATACTCTTATAGTTTCATTTACTGAGCTAGTTGTTTATTTAATCAATCATTAACAACATTCAAAGATAACAAAGATTCTAGTAATAACATTAACATTAATAATAGCGCCAAAGTACAAGGTCATGTTATCAAACATTAATAATAAGTCCTTAATTAAATTAATCATGAAAAGGAGAAAAATTCCACAATCATATAAAATATCAGAAGTCCATAATGCAAGAGAACATAAGTCACATGAAGGATCATAAGTCTAGGGATTAACAACTAGGGTATTTAATCTCCCTCCCCCTTAAACAATGCATCGTCCTCGATGCATATTACATACATGCTGAAAATTTCAAAATAGATGAGAGTATGCTTCCCTCATGGTATCCTCCAGCTCCCAAGTGGCATCCTCAGGACTGTAATGGGTGCATTGGACCTTTACCTTCCCGATTTCTCTATTCCGAAGCAGCTTGACCTTGATGCCCAAAATGGCAACAGCTTGTACCAAAAAATCCCCTTCCGGTTCCACCTGGATCATAATCCATTCAATCACATGATTAGTACCATGTTCATACATATATCTATATATCAATAATGAAAATAAAAACACTCTAGTTACCTGGATCACATTCTAATCAATTACATGGTTAGTATCAGGTATATACTTTTTCAATAAAGACACATGAAACACATTATGTACTCTAATGCAAGCGGGTAGGGCCA
>LPNX011173700.1:192736-412108 GCA_001517045.1 Pseudotsuga menziesii
CACTAGTGTTGATAGCTGCTACATGCATCACATGCATATTCCTACTAAGCGCATTAGCTACTTTTTTTTCCTTACCTTTGATATGCTTGATTTCAAAGTCATATTCACATAATAACTCCATCCACCTCCTTTGTCTTACATTCGAATTAGGTTGCTCAAACAAGTATTTTAACCCATCATGGTCAGTTGTCAACTCAAACTTTTAACCCATTAGATAATGTCTCCACATATTCAAAGCATGGATGATAGCTGCAAGATCTAAGTCATGGGTGGCATAGTTCTTCACATGTTCCTTCAACTTTATAGATTCATAACTGATCACATGTCCATCCTGCATTAATACTCCACCAATGCCTTGCTTGCATGCATCCGTGCATACAACAAAGTTTCCTTCGGGGTCCGCAATTTTTAGCACTAGTGCACTGGTAAGCATTTCCTTATTTTTTGAAAATTATCTTCACACTTAGAAGTCCAATCAAACTTCACACCTTTCATTTGAAAAGATGTGATAGCATGAGCCAACTTCGAGAATCCTTCGATGAACCTTCGGTAGTATCCAGCTAACCCCATGAAGGATCCGACTTATAATACATTCTTAGGTGTTGACCATTCCATAATGGCTCTTATCTTCTCAGGATCTATTGTAACACCTTCTTCATATATGATATGCCCTAGGTAGTGGATTCTTCCTTGATAAAATGAACACTTGCTTAATTTGGCATACCACTGATGTTCTCTAACTTGCATTACTAGTCTTAGATTTTCTTCATGCTCTTCCTTTGTCTTAGAATAGATAAGGATGTCATCCAAGAATACAATCACAAAATTATCTACATAATTTCTGAAGACTCCATTCATTAAACACATGAATATTGTAGGTGCATTTGTTAAACCAAAAGTTACTACTGTGAACTCATAGTGTCCATACCTTGTTCTGAACGTTGTCTTACTGATATCCTCATTCTTAATTCTAATTTGGTGGTATCCCGACCTCAAATCTATTTTTATTGTCTAGGTATTTTTATTGTGGGATATGGGTCTAGGTATTCCTTTTATTGTCACTTGGTTCCCTTCTTCATCCAAACAAGTATAAGTTTTATTATGGCAATCCAAAACTGCATGGTGTGCATCCAACCAATCCATGCCAATCAATACATCATATGACCCCAAGGGTATGATGTTTAAGTCTTCAAAGGTTTTCATTCCATTCATTTCTAAAGGACACACTTTTACAAATTCAGTGATTTTCCTCTTGGCTCTTATAGCTAGCTGTACTAGATTTGTTGTTTCAAGTTTAATTTTCTTTAAATGAAATTTCTCAACAAGATTAGGTGAAATGTAACTATTGCTAGCTCCTGAATCAACCAAAATAGTTATGGTTTTATTAGCAATATTACTTGCTACTTCAATCATTCGGGATTGGTGGTCAGCTTTCCTCCCGTCTAGGGACGCATAGATCCTTTGAACACTTCCACCTACATCTCCAACATTTTAAGCCTCTGGAATGTTGTGAATGTTACTTTTCTTTCATGGGAATTGACTGGAAAAGTGATTTTCCTTGCATATCCAACATTCCACAGGTGGTCTTTTTCATGTCTTTTCCATGAAGGATCTTCCTTTGATTGTCCTTGTTGGTAAGAATTATTGTTTCTGAAATTTGAAGGATGGAAACCTTTATTTCTCTGCTCCTTCTTGTTATTCTTCATATCCTTCCAATTCTTCTGATATGGGGCCTTGCTCTTATTTTGTTCATATAAGTTTTTTTCCTTCCAGATGGCGTCCTTAAGGTTCTTTGGTCTATCATATGGATTTTATCTCTATAAGATTCATGAAGGCCACTTAGGAACCTTTGAATATTTACCTTCTCATCTTTGATGAAGTCCGCATAGTTCAAAAGTTCTAGAAACTTTTTCTCATAGGCCTCCATAGTCATTCTTCCCAACTTAAGCTCAAAGAATTCCTCCATATTCTTGGCATAGTAGTGCTCAGAGAGGTATTCTTTCTGAAAGTATTTCTTAAACTTCCTCCAATATATTTTGTCTTCATCGATGTCTTTCAGCTTAACTAGTTGATCCCAACAGATAGATGCTTTACCTTGCAGATGGTATATGGCTACTCTTGCCTCCATATTAGATGTATACTGATGCAACTGGAAGAATTTCCTAAGTCCTATCAACCATGCTTCAACATCATCTCCTTGCTTTAATTCTCCATTAAAATTTGGGGGCTCGATTCTTCTTAACTCTCCTACTAGTTCATCCTGGGTAAACCTCCTCTTCTTGTATCTCACTGGAGATCTTTCAGGACTGCTCTCTGTACTTCTTGATTCATACCCCTTCTTTCTCTCTGAGTGATAACGACTCCTTGAAGATGATCTAGACCTCACATAACCTCTTTTATGACTCTTTTCAGCGGATCTTTGGATGGTCTTCAATTATTTTAGATCATTCATATTCTTCTCTTGGATATGAATTATTCTTTCATTATCCTCTCTACACTTCCTCACTAAATCCTCCAAGATTAACGGTTCACTGGTCATCTTATGTCTGGTTGACCTTCTTCCATCAACAAATTCCTCTTCGGGACTATATGGTCTCCGTCCTTCCTCAATATCCATCCCCAATCTCTGACTTCCTACGGTTGAACTTTTACTTGTTGAATACTTAGTCTTCACAGGTTTGATTAAAATATCAGTTGTAGTAGTCACAACGCTTGCTCAATCAATCATTGGGAACTGGAACATGTTCATTAATAAAATTCTATTAGTAGAATACACATTAGTATAAATTCATTATCATTAAAAAAATCAATTTTCTTCTTGTTTATAAAGTAACTAGCCAACATTTCTAAGTAACAATCTACCTAGTTGGACAAGGGGCGGGGTAGAAATCCTTCCAAGATTTCTCCTTACTGGATGAGCTTCAAGTCCATACCCATCCCAATCTAATAGTTTAATTAACTAACTCACATGTGAAATTATATTAAGGTGCATTCATCCAAGCTATCTAATGCAAGTGCATGCTTACAAGGTAACTTGAAACTTCGCAGAAGGCCCAACAGCCACAGTGTTGAAACCTTAACCTCTGATACCACTTGTGATGTCCCTAACATTGAGATAAGGCCAAAGGTGCTAAAATTAAGATTAAATAAGGTTTAATAACAATGGATATAGATAAATTACTATTGATCTGACTAACCATTCACCCAAACAAATTAAATTCTAGAGATTCAATTATAACTAAAGTTTGCGACATTTAATTACGCCACTTAATTAAATAATTAATTGTGACAATCAATTAATAATTTCCAAAGTGCAAGATAAATATCATAATTGAAACAAGGACATAAATAATACATGATAAACATCATATTCGTTGTGAATAGCTAGTCTATGTATTTTGGGTTTGTTTGATAGCATAGTTTATAAATAACCAAGTATTGATGTCATTGATTATTTGCAAATTAATCTACTTTTTCGGTGTTATTATGTGTGTGTTGTTAGTGAGAATAAACAATAAGGAAAACAACATATCATGGAGCATACATAGGCTTCAATATACAACCACACCAAAACCGTAGCAAACAAGAACACTAGCCGCAACTATAGCCCTCAAAATCGACTCCCGATGAATGTCCCCTACAATCATCTCTCACTAATAAAAATCAGATCGTATGGCTGCCAACCTCCATCCATTGATTAATTTTACATATAGAATACATATCTCATCTTCAGATATGCAACTAAGATCAATCATGCAACAAAGTTATTTATAATAAAATGACGGGTGCGCTCATCTTGTCACCGGAAAGCTGTTGGACCAAAACAAACATATCTTAGTCATCTAGAAATATTTTTCAATGAAAGGAAAGGTGTTATTACTAGAAACGCTACTCCAGATGCAATGGAATGGGTCTCACAACATAGAAATGAGCATATATGGTCGAACCAGATCATATTGTTGCATCCCTCTCAATAAAATAGAGCCAAAATTACAATTCCTGGTTATGAAGAAGAAGAATAGAAAGAAGGTAATGATAATAGAAACTAAATTCCATACTATATGAGATTCATCCTTCCTCCATGCAGATCTTGAAATTCAATACATGAACATTTAAATAACCAATCATCCATCATTGCACATATACCAAATAAAATAATGTAATGAAAACATAACATAAGAGAAATACTTATCTCAAATATAAGCAACTGCCTGTAGCAGGACAACTTTCCTCCCAACCGTAGACACCATCAATCCTTCCTCGCTTGAATAGGTCACCCCCGATGGATCCATGGGTAGAGTCTGTCTTAGTCTCAGTAGTCTTGAAACTACCTCTTTTGATATATACAACACTTCCCACTACTACTTTCATGTCTGTCTCCACTGCCTACGGGATGTGGCCTAGCTCACCATTCCCATTTCTTGGCTTTATGTGTGAGAACCTGGACTAGTAGAGTGATATAATGGAATAAAGGGAAAATATAGAATCACTCTAAGTCTCAACACACTCTCAATAATATCAAAATTCCCAACATGATTGGATAGCATAAATCACATGGTCTAAAGCTCAAGATTAACTTCAACAAGGAGATGGCATATGTATTTATAGGATAAGGAGGACCAATTTAGCCCAAATGGATCAACCCAAATTAGAGAGCGGTAAATTTTAAGCTTCAGTATAGATAATTAACTTGAATTAGTGGAGTGGTGGCTTAGTGAAAAGATTCCCTTTCCCGAATTAGCACCATGAGGAGGAGTTACCCACAAACTATGGAGTGGAGCCATGAAGAGCACATGGAGACACACTAATGCATAAATGGGGTTAAAAAACATCAAGGAGATAGAAATAGGTGAGATAGGGCATCCAATGGGGTCATAAATATCATGGAAGCACAAAAATAGGATCATCAATGCATGGTGTAAGAGTGGAAGCTAGAAAATAGCTTACAGCCCTAAAAACTGGGTAAAGGGCTTATAAATGACCATAAACACATAAATGTGAGGGAATATATTCCCAAGGAGGGTTCCCTATGAAACATGGGCCCACTAAGGTGTGCACAATATGAAAAAATATCTCCATAGTCCATAATTATTGAGAATAGGATTCCTTGTACAAGGTTTGGGTGATGAACATTATTAATCTCACCAAGGTGCAAATATGAATTGGGACGGACAAAGTTAAGTCAACAATAAGTTATAAGGTGCTAGGGATGTCCCCATTCCCCCTCACTTTTTGGAATCCATGGTCCCCCATACTCTTTTAGTTTCCTTTGCTGAGCTAGTTGTTTATTTAATCAGTCATTAACAACATTCAAAGATAACAGAGATTCTAGTAATACATTAACATTAATAATAGCGCCAAAGTACAAGGTCATGTTATCAAACATTAATAATAAGTCCTTAATTAAATTAATACTGAAAAGGAGCAAAATTCCACAATCATATAAAATATCAGAAGTCCATAATGCAAGAGAACATAAGTCACATGAAGGATTATAAGTCTGGGGCTTAACAACTAGGGTATTACAACCACCTATCATGGTGCTACCAAAATGTCACCCTAAGAGGTTGTTTTGTACAACCCCCCCCATCCATACCCTCTTTTATATCAAGAACATCCAAGGCACAAGAAGTGGATATCAGTCTTAACACAAAATCTAACTTTCCTTGTACTCTTAAGGACATTTTGGTCTTGGTTTAAAATGGAATGAATCAACAAGCATTTCAATAATGCTCATAGTGTTACTTTAAAGAAGTGGATAAATTTATTTTACATCTTTGGCCTTATAAGTGGACATGTATCAAGGAAAAAGAAATTAGTTGCTTAAGTTTTATGACCCCTATCAAATCTTCCATCATTACGCTACACTATTGACCAATGTTTGATTCCCATGGGATTTATTTTACGTAGTAAAAGAGTGATTGAAAACATAGAGGTAAATTTCCAACTTATAATACTAGAAGATGGGAATTCACATAGACACACACACACACACATTGCATATCTAAGATTGTCTCTATGTACTCTTCGAGAGTGAGTTTTACTTGGAACTTTAAGTTAATCAAAAAGGAATTGAGAGATATGAGTTGAAATTATAACACCAAGACACAATGACTTGTATAAATATATTACAAATATAAGGTCACCTCCATATTCTATTTAGTTCTACCATTTTTAATGTCTAGGGCCTACTTTTTGTCTACAATATTCAAAGATGAACTAATAATATTTTATCATTCACCCCCTAGGGCCTACTTTTTTCCTACAATATTCAAAGATGAACTAATAAGCTTTTATCATTCACCCTCATTAAGAAGGTAATGAGCAAGCAAGTGTCTCAAGTCATTGAGACCCATACAAGTGTAATTGTGAATGGATAAACAATAACAATCAACAATTTAATAATAAAAATCATAGCCTCACACTTCATACCATAATAATATAATAAAAAAGGCACTTGAAACTTCATAAAAATGAATGATTTAGGAAAATAAATCCATTCACATGTCCTCTAAACAAACCAACATAAACACAAAGATAAATGGTTCATGTTATGTTATAAGTTAAAAAATTGAAATTATGAAAAGAGGCTAGAATACCCTTCTACTTTTTGTTCCTCATTTAAAAAAAGAGAGAGTAGGTTGGCCATGAACACCAACTTTGGAAAACTCATCTTCTTTTGTATTGCATTGGATATAAACATGGAAGAAATATATTACTTCAAAAAGACTAGAAACTTCCTTGATTTGTTGAAGTAGTGGGATTCAAAGTATATTTTAAAGCCTTAAAACACCTCTTACTCATTCTACCAGAGCTTTGAATCCCCAAATACTTTGAGTTTTACCACATCATTTTCATTTAACAACTTCAAAAGAAGGTTTAGGGCATTTAACTTAACCTAGTTGTTACTACCAGAGTCAAAGTAATCTTTGAAAGAGTAACTATGAGAAAGTGTTGTGTTCCTTAACCCAAAAAGTGTATCACAAAAAAAATAAACTCTTAAACTTCTTAAATAAACAGAAACACATCCATAAGAGAATCAACACAAGAATATGGAAATAACCCTTAAGGAAGGGTGACACCATTAAATATTCCTTGTGGAAGGAATCACTCCACGAGCCACATGGTTGCTACAATTATTACACCCAATATACTTCAGAACACATCTCATTCCATTGCTTCTACTTATTTATAATTTATATTTATCCTTCTAGATACTTTCTAGAGAAGTAGCTTTCTAGTAGGGAGAACCCTATAGTAATCCTTATTACAAATGTTGCTTTTCACACTTCATGGGCCTTATTTAATACAAATGACCTCAATACGTAGCATTATACCCTTGATTACCCCAATAGGTTCCCCATATTATCCTTCATAGGTACATTACAAAAAGTAGCTTGGCCTTCAAAGGAGCCTAAATTTTCTACACTAGTTTTCACCAACCACATTCTTCTTAATGCTTTCTAGGAACATGGATTTATATCCAATGCAGCTTGCTTTGTATACCCCTGTAGAGATTTGTGACTACATAAGTTTATATTCATGAACCCTTAATTTTATAGAAAAAATGGACAACTTGTTCACCTTGATTCTGATTTCTTTTCCAATTGTCCTTCTAAATTCACTTTTCGTGCTTGCTTTAAAAAATATCAATTAACACCTATTAAAGCACCCACTGGTGTTATAATGGATTTCAATTCAAGGATACCAATTAGTTCATTTGACAACCCATATTCTCCATTATTATGTATTGATGGATCCTCCCCTATTCAAACTCTGTCCATTTATAATTTTTCGAGCAAGCCTTTGCCATTTTAGTAAAGGGAGGCCACCTCTATCTTTCTTTTTCTTCCATATTTTTTTCCAAAACATCAATATGGATGTAAGTTAAGGTGTCAATATACAAGTATAACCTCTAACACTGATTCTACCAAGGTCAATTTTCCACTTAATTAAGACAACCACCTAGTGCAACAAATAGAGGTATATTTAATAATTAACAATAACAAATTGATAGCTAATAAGTAATATTTATAAATAATAATTATGATTAATTAATAAATGATTAAATAATAATTGATAATTGGATTGATGCTAAAAAAACCTTTAACTTGATGCCAAAATTTTACACATGATACCAATGGGGGTTCAATCACTGCACCGACAACAATGTTAATGTTAACACAGGAACCAATGAATGCCTCCTTTCATTGTAGCGATTATGCTCCTCATCAATGCGCAAAAATGCATCAAAGAGCAGAGAAGTTAAAACAGGCAGCAGAGAGCTGTGAGCAATTAGACGTAATCTAACAAAATGTATACCTATGAAAGAATTGTGTATTGAATTCTTTGAAATGCACCAAATCCACAAATGGACACATTACTGACTACCAAGGTCATTTTTATTCTACCCCTTTAATACTTATTCTTTTGCATTTCTATGAGAACCCTTTTTATAGATCCCAGTTAGTTTTTGTTAAATGTTGTCCTAAGGTTTGGGGTTTTGAGACAATTTATTATGCATATTAGCTATTGTGTTTGAAGCTTTATGCATGGCCAATTGAAAGTCTGTGGGTCGCTAGTTCAAACTTCAATTCCCATAGTATTAGATTACATGTCATGATATCAATTAATATTATATGTTTGCTGAGATTTTGTTCTTGTTTTTTTTTAGGAAAGGTTGGAGAGTCTGAATACCGTCTCAAGCTATTGCAACACACCTATATGTAAAACACCTTGATTCCCACAAACACATTGTTGTCATTTTTTTTCACAACCGAAAAATCCATACTTTATTTTAATAAAAGTATATGTCCATCTGGTCAAACTTATAGTTAGACACAAATAGTCCATAGGATCCCTCATATAGTATGAGTGTAGATGCATCAAATAAAGATATTTTCCAATGTAGACCAGAATATCAGATACAAAACATCATATAGACCAAAATATAATATAAAGTCTATAAAATAAGCAATGACAATATTATTAATAATCCATGTATATCTATATTTATTATCACAGTTGGATTCAATAAGATATTGAAAATCCAAATGCATGCTCAAAGGTAACCAATGATGGATGACAACTCTTTATTATTGTCATTATTGTCATTTATCATAATAATCTTGAAAATGTATTATTTACCATGTCATATGCATTTAACAAATTCAGAAATGTCATAGGCACTTAACAAAAGAAAATTTTCCTTTATGTTGGTTTTTAATTTCATAAAGTATATCTTAAACTTGATTTAATGGAAGAAAGTTAGGTCTAGAAAAATGTTTAATGTGTTTTTTCTATTTATAAAATATTTGAGTGTATTTTTTTTCAATATTTATTTTTAGTGTTATTGTATTTTAATATTTATTTTGAAGAATTAATATATGGAGACTATTTTATGCAAATAAATTATATTGCAGTTTTTAAAACTTCCTAATGAAACTCCTCTCATCAAAATGGGAGCCAATTTCCTCTCGAAAAAAAAAATTCTCACCGCTAAATGTTTGATGGAGCATATTTGTCATCATTTTTCTATCTCATCACATCATAGGTTCCATCTCGGATAACCTCTAAAAATAGAGTTTTATTTACCCATTGATCATAACAGGTTCCAATTTGGGCAACCTCGAAAAACAAGGTTTTATTGGATTTTCCCCAATAGGATTTTGAAATTGTACATGCCGTTGCTAAAACAATTTATAGGTTGAAAAATTATTTCAGTATCGAGTTTTTACAATGATTTCAAGTGCTATAGCAGTGGCCAGTCTCCCCTAACTCACATCTCAGTTACAGGGTTAAACTAGGGAAAATTGTTTTCGTATCCACACCAATATAGACCACTGGGATCCCTTCCCCATTCAAGACCTAATGGGACTGAACCCTAAGGAACTTCAAATATTGATATCCCTTCCATCCAGAAGAGGGTTAGGTTCAAGTTAAAAGTTCAAATGCATTTCTCCTAACCAATCAGACCACTGCATTCGTGCAATCGTAGAACTTCTTGCGCTGCTATATATATGGGGACACATAAGTTTGTTACGGTAGAGGAAATTGAGGTCATGTATGGATGTTTATGTGTCTCCAAATGAATGGATCAAAGAAATGGATTATTTCCTCGATATGAAATACTCAAAACTTTAGATTCTCTTAGAGACTATGAAGACAATTTTGCAAAGCAATGAAACTCGAAGGTTACCTAAAATTCCCAAGATTTGTGATTTCTGTATTTTTGGTAAGTAAATTATTTTCTATTAATAAAATATACAGAGAAACATATGAAATTTTCCTCAGAAACATTGATATATAATGCTCATATTCTCTACCATTAAGATTGATAATTGCATTTAAGCATTGAATCAACTAGTTTTTTTTTCATCTACATAATTTGTTGATTTGAGGCTGACACTATTTTTCCTTCTGTACTGACTGAGGATGATGCTGAAGTAATGGCTGAGGACTTAAATATCCCCTTGACCATGGATTCCTAGGCTCTTCATAAAGTGGAGATCCTCTCCTGACAAACAAAAGGTGGAAAACCCTCAATGCGGACTCTCTTCAGAAGGTAATTGTTTCTATTTTACTTGAGTATTGTTTCTTCATGAGACCAAATCTTGGTGTAGGAAATAAATAAATTCTATTCCACATGCATAAAAGGTATTAAAAATATTTCTTTAATACTATTGAGATTCTATTTTCATAGCTAATGCTAAATATCTACCAAATCTAACCCGTTTTCAAGGTATTTGATAGAAGGAATCAACACCAAACTTAATCTCGACCATCCATGTAACAAATCCAATGCTCCTTAATATTTGTGGAGCGATGAGATAGGTTTATTGTATTTTTTAGAATTTGTAGACATAGGTAACCACTATCCCAATTTCTTAAAAAAACAGACATCTCTACGATACCTTTTACATCAGATCTGCAGCCTCTCAATTTGAATCTATGTTTAAACAGAGTTTGCATTGCCTTGATGGTATCGACCTCCAATTCAACACCATAAATTTTTAATCCCATATCCAAGAGAATACTCCAACAATATCTTATTTCTACACCCAAATTGTTGCCACACTACCATTTAAAAAAACTTAAACTATCGACCTTATAGGGAAAGCACCATCATTAGACTTATACTCTTGAGGAAAGCCTACTTTCTCTTCCAAACCAAGAGTCATGATTGGAGTGTTCATGAGTGTGATGCTATTGATGTTCTTTCTATTTTTTAATGTTTTTGTTCCCCTCCAGCTTAGAATTAGAATAAGAGAGAATTCAACATGACCAATTTAAAGAGAAATCGTTGACTAGCAGGGACCAATAAGTTTATATGCCTCATCTAGGAATCCAACACGATGGAGGAGATCAACCATGCAGAAATAGTTTTCCAGATTTGGTATGATGTGCCTCTCAAGGCTTATGGGATTGAAGAACTTCCATCCTTCTACAACTAATCCCGCATGATTGCATCCATAAATAATAATGATGAAAGTTATGTGATTGGGCATAATTGTTTTTCATTTGTTAAAAAAGTAAGAGATTTATCTTTTGGTTGGGTTTATGCAGCTTTTCACATATTATGGATGACCAAATCAGCTGAAAAACATGTATCCATCTCCTTCAAGTTCTAGCACCAATTTTGTAAAGGGAAGAAACTAAAGAAGAACTTGATATAATATCTCATTGTTGTTACCCCATCTGAGCAACTTGAATGCAACAAGGTAAATTGGAATTGTAAGGTTAAAAACATGTCAAGAAAAGAAATAATTGGCACATCAAATAAGGATATAATATGAACATGGGGAGCCTCCAAAGCTGCAGGATACATATTAAGAAAATTCAAAGGGAATTCAAAGTATAGTTGCGGATTTCAAGACAAACCATATTTAGGGTCTGAAAAAATTAAGAGAAAGCCACAATTCTTGGATGTTTCATATCAATCTTCAGCATTGGAAAAATCTATGGAGGTACACCTCAAAATGTTAGCTTGTAAAAAATCTTGTATTTTGAGCTTGATTTGTTTTTTATTTTCTTCCTAAAAGTGTTTTTAACAAGATACGAGATACATGACTTATGACGTGTCTACAGAATTACAAGGCTCGATCACTGGAATTTAAAAAGTGAAACTACTAGGAAATTTATACAATTTTTTGGAGTTCAAGGTTATTAATATTTTAAAGAGGATTCATTATATTTCTAAAATTGTAGTGTTAGAACCTGATCTAGGTTATCTAATTACACTAAAAAATTGTTAACTAGTGAGTTCTATTCTCTACATTCTCTTCTAGAAGAAATGCCTCGTGTCATTTAATTTATGTAAATAGTAACTATTGATGTATATTTCTGTGTTGGTGGTAAATGATTTCAACTCCTAGTTCTAATTTTAATTCATCTTCAATTCTGTCCTTTTCTTTAACATGAATATGTGCTTGTGCTGGGCCTTGGCAGATATATCATTTTTCTCAAATTGTGTGGATCTATAGAGATTGAGCTTACCTTCAAATATTAAGTCTTTCTAGCCCTTTTTGCTTCAGATGCATGTTACTGAAGCATTTTACTGCATTAGTTACGGACTATCTTTTCTATCTCATATGCATATTCCTTGTTATCTTGTCAATATTCTTGGATTTTGATCCTTCTTTGTTTTTCCTTTCCTCCTAAAATCAGTTTTTAGTATGCTACAAGATACCCTGAATGATGACGTGTCTACAACAATGTTTGTCTCTACCCTTGGAAGTTAAGCATAAAATGATAACAAAGTCATACTATTTTTGTGGGTTCAAAATTACTAATATATTAAGATGATACATATTTCTATTAAGGTTTTGGTAAATCTGATCTATCTCATCCAATTACATTTCATCACGGGCCGGAACAACTCTGTTAAATTGGCCAGTTCTATTCTCTATACACTCTTCTAGCAGAAATGCCTTAATGCCATTTAAATTCTGAAAATGATAACTATTGATGAATACTGTGTTGATGGTAATTATTTCAACTCCCAATTCTAATTTCAATCCATCTTACATTCCACATTTTTCTTTAGCATACAACCATATGTTTAAGTCCTTTCCTAAATGATGTGGATCATATCATTTCCTTGAGATATGAAATATTTCTGACCCTTTCTGCTTCAGATGCATGTTTCTCAAACATTCCACTACATTAGTTACTGGCCATATTTGTCATCTCATAGGAACTAATTGAAATTTTGAGAGTGCTCTTACAAACTACATAAGGGTCTAATAGATATTCATCTTATTTTCTTAAGCTACAATTGAATGTTGCAAATTGCCACACAACAACCACAAGGACATACATAAGAAACACACATGTTATTATAGAGTCTTGAATCTTGGTTGGCTGGTTGGGGACAATGCCCTTCTTTCACTACCTAGGAAAATCACCATTGACAGATCTGTTAACATTTTGGCAAATACTTTGGTGAAAATATGGAACTATATTGTATATTATTCACAATATTATGCTAAATATATGGAAGTATTCTCAAGTTTCATAAAACAAATTTTATGATATTTACTCCTATAGGCATTTATATCTAGAGAAATCACACTGATCAGGAGTAACTAAAGTCATCTACGTATATAATTAATCTATCTATAATGAATATACATATTATGGATGAATATTACACTATTTACTATTCTAGGTTGATTATTGACATAGTTTCACTCAGAATCTTATTCCATGTTGGTGATTTTGTTTTAAATTTAGTTAACTAGATTTTTATTGCACTTCTAATTATGTCATCCCGCTAGACATTTTCAATAACAAAGAAACAAGTAATCAACAAAAATAAGATATTTATTTCTCTTTGGAACCTTTTTCTAATCAGAGCATTTCAACTATACATAACTAATTAATCTTTTATAAATTGCGGTCTTTGGATATTATCACTTCGAACCTATGTCGTGCGAAAAGTATGTTTCTTTTACACGTACTTCATGCACTTAATTGTGTAGAAGACTAACATAGCTGGTGTCACCATCTTCCTTTTCTGTTGGTACTCTAGTACAAAATGAAGAATTAGCTACTAGGTGACTAGAAATTCTAGTCACCACAGGTTTTTCAAGTGATTTACTACTAAATATTAGCAATTTTGATTGACCCAACTATAAACAACTAAAATTAACGACTAATTTAGTCAACAATTAACAAATATGACTAGATAATAAGTGGCAGAGTTAAAAATGACTAACATAAACGACCAATTTAGTCACGTAATAAGAAATGACTAGATAGAAGAATATAAATTAGTCATTTATGTTAGTCATTTTTATTTGTGTCATGGAAAATTGCAACTTTTACATTAATGAAGTACAAATTTTGTAAATTGTCTACCTTCTATTAGTAATATTGGGTCCATGCACATCGATATTTAGAGATCCAACAAAGAAATTGCGTGAATTTGATCTTGACCATCTTTATCCCTATTGCACCAATGAAGAAAACCACTAAGCGCGTGCCAAATTAGGAAAATTAGGTTCCTACGTTAATTACGCATTTATAGGTACTAGAACTAGTACCATATCGATACTTAGAAGAATCATAGCTGGTTGTTGATCCTTCAATGTAGGAGTCCCAAGTCCCATATTGAGGTGATTTTCTAACTTCAATATAACTATCATGATCTATGACCGTTGAATTAGGCACTGTACCAGTCGACGTAGCTTTAGCTAGATCAGTTCCTTTAAATGTTGTAGCAGTACTTGTCGATCCAATAATAATTGAACTAGTGGAAGCTCTAAGAACAATATTTTTACCAATCAAAGACTCAATTATAATTAAATTGGGGTGTTGACCCAGAACCAATATTAGATCGATATGCAGTAGAGGTAGAGGATCGACCCCATCTCGGAGTTTCAGGTAAATATTTCAATTCCTCGACCTGTTACTGTCCTGACCTCGCAGAATATGATACGTATAATGCAGTGCTAGAAGAAGTTGGCATTCAACATCTCCAGAGTCTGTTTGAAGGTCTCTCGTATTGGACTAAATCTAGTTCTATTGGAACAATAGAAAAGGAGTACTAGGATGTTGTTTTCCTCAGTTTAAAATATGGCCTGAAAGACACAAAGCTGCACTTGCGTATGGTTTTCAAGGTTGTTGGAGTAGGAATGAAGGAGAATAGGGATATGGATTTGGATATACAGTACATCACCAACCAAATCAGCTACCACGATTCCAGAATTGATGACCATGAACATAACCTAAAGGATCTTATAGGAACATTGGAAATTATCAAGGATGAAGTGATGAAAATGTCCAAAATTTCCTAGTGTAGTCATTGTCAAGATTCTCCAGAAGAAGGTGCTCTTCTCATGGAAGAAGTAGCCAACTCATGGTCCTAGAGGAAAGAATATGTAGAGTTTTCCTTTCTAGTAAACCTCTGAGTGTTTTTTTGTATCATGTTGAACCAAAGGTTTGTTAAAATCTATCCTTCCCATGTTATGGTTACTATTAGGAAGCATACTAGGAATTTCATGAAATTGTTTTTAGACATATGTGTTTTTGCCTTCTTCCTTTTTCATACCTTCATGGAACTCAGGTTTTTCTGGTTTTGTAATGAGTGGCTATGCAAAACCTTTTTTTATTAATATATTTTGCTCGATTTTTGTTAAAAAAACAACATAGACTAGATATAATCCTTCCACAAAGGCCCCAAGGTTGGACCCACTAATTTATTGTCCATTCTAAGATATGTACTCCAATCTAGCTTGGAACCAACACCATTTCCTAAATTTCACGATCACTAGAAATGCTCAGGCCTCATTGTTAAGAAATTATAGTACCTAAATCGTCACCATCTCACATGCCCAGGCCTCATTGTTAAGAAAATATGGAGCCTTTTTCTCTTAGCATTTAACTAGGAGGGAAGTCAATTACCATTTTCGTTCAAAAAAACGTTTGGTCTATATATAGGTCACTCTAGGGCATTGGGTTTGAACTTCCCACTAAAAAAGTGGGGAGTGATACAATTATGATAAAATCATTTTCAAACCGGCACATGAACAAGCCATAAAATACATTAACCTAGGTAAACCTAAGTGAATTACGTAGGTCCTTATAGTGAGACAAGCCCCTTCAGTAGTTGTCCCATGACATGATTATTTTCCATACAAAATATTACAGTTAAATTATTACTCAAGAGTCATGCTAGTTTCAAAGAAAAAAAAAGCGCCTGCCACCCAACAGCTCGTGGAATACATTTATTTAATTTTTAGTCAATTTAAAATTAATATTTTAGAGCAGAGAAACTGCCCCTAGTTGAGCTCTTCCTAGAATTTGAATCGAGTATAATATTTATGTGTCGTGTCGTGTAATCCTGTAGCCTCTTTGAAATCATCAGGTATGCTCAGAGCATGGAAAATAAAATATGCTTCCAATGTCCCTTTTTTCACAGAAGTTTCTATCTATTTATTTTATCTTTCCCAAAAAATTTCCATTTCGCTTCTTTCAGAGAATTTTTGAGGTTTTAAATTCCATTCCCATATATTTTCAGTTTTATAGTAGTAGAGCTCTACGCCCTCATTAAACCATAGTTAATCATGTAACTCAATATTGTGGCCTTTGATCCTTGGAAACTCTTTCATGTCTTTGATATGCAGGGGGTTCACTGATCGATTCCTCTCATCGTCTCCAGGCAAACTGCATATTTTTCAAATTTCCTCACTGTTTTTTCTTCTCAAGTTGCTTTATATTGCACCAATGACGTCTATTCAATTGAATATTTGAAAAAACTCATAACCAGTTGTAAACGACCAACTCCTATTATCAGCAAAACCCCACATAACATTTGTCAATATCTACACCCAAAAAGAACTCCCATCCATAACCCAACCATGTCAGGGTATTTCCATAGAATTTCTTCTCAACAAATGTGGTTTAACAGATGAAGATATACCTAAATCCTTTAAGGATTGCAATAAATTGATTCATGCAAAATCAAGCCAGAATATGAATGGACTTTTTCTGTTGTTAAATGGCCATGGTTTGAGCACCCCGACCCACATTTGAAGGGTAACAAATGTTGTGCATGTTCGAGGCTATGGACTATAGTAATCCTGCTGTAACCTCATTTAGGGATGTAGGAGGCTTGGATAGCTCCATATAACAATTGAATCATGAAGTATGCCATTTCAAGGAGGGATTAAGGAAGCGGAGTGGAAAATCACATTCATGTTTTAGGGGTAAGTGTCCTTAGGTCAATGTTGTTAAGTTAGAGGAAACACAGATAGTTCAATCTGACACATTAGTTCGTTACCATAGAAGACTTCATATGAAGGCTTTGCTTTGACCTATATCTCTTTGCACATATGCTCCTGGAAATACTGCACAACTATATGGATATGAAGAGAGTTCTTTGCCATTTTTCATGTGCACTATATTCAAAAGATAAAAATACTTCAGTGGCAGGGTCTTTTCACTTGCAACTATAGTCATGAGTGATCTTATTCACAAAAATCCAACTTGCTAGTCTGTGCTAGATGTTGTTGGTCTGCCTAATGTTTTTTTAGATGCTATCATGGTTGGTGTCTTTATGCATATGCAATATCTTGTATACCACAATGCTTGGATGCTTTGTGCCTTAATAACCTTGGTATTCAAGCTATTAATGATCATGGTGCTCTAAGATGTTTTGTGAAATTTTTTATATCAAAAACATACTTGCGAGATTTGGATGGTGACACTTCTAGGTCCTTATCATCTGCTTTAGATGAGTTGATGCAACATGTTGCTTCTTTGTGGGCGCCAGTGCTGGATGTATTGATTGAAATTTTAAATACTATTACAAAAATTGGATCTGGAATTGAAGTGTCTTCCTTGTTGCATGATTCTTCTTGTTCTTATCCACTTGTTCCCATGGATACTGATTTAGAACATAAAACATTTATTTCAGTGGATGAAGATGAATCATCTAAGATGGGAGTTGATAATTCTACAAACAAATAGTCTTGAAACATGGAAGCCTTTATCCTAGATTGTATAAGCAATGCTACACTTCTCTTAGAGAGTATTCTTCATAATACAGATAGATGTGGGGTGTTGATTGAGAAAAAGGGTATAGAGGCCCTACTACAACTATTTGATTTACATATCTTACCATTGAAATTTGCAAGTGGCCAGAATATCGCCATTTCCATTAAAAAAAAATTGCCACATCACTCATCTGCTCTCACAAGGCTTGTTTGCACTACTCTTAGAGATCACATGAGACCTGCAATTGAATTCATGGATTTGTTGGCTAGAAAAAATATGGAAGATATTGAAGGATCACAACAATGAGAATTTTGAGATGTATTTCAAGTCTAGAGGGTGTTTTATCATTTTCAAAACATCTACTAAAAAGTACAACTACAATGATGCTTGAAATTGGTTTTGGAGATGCATAGATGCTAAAGGATGTGGGGAATTTGTACAAAGAAATTCTTTGGCAGATATCTCTTGTTAGTGATTCAAAAGTAGATGTGAATAAAGAGGTTGAATAAGGACTTGGAACTGGATATTGGCACCAAATACAATAGGTACAAGTTGACAATGATCCCAACATAGTTTCAATTGCTCGATATGTGAACCTACTGTGTGTGAGGAATTGACCTGCTAAAGGATGTGGGGAAGTTGCATAAAGAAATATTTTGGTAGATATCTATTGTTAGTGATTCAAAAGTAGATGCGAATAAATAGGTTGAACAAGGAATTGGAACTGAATATTGGCACCAAATGCAGGAGGTACAAAAGTTGATAGTGATCCCAACACAGTTTCAATTGTTCGGTATGTGAACCCAGTGTGTGTGAGGAATGGACCTGATACTCACTGGTCCATTGAACAAGAATATATTTATGTGATACAAATAGGACTGCATCACCATAGAAGAAGAACAATATTGGTTAAGTGGATGGTAATCAAAGGCTCAATCAATCGATAGAGAGCTGGTTTTTGGAGGTGTCACCCCCTTGTTTCCCATAAGGTGTTCACTTAATTTTAATGAGGGTTTATGGGTTGGTTTGTGAGGTTTTTGGGCAATTATAAATATTATTTTGTCTTTTTCTTAGTTGTAAAATGAATCATGGGCAATACATGCCACCTATGGACAATGAAAGGAAATGAACAGCCCATGTAGCTCATATCTAGGCAGTTCTGGGCCCTATAACAACGAGTTAAAACAATAATTAAGCCAATATGGGTACTATTTTTAACATTATTGGGTGTGTTTCACCTTTTAGCATCCTCGGCATTCAGTTTGGGCCATTTTTGTGGATGTGAGGAAGTTATGTCCCAATTTAGTACTATTGATGTCGTGAGGCCAACTATTAGTAGCAATCACATCAATAGGAATAAAATACTAACCATAATTTCTCATCCTTTGAAACCCAAGCATTATTCCATGTATAAGTGAAGTATATTACTAAAACCACTTAAATAAGAAAAAGAACTCCTAAACCAAATTTTGATAGTGCCTTTGCAGTTCAACAATTTAAAACGTCAAACAACAAGACAAGGAAAATCTAATAGGGATGCCAATCCCTATAAAAGTAAAGATGTTTCTTGATTTAAATAAATGGATTAATATGGGACATTGTGCACCCATTATATACCTATTCTTGTCATAGAATGAATGAAATTCACTTCACTACCATTGCAAATCCAATTCTAGTCTTTAATTTTGTATTTATCAATTCTTGTCATTATCACTAAAATACTGTTCCAAAGAACCATTCCTCACCATAAATACCAATAAGACCATGGGGAACAAAAATCAGCAATACTAATAGAGTACACCAAGTCATGATCATTTCCATCCATACACCACGGTGCAAGCACTCTCAAGCATCTCACTGGTCCTTAACTCCAATCATAAGAAGTGCAAATACTGCAAAAAAAAATAAAAAAATTCTAGACTGACATGTAGAACAACATCTATCTAAAACCATTCTCTTCTAAGAGTGTGAGAAAAATAATTAATCCATGTAGATGTTGATACAAAGATCCTTGTCAACTTATGTATAATAGTCATTAAATCAAATTCCTATCCTAATTTTATTTCCCAATAGCATGCACATGCATAAATTATTTATTTTAAATGTTGTTTGAATAACTTTAGATTAAATTCAATTTCTAAGTGGCATATGCCACATATTCCCCAAAACTTATCCCACATGATATTTGTACAAAGCACCTGAAGGATTTCCTATGAGTATCTATATGCATCAATACCCATTTATTAGTGATGTATATGCCTTCAAATAAGAACCAACGATATCATTGTCATTAATAAAGGAATATAGAACTGCATTTCAAATTATACCTCCTAAAATATAAAGGAAAGGATATGAAAAGCTGCAATTATAGAAGATTACATCCTTGTTTGAGGCACTTGAACTATTTAGTGAACCACCAAGAGTTATGCCGAAGAACCTAGTAACTATGAATCACTTCAATAGGTATTTTAAATAGTAATTGTCTATAAAGAAATACTTATGTTATTCAATGTAGGTTATTTATATAAAATTTCTATTAAATATTTTTAATAAAAGACTTAACTATTAATTACCAAATTTCAAAATGTCATGCAACATTTTTCCAAAGAAGAAAACTTTCGATCTAATATGTTTTAATATGATTCATATTTCAAGATTTATATGATATAAATCAAGGATTCCACATGACACCCGACTTGGGAGTACTCTTACAATACCATTGATGAGTGCATGATAATTATTATCCATCTCGAATTCATGAACTATTTTAAAGTGTGGATCTTCCTCTTGACTTATTTGTCATTATATGTTGGGCATTAATATGATTATCTTATTTTATATTACATTTGTTGTGAAATTGCAAGTACATGACAGGGAACAATGATTTATTGCTCCCAATCCCGGAAATCAACATGGAACCCCAACACATGTAGGGGAAATTCAAAGATGGTCAAAGTCACTACTTATAATTTCAAATTCAATATCAATCCTTGGTTTCCAGCTTCTTATTTTGATAATTTACAATAAACCTTTAAGGGAATATTCCACTCTTTGCATTCCTTGTTATTTACAATTTGTATAATCCTTGTAATACATTATGAATTAGAAATTAAGGAAGAAAGTAATTAACTTGATTAAAGTTGTAGAATGTAGATAAGATACCAAGATAAGATAATTTTATTAATGTCCAACGAATGACTGCAAATTTACTCTTTGAGAATTCACATCTTTGCATGCTTGAATAAATGCCATGTGATTTACTAAAACCAATACAGATCTGTCTTATATTAGATGTGGTTGATTGTACATATGATGAAAATCATAGTTTGCATCTTGTAACAACAAATTTCATTAGACATCATTCTAATTTCAATGATGACATATCATTGCCATGTGAAGGTATGCCTACAGTTGAAGAAAAACTACATTTTTCACACAACAATGAGGTAATTGTAGCAATAGATTTATCCAGATAGCAGGAAGGACAACCCTCGATTGCAACCAATTGTTCTAGATAGTAGGGAGAGAAAGAGAACTGGATTGATAATTATTCATCAATCTAACTTTATTCAATGGTGGTTTTTAGTACAATTATTGACTGGATTCTAGAAACTGTGTTGACCTAGTTGAGTAATGCATGGAGGATCAATTTCAAAGCCTAAACAGTGGAAATACTGGGAATTTTTTCCTTCTTTTCAAGTAAGAATCAATCATATTATTAATTACATAATCATGTTGTACCTTTCTCAAGTGTAATTTTGATTCCAATTATACTATTTGTGTAGAAATAATAGATTAATGCTATGCGCAATGATGCTAAGAATAAGCACAGGAAATAGATCTTGCTACTAAGAATTCTCACAAGCATACACAGGAAAAATAGAGAGAAGAAAAGGGACTGAATCACATGAATGAAGAGATGAATATTGGTGTGTATCCTTCCATTGAATACTTATGAATAATAGTGTACATAAATAGTTCTTCCCTAGTGGGAAAGTCGAATTGTATGGAAACAACTCATAAAGCTCAAAAAGGATGACTTACCAAAATATAGCAAACCCCCATAGGTGGATAAAGCACTTGCTAAATCTATCAAGGACCTCACGAGTTGGCAAAAGCATGAGTGAGTTGTCAAGGAGATGGAAATAACATGCTAATCCTAGAAAATGGAGAAAAACTAATGGAGGATGGGTTGGAAACAAAAGCTCCCAGTTTCCTAGTTGACTAGCTTTTATAGAAAAGCAAGAAGAAGTAGAAAAAGCAGAAAAAGCAGAATCTGCTATAAAGTCCTGTATACTAATTCTGGATCAACCCAGAATCAGAAATAAATCATTCCTAGGATATAGATGGCATGTATTGACTTTAAGGTGCAAGTGGATGCCAACTAATTAAGCTAGTGGGTGAATAATTAATCAAATAATGATTAATTATTTTATCCTAAGTTGTGAATGGGTTTAATATATTCCAACACCCCCCTATAAGTCTGACTTTATGATGGTATGACAAATATGGATGCATATAGGGCCCAACAACAAGGCTATGGTCACCCTTTAATAATTATTATGTCCAGAAAAGTGAGGAAAGAGGAAAAACCACATGGGGAAAATCCTCCCTCAAGATAGGACAAGGCACAAAATTTGAAATATGTCTTCAACATATCCTTATCTTCACTTGAATCAGCTGAGTGAACTGCTTCTGGATGTAAGGCTTGTTGAAGAAATCATGAACTCCATGATCATGTGCTGGAGTGTAGAAGTTGCAAGAAGGAAGAGGAGAGACTCCTTGTATCTCATCATCTGATGAAGTAGGAGAATTATCTGAATGATTATTGCTGCTGTCAAACTCTAATCTGCAAACATAATCTGAAATGGAAAAGAGATCTGTGCATACTCCTTCCCAAAGAGTACAAAAAATAAGGCAATTTATTTCACACTCAATTCCCTGAATAGCTGCAAAATTGTGATGTGAATCACATGTCAATATTCCAATCTGATGTAGCACCTGTATAGACCTGATATGAGGCTGATAAAACACTGATATATCAGAAACATTAGCATATGGAACAGAAAATACAAGGGCTTCAGTGGCTCCATGAGGATATAGGGCTAGACTAGGAAAATTATGAACAACTGGGGAAAATTGATAGGTGTAAAAAACTGAATGACGGATGGGCTTAATATCTGAACAATAAGTGTTTAGAATAGATCCAAATATGTTTAATTTCAGTCCAAATATGACTAAGGACATGGATAACCAGCCAATTAAATATAGGAAAGACTTCAAACCATGTAAGATAAATATCACTGCATAAGAGACCAATGAGGAATCAACTAGTGATCTTGGGATTTGTATAGTCTTTGGATTATTCAGAGGTATGGTAGATGGTATGGATGGTGGTATTATATTTGTCATGACATTCATATCAGCCTGCAAACAATCTTCTAAATCAGATATACAAGCTTGTGAGGAAGAGCTGCTCAAAGGTAAGTCAATATCTAGTGAAAAATCACAATTTTTGGGAGATGAAACTAGTAGACTGAGAGGAGGATCATCAAAGAAAGGTTCTGATATTTCTGATTCTGATATATCAGAGGATAAATATATATCAGAGACATGAGAAAAGGAGAGAACTCCGGCACTCAAAGCATAAGTTATATCACCTTGGAACTGCGCAGTATGACATTGTTCTGAGGAATCAGTAGGCTTCTCTAGTTCATCTGGAACTTCGATCTTGTGCTTCTCAAGAAGCTGAGACATGATGTCCATGTTATTCTTGAAACACTTCTTCTCTGAATGAAAAGCCTTGCTGCAATAAGAACACTTGGATGTGCTCCCTTTCTTCTTAACTTTCTTCATTAAATCTTCATATGAATCTTCATCTTCACTTTTTGAATTTGGCTTCTTCACAATTTGCTTCTCTTTTGATTTGAATTTCTTTCTTCCTTGAACCAAGAGAGCATTATCCTTTCCCTTTGGAGAATGAAGGACACCCATATGGATCAATTTATATTGCTCCTTTGTTAATGAATCAAGAAAAGAATTTAAAGAAGGCATTTTCCACTTAGGAATAGCAAGCCTAGTTGCATGAAAAGTAGACACAAAAACTGAGTAATCAGGACCCAATTTTGAAAGAATGGAAAGGATTAATTGATCATCTACCTTCTCAATCCAACATTGCTTTAGCATTAGAACAAGTGACTTGAACTTGGTGAAGAAACCCTCAAGAGATTCAAAATTGCTTGGACTTAGTGAGAATAACTCAATCTCCAATTGATGCGCTCTTAGCTCATCTTGAACTCCAAAGAGAGACTCCAATTGAGTCCATACTTGTTTTGGAGTGGTCAAACCATCTATATGAAAGAGTATATCAGGAGAAATAGAGACGCAAAGCAATCCATAGGCTTCATCCAACCTATTATGCCACTTAGCTTTCCCAATCACACCATTGGGCTCATTCTCCAAAGCTAGTGTAACTCTATATAATCCTCTACTACGCAATAGAATGGAGATTTTGGATTTCCATTCATGGTAGTTGAAGGAAGTAAGAATTATAGCTGATGAAGAATCCATATTGCTGAATTTATGTGCTCAAGAATAAAATCTCTGCAACCTGCAAAACAAACTAGGAGAAAATCTTGAAGCGCTTCTTCAGAGAGGGATAGGAGACTGGAAGCACTCCTCAACTCTGTAGAACTTGATCAAACTTGTAGCTCTGATACCATGTAGAAATAATAGATCAATGCTATGTTCAATGATGATAATAATAAGCATAGGAAATAGATCTTGCTACTAAGAATTCTCACAAGCATACACAAGAAAAATAGAGAGAAGAAAAGAGACTGAATCACATGAATGAAGAGATGAATATCGGTGTGTATCCTTCCATTGAATAATTATGAATAATAGTGTACATAAATAGTTCTTCCCTCATGGGAAAGTCGAATTGTATGGAAACAACTCATAAAGCTCAAAAAGGATGACTTACCAAAATATAGCAAACCCCCATAGGTGGATAAAGCACTTGCTAAATCTATCAAGGACCTCACGAGTTGGAAAAAGCATGAGTGAGTTTTCAAGGAGATGGAAATAACATGCTAATCCTAGAAAATGGAGAAAAACTAATGGAGGATGGGTTGGAAACAAAAGCTCCCAGTTTCTTAGTTGACTAGCTTTTATAGAAAAGCAGGAAAAAGCAGAAAAAGCAGAAAAAGCAGAAAAAAGAAGAAAAAGCAGAATCTACTATAAAGTCCTGTATACTAATTTTGGATCAACGCAAAATCAGAAATAAATCATTCCTAGGATATAGATGGCTTGTATTGACTTTAAGGTGCAAGTGGATGCCAACTAATTAAGCTAGTGGGTGAATAATTAATCAAATAATGATTAATTATTTTATCCTAAGTTGTGAGTGGGTTTAATATATTCCAACAATTTGTTTGTGAAGTTTTCCATTTGGTTTGGCATAGAGATTTTAAAATTTTTACCTTTAAATATAAGGTTTTGGCACAAAGGCGGTTGTGTTTAAATGACCATAGTTACCACCAATTAATATTTTTCTACAGTAAGAATTTGTATTGAATGTGTCTAACATGCCAAGATGATTTAAATACATGTTCCAATAATTGCAATGATTGTCAAAGTCTCTCAGGGAACTATGAGCTATCATTTGAAAAGATTCAATTATCTAAGTTATGGTAGCTTCGTGAAAATCCATTACCAAAAACTAATTAAGGGAAGATGAGATTACCAAAAACTAAATACAAAAGAATTTGTGATTTTGTTTCTTATTCACCTTTTAGTATCATATTTTTTATGGAAAACCCTCACTCCATTAAGGGTTTTCAAGGGTTATCTTCCATGACAGACCTTATGCCGTGGTTTAAAGTTCTAGGGTTTTTAAAGGATGTGCCCAAGTTGAATTGTATTAAATGGAAGAATAGATCAATTTTAATATTAAGGATTCTGGAGGTGCCAATTAACAGGATGACCCTTACTCTCTTTATTTAACACATTTTTGAATCTATCAGTTGACAGATTCCATTTTCAAACCATTGATAGATTCAAAACTGTGCTAAATAAAGAGAGCGAGGGTCAACTATTTGAAACTGTGCTAAATATATTAGAATCAATATCTATTTCTGTCAATGTGTGATAATTCTCTCAACACCAAATACGAAATAAAAATGAGCATGCGGAAATTTTGAAATGCTTAAATGCTTTCAAATTTCTTGACCTTTGGAGGATTGCCGAGAGTTTTAGAGTGTGTTAGGGTTCAAAATGCCAAAATAGAACATCATATTTGGTGCTTGTTAATAAAAGATGATAGATATTATTCAGGTGTTGGTTTGAATTACTAAATTGACCAGTTAATAACACATAGCGATGAATATGTTAATGCCTTAATGCACCAGGTGTCTAAGGAAATATCATTCAAGGTGCCAAGCAAACGAGGGGGTAACGAATCAAACGCGACTAAGTGGGTTTTGATATGCATGCATATATTCTTGTTAAAATATTTTGGGGAAAGATCAATTCAACATAATACATTTTTATTCTCTTCATTACTTGATAGTCAAATTCCCCACATGCTCAAAATTCTTGGGTTGTTAATGGGTAGTTTGTTTTCATTTTGTACATTGTTGGAATCATGTTACTAGAACTTCTGAGTGAAAAGAAATTGTCAAAGAATATGGTGCCAGGTGCAAGATGTATTCTTTCTGAGTGGGAAGTGTATTACATTTCAGAGAGAAATTCTAAATGAGAAACTGGTCAACATGATATTTGATACGATGCTTTCTTGGTAATCTCCTGCTTAAGGTTGATACAGAGAAATCCACTGGGTCGGAGTATTTTACACGATTAGCTCCTACAATTCTAACTATTGCAAAAATAATCACTGATTGCAATATTTTTGATGTGCTAACAAATTCAAATTGAGGTCGGCTTCTTTTACCCATCTACGATAAGTAACTTGGGAGGTGCGATGAGTAAGGATCAATCAATTTTCAAAGCGTGTCTACAATATGTTTCTATAGAGATAAAATTGTCAATATGGACTTTGTTCCTCGAGGATGGAGGATTATTTACAGAGATAAAAATTCCAAAGTTCCAGTTCCCTGGAATTTCTTACCTTTTTCATCACTTTCTCCATGGCACTATTGAACCCATCTATGTCTATCTCGATACCTATTACTTTTTGTTCGGGTACACAGGGTACTCCCAAAAAACCGAACACCTTGAGAAACCGCTTCACACAAATAGATCACAGATCAACACACCGATGTTTATCACATGGTTAAAACCCTCGAGAGGGAAACAATCCATGGCTCTAGCCAAATAGCTACTTGGAGAAATTTATTATGCAAAAGAAGGAAAGTTACATGAGCTTCTCATAATCGATCAACTAGCCAAGGACCCTCTATGCTCTTTAAATAGAGATCATAGACCAATCGGGTGTTAAGCAACAGATTAATGGCCCAATAGAGGAAATTTCAACTCAAAATGGGCCTCCTAAAATGAATTCATAAAATAATAGTTAAAATAATAAAATAATATTTATTAATTTTGGAGGAAGAAAAGAAAAAAACTACTTTTTTGTTTGTATTTTTGACATATCTCCCTGTGTTTTTACTCAAATTTCGATCGGGAGAGCTCGTTGGATGTGGAATTAAATTCTGAATCCAACAAGTACCCACTCAACATACTTTTGACAGACCCTGCTACCCCAAAAACAAGAAATACCTGAGAAAATGGAATGATGACATCATCATTCCATTTTTTCAGGTATTTCTTGTTTTTGGGGTAGCCAGGTCCGTCAAAAGTATGTCGAGTGGGTACTCGTTGGATGCATAATTTAATTCCTCATCCAACGAGATCTCCTGATCGAAATTTGAGTAAAAACACAGGGAGATATGTCAAAAATACAAACAAAAAAAGTAATTTTTTTTATTATACCTATCCCCAAATTTATATTAAAAAAGTGTTTAAGACCTATACGGTATTTCAAATTTAAAGCAATTTCATTGGCTAACACATGATGACATGGAATTTGAATAAAAGTTAAAAGGCCCATTTTGAGTTGAAATTTCCTCTAATTAGTAGGTATGATCTAAGAGAAGTTGAACCACTGGATCACTCTATGTCTAGAACATATCATGACCATCGGATTAGAATATTTACAAATGCATACTAATGCATACTAAAGAAACACACTTTTACCTAACAAATATATTACACAAGTTGATCTTAACTAACTCCTAAGTGTCTAAATATCCTAACATCCTCCCTTAAGAACAACTTGGGATAGGATTGAAGGATTTACAAAAGTGGCACTATTAGGAGAAGGAGGGAGGCATTAGAGCCTATCCCCCCTTAAGGACACATTCCTAAACTCCTAAAATAGACCGAAGTTTAGAAAACTTCGCTTCTGTAAGAGACTTGGTGAAGATGTCTGTAACTTGATCATCTGTAGGGCAATAGAGAAATTCAATAACGCTATCATGAACAAGATTTCTGATGAAGTACATGTGTAGCTCAATGTGTTTACTGTGCTGATGTAGAACTGGATCTTTGGCAAGCTTGATGGCACTTTGATTGTCGCACCAAAGTGGAGTAGGCTGCTACTACTCGAATCCAAACTCTGAAAGGATCTGTTGAAGCCATAAAGCTTCCTGACTAGCATTAACTACGGCTCGATATTCTGCTTCTGCTGAAGAAAGAGCAAGAGCTTGTTGTTTCTTACAAGCCCAAGTGACAGGTCCAGATCCTAGACTGAAAACATAACCTGCAGTAGACTTTCGATCATCAAGATCGCCGGCCCAATTTGAATCAGTGAAACCAACCAACAAAGGTTCCCCCCCTGTACTGTAATGAATCCCAAATTGAATTGTACCTCAAATATATCGAAGTATTCTTTTTGCTGCTTTCCAGTGAATTTCATGAGGATTTTTCATATAACGGGAAACATCACCAATGACAAAGGAAAGGTCAGGACGAGAATGAGTCAAGTATAAAATACTACCAACAAGATGATGATACAAGGTGGCATTTACTTCAGGGGAAGTCAAGTGGCAGAAAGTTTGACTCCATATTGGAAAGGAGAAGAGGTTGGTTTACAATCTTCCATGTGGAAGCGATGAAGAAGGTCACAAACATACTTAGACTGGGAAATAAATATTCCTTCTTTGGTTTGCAAGACTTGGAGACCAAGAAAATAATTCAAATGTCCTAAGTATGACATTTCAAAATCTTGCTTAAGACTGGATTTCACATGGGTTATAAGTTTAGGGTCACTACCAGTAAGGATAAGATCATCAACATAAAGAAAAAGTATGATGAAATGGTTTCCTACTTTCTTGGTATAGACATTGGGGTCAGAATGGCATCTAGAAAAACCAGTGTCAAGGAGAAACCTATCCATTTTGGCATACCAAGCTCTAGGATATTGCTTAAGGCCATATAAGGATTTCTTAAGGAGACAAACAAGGCTAGAGTTATTCTGAACATATCCAGGAGGTTGTTCCATGTACATTTACTCATGTAAATCACCATTTAAGAAGGCATACTTGACATCCATTTGATGGACTTCCCAGTTATGTAAGGCTACAAGGGAAAGAACAAGGTGGATGGAGTTCATTTTTGCTACAGGGGCAAAGGTTTCATTGTAGTCAATCCCTTCAACTTGGGAAAAACCTTTGGCAACTAACCTTGCCTTAAGTCTTTCAACACTTCCATCTGATGCATACTTAGTTCTGTAGACCCATTTACATCTGACAAGTTTTCTTCCTTTTGGAAGAGGAACAAGATCCCAAGTATCGTTCGCCATTAAGGAACGATATTCTTCATCCATAGTTGCATCCCAATCTGGATTTCCTGAAGCTTCTACAAAAGTTTCTGGATCACGATTCTTGGAAACTTGAGCCAAAAGAGAAGAGGCTCGTTGAAACTAAGAACATGTTCAACGTTGATCTCTAAGGTCACCGACAATATCGCCAGCTACTTCACATGTTGAATGGACCCATTGAGGAAGTATTGGTGCTGGCGCAATTTGAGGAACATGAGCAGGCGGAGGTGGATTTTCATCCTCACTATCATCATCAGAAACTGGAGTTGGAAAACCTATCAAGGAAGTTGTAAGAAGAAGAAGAAGGCACAATCGTCGAATCAGGCTAGCAGGCCAAAGATGGCACACCCGCCAAGTTAGGCTCACAGGACAAGAGATTTTCATCAAATTTAACATCTCTTCTAATGATTATATCATGTGAATGGGGTTGAAGAATTCTATAACCTTTTACATCTTTAGAATATCCAACAAATATGCACTTTTCACTTTTAGGCTGCAATGCTTTCCATTTTTCATCTGGAATGTGAGCCCATGCTTCACAACCAAACACACGAAAGTGACTTACATTTGGTTTAATTTTACTCCATGCTTCTTTCGGTGTTATACCTTGTGAAACTTTAGTGGGTTTATGGTTAGATATGTAATTGGCATAATTTATGGCCTCATCCCAATATTGAAGACTTAGTCTCTTAGATTGGATCATACAATTATCCATTTCTTTTAAAGTGCGGTTCTTCCGTTCAGCTACACCATTTTGTTGTGGTGTATATGGAATAGTGTGCTGTTTTTGGATTCCTTGTTCAGTGCAGAAAGTATTGAACTTATTGTTAACGTATTCTCTTCCATTTTCAGATCTTAACTTAATAATTTGATGACCAGATTATTTTTCAACAAGGGCCTTATAGGCTAAGAACATGTTAAATACTTCACTCTTAAGTTTTAGGAAGTAAACCCAAGTGCATCTGGAGTAGTCATCAATGAGAGTTAAGAAATATTTGAAACCAGAAAAGGAAGAAGATGGAAGAGGACCACACAAGTCACTATGCACAAGTTCCAAAGGAACCGAGACATGCCAAGAGGCATGTTTGTCAAAACTATCCTGATGATGTTTTTCGATTACACAACCGGAACAAACACCATCCTTGAAAGATACCATTGAAAGAACAGTCACCATGTTGTCTTTACATAGTTGTTGCAATGAGTGATAATTTAAGTGACGAAATCACTCATGCCAAAGTTTGATCAATTTATCACTATGAGCAACAAAAACTGAAGGAAAAGGTGATGACCCAAAGTTGTTAAATTTGTACAACCTGGTAATACCATCAACAGTTCCAGTAGCAAGGACATTTTGAGGATTTTTAAAATCCTTGATTATGACTTGGTGAGGTGTAAATGTCACAGTTTTACCTTCACTTGAATGATTAATTTGATAGACTGATAACAAATTGCAGGAAATTTTTGGAACACATAGTACATCACTGAAATGACCATTTTCTATTGGAATTGTTCCAGATTCTACAACACTTAGAGATCTATCATTACCAATAAATATTTGTTTGGTGTTACATTTATGCATAGTATAAAATATGGCTTGATCCTTAGCCATATGATAATATGCTCCAGAATCAATAAGCCATTCATTTGAGGTAGAAGAAGAAGATGTAGTATAAGAGTAACAAGAAGCACAAAGTGCATGTCCATGAGAGTTAGATTCTGAAGACAAATCTATGCTGATGTGGTGCTTCTTCATTGCTACTTCTAAGGCTGTCATATTCTTGAAACACTTAGATTCATCATGATTATCTTTCCCACAAAAATTGCAATGACAGGCAGTCTTCTTTCTTTTTTGCTTGGATCCTTTGTTATTTTCTAAAGAAGGAGCTGACTGAGAGGGTTTGGGACCCTTGTTGTTTGGATTATTATTGCAAAAATTCTATTTCTTGGGAGGCTTGGACATTTCTTTCTGTTGGGACAATAAAGCTTTCCAAGATGAATGAGCTTATATTGCTCTCTAATTAAGGAATCACAAAAGGATTCAAGACTAGGCTCTTGATAGTTAGCTATCGTCAAGGATTCTTTCATGGAGTAGAATGTAGATACAAAAACAGAAAATGCAGGTCCAAGTTTGGAAAGAATATGATAAATACATTGTTTGTCTTCTTTCTTAATCTTGCATTCTGCACATAAGAGTCTAAGAGTTTTATAATTAGATAAATAGTTTTGAATGCATGAAAAATCATTTGGATTCAAGGAAAACAACTCATTCTCAAGTTGATGACCCCGAATTTCATTGTGTTTACCAAACACAGATTCCAACTTTTCCCAAGCTTTATTAGGTTCATCAATTCCAGATATGTGGAATCGCATATCAGTAGAGATTGACATCCCAATCAATCCACGAGCTTCATCACATTTATTTTCCCATTTAATTTGCTTATCATCATCAGTGTGTTTTGTTTCTTTCCCTGAGGTTATCTTGAAAAGTCCCCTACTTTGTAGAACATCCTCCATACGAGATTTCCATGAAAAATAGTTAGAACTTGTAAGTATAAATCACAAGGGGAGGCCATACTATAAAATAATGGCTGAAAAAATAGAAACTAACTATCTAGTTGCAAAGAGCTCGAAAAAATATGCTGTTTAAAAAAAAATGGCACTGAAAACTGATTCTGGATGATGAAGTTATGCTTGATCAAAGAAAATGTTGAAGATGTCCCCAATAGTGATGTGGAAGATATTAAATGACCAACTAAAAAAAAGAACCCCTCTCTTCCCAAGATCAACCTTTGACAATCACTTTACAATAAAGTTGCTTTGAATTGAATCACTTTTGTAGAATAAGTGAGGTTCACTTTTATAATAATGTTACTTTTAAATAGTGCAACAATAAATTAAAAGACTTAAGTGACTCACTTTTTATTTTCTTTTATTTATGTGAGATGCACTTTTACAATAAAGTAATTTGAAAATAGAAATTGCATGCACTAAAAAGTAGCTTAATAAGACTTGAACTCAAGACCTATTAAGGAATAAAGGGTTTTTTTTTTCACTCTTCTCCCTCGTTCTCCGTGCTTTCCTTTCTTTCTTGCAAATCACAAAAAAAAATGAAAAACAGAAAACAAAAAAAAACTTTTTCCACACAATGGGGTTAGATCTTGGTTAGCTTACCCAAAAAGTGTACGTTTTCAAGTTTTCTCGTTGTTTCTGATTTGCCGTGATCGCACAAGGTGCATGGCAAAGAGCATATGTAGTCGAGAAGACAAGAAAAAAAACTTTCCTTTATTGTTTCTGATTCGCTGCAATCGCGCAAGGTGCACGGCAAAGAGCATATGCAGTCAGGGAAGGCAACAGTCTGAGACTAAAACAAAAAATATCTATTAATAAAACTGATAAGATATGAGAGATTTAAAAAAAAAATCTGTCATTGTAACATTATACCTTCAAATTTGCCGAAATGGGTGTTTCTGGAACAAACGAAAATATTTTTTGACGAAACAAAAACTATTTCCCAATGGAAACGGTGCTCCAAAAACAATGGAACAGCTCCCACAAGCCAAACATGCATAGAAAATTTAGAACCAGAAACCCTTTCAAAGTTTTGGCAACATGGTTCTAGATCTAGATCAAAACCGAAAGCGACTCTTCATAAAAGCTCTGATACCATTTTTGGGTACACAGGGTACTCCCAAAAGATTGAACACCTTGAGAAACTGCTTCACACAAATAGATCACAAATCAACACACCGATGTTTGTCACATGGTTAAAACCCTCAAGAGGGAAACAATCACGGCCCCAGCCAAATAGCTACTTGGAGTAATTTATTATGCAAAAGAAGGAAAGTTACATGAGCTTCTCATAATCGATCAACTAGCCAAGGACCCTCTATGCTCTTTAAATAGAGATCATAGACCAATCGGGTGTTAAGCCATGGATCAATGGTAGGTATGATCTAAGAGAAGTTGAACCGTCAGATCAATCTATGTCTAGAACATATCGTGACCGTTGGATTAGAATATTTACAAATGCATACTAATGCATACTAAAGAAACACACTTTTACCTAACGGATATATTACACAAGTTGATCTTAACTAACTCCTAAGTGTCTAAATATCCTAACACTTTTTCCATAATATGAGTAAGATCATTCAGAAACCTATATGTGTCCCACAAAAAGAAAGCATCTTGACCATTGAGCTTACTATCCTTAATATCTTGAGCAACCTTCTTGAACTTTTCAATGCCCTCGATTAAAGTTTTGCCTAAGCTCAATTGCTCTTCTACAATAATTTTCTTGATATTCTCTTCATGTTGCTTCAGTTATGGAAAAGTATTCCCCATAACTTCAACAATGGTGCTCTCCAACCCACTGAAGAAACCTTTCTAAGCTTTTATAAATTCCCTTCCATACCGCACCGCTCGATGTAGAATGCGACAAAGTACATATTCATGGCCCTCATTTCTTGAGTGAGAACGATCTGCAATAGCAAATGATAATGTTCTTATATGGTCTTCCACTACCCTATAAGCCATATCAATTTTATCTCCATCATCTACCCCAACTTTACCAGAGTAAGTTTGGGCTCTTGTTTCCTGTTGCACTGCATCAAATATAGGCATGAAAATATCCATGTCATAATTTCCCATCTTATTTTGGAGAATTTAGGTCATTCGTTCAAATCCCATTCCTATATCAACATGATTTGCTGGTAAATTCTTTATAAAACCATCACTTTCCCTGTTGAACTGAATAAAGATGATGTTCCATATTTCAATGCAAGTAGTATCATCATTATTGACTAAAGAAGATACATCACGGTTTCCAAGTCTATCAAAGTGAATTTCAGAATATGGACCACAAGGTCCAGTATCACCCATTTCCCAAAACTAATCCTTGTAACCAAATGGAAGAACATGCCCAGGAGGTAGGTAATTTAGCGAAGTATCTCTAGCTTCAATGTCATCAGGAAGTCTCGAATTTTCATCACCACCAAAATAAGTTGCATATAAGTGGTATGTGGGCAGCTTGTAAACCTCTGTCAGCAATTCCTAGGCCCACCCAATGGCTTCACATTTGAAATAATCGCCAAAGGACTAGTTCCTTGAGGATGGAGGATGGGACTAGTAGTATTTAGTCATTCGATACATGAATGCAGATGAAATTTGGTGAGTAAACATGGAATTTCTGGCTGGCCTTGCTTATTTAACATATCAAGCCACAACTGACAATTTTTTTTCTTACCCTTTAATCCAGGTGTCTGCAATGGATGTGTTTTTCTGTTGTATGTAGTTCAAGGATGTTACATAACTTTATTTTGAATTGTAGGTTTATGTGTGGAGAAAACATTATCCTTCTTTCCATATGAGTTTCCTTGGTCTTTTCTCATTTATTGCACCCTACTTACCATGGGTAAGCTTCCTATTTCAAATGTTCTTTTCTTACTTTTTTTCAACTATAAGGAATTCATCGCATTGGTAAAGTTGTTGTGACATAAAATTAATTTTTTTCATAAGTCAAAACCCCTTTTAAGTATTGACTAGAGAGGGTACAAAACTCCTCACATGATCATCTTTACAACCATAAGACCTTGATAATGAAGCTGTGTGACTGAGGAGTATCTTTTATGTCAGACACCCATGGATTTCTCCTAGACTCATCTGCATAGAAGGATCAATTAGCATAGGGGACACACTTAGCAGAATACCATCATTAGCACATCAATTAGCATTGTGGCAATAACACTAACCATGGCTTGAGAGATTTGGTCAACCATATTATCATGTGGGGATATCATGATGGACATTGAACCTTGGTCATGAATATGGAACTTCATTCCAACTTGTTTCTATATCACAACCTAATGGACAAAAATATGATATACTAGTCATTCCATGGCATTAATACTATTTCTTTTTTGGAAAGGACACAAAAGATTTATATCTCTGATCAAAATTTTAAAATGTACAATTGAAGATTTGCCTTTATTGCTACCGTGTGTAAGAATTAGTCCACTAAAGTTCTAAGAAAAAGTGAAAAAGTCTCAGTTGTTTATTTAGAGGATATTGTACTATCTAATGTTCATTTGAAGCCTTTGAATTACATTTTCTATAGCAAGGCCAAAATGGGAAAATAGGACAAATTCAAAGAACAAAATGGAAAAAAAACTAAAGTAGAGGATGGGGGATGGGACTAGTAGTATTTAGACATCATGTCCTTGAAGTAAGGACGCTTGCACTATTCCCTATTACAATCACTCTGCCCTACAACTACCTATTTATCTCTCTCTCGGGTATGTCCATTGTTTCGTTAGTGACTTGTCTCCTAAGAGAAAAAGTGTACATTATAGCTAGGAAGCCTTGTAATCCCTAACACAATCTAAGATGACCAAATTTCTTGGACGAATTGCAAATTATTAGCAGTTAATATATATGATTTTGTAAAAACCAGGGAAAATAATTTATTTTCCCTATGTTTGGCTTATTCAAGACTTGTCTATAATATATCAATATCATACCAAACTTTGCTGATTTATGCTTAAAGGCCCATGTAGATCACTGAAGAATTTTTAATTATCTCTAAGCTAGTAATGTTCTTTAGAAATTGGTATCTAATTTATCATAGAAATGTGCAATATTGACATCGATAAGTTGGTACACGTTTTTTTATTTTTATTTTTCTCTTATTGGAGGTTTGTCTATATTAAGTTACTAAATTGATTTTGTTGAAGCAATCACTTGAAATCCACATATATTGCAAAGAGTTTTGGAATTACATCCTAGCAAGTGAAAATATTTAGAAATGGATATATTTACATTTTAGTAATCGGGAAAGGTTAGTTTTATATTCAGGGAATCACATAGATTTAATTTCAATGTTTGAAAACATGGATAATTCTTAATGTTATATTTGTACTTTTTTCTTATTATATACTTACCTTACCAAGATGTGCAGAGAAAGATCAATTTTATTTTTTTTGGCACAGATTTGGACTTTCTATTCCATATGTTTTTTATGGCTTGGTATTGCAAACTCCTTGAAGAGAACTCTTTTAGGGGAAGGACTGCAGAATTATTCTATATGTTCTTCTTTGGAGGCACTATGTTAACTGCAGTCGTTTTAGTAGGCGGCGTGATCCCATATATTTCAGTCTTTTTCCAGAATCCTATTTCTTAGCAACTCTTTGACGTTTATGATGGTCTGTTCATTTTTTTCTGACATTATTTTCTTTTGTAGAAATTTTTGGCCTAGAGTGAGTTCTTCAAGTTCTATCAAAATTGAAGTTTGGTGAGTAAACATGGATTTTTTGTTTGGCCTTGCTTATTTTAACATATCAAGCCACAATTGACAAAAAAAAAACTTCCCCTTTAATTCAGGTGTCTGCAATGGATGTGTTTTTCTGTTGTATGTAGTTCAAGTATGTTACAGAAATTTATTTTGAAATGCAGTTTTATGTGTGGAGCAAACACAATCCTTTTGTCCATATGAGTTTCCTTGGTCTTTTCACATTTACTTCACCCTACTTACCATGGGTAAGCTTCCTTTTTCAAATGTTCTTTTGTTACTATTTTTCAATTATAAGGAATTCATTGCATTAGTAAAGTTGTTGTGACATAAAATTGATTTTTCGCATAAGTTAAAACCCCTTTTAAGTATTGAATAGAGAGGGTACAAAATCCTCACAGGATCATATTTACAACCAAAAGACCTTGACAATGGAGCTGTGTGACTGAGGAGTATCTTTTATGTGAGTCATGCATGACTTTGTCCTGGCCTCATCTGCACAGAAGGATGGATTAGCATAGGGGACACATTTAGTAAAATACCATCATTAGCACATCAATTAGCATTGTGGCAATAAAACTGACCATGGATTGAAATATTTGGTCAACCACATTATCATGTGGGGCTATCATTATGGACATTGAACCTTGGTCATGATTATGGTAAGCATCAATCCCTACTTAATGTAGTCATTTGAGCCTCCATAACTAAAGCATTAATCCCTACTTAATAAAGTGTGTTACTTCCATTACATCTATCTGTTATTAACTTGGAATCCTCTTCAACAATGGACATTGAATCTCTTTTTAAGGCCAATGTGCAAGTATTTTTCTCCAGTATCCTTCTAATATAGTATTGATTATATCCTAAAATGCTTGGATTCATGAATGCTTATCTTCAGTTCCCTGTCATTGCACCGAGAGGAGTGAGGTGCTATGTAACCCAGTATGGGGGGATGTTGTCATGTAACTTAACGTTATGTTGGATCATAAAATAAAAATTAAAACCAAATGAAAAGTATTTTAAAAATCCATGTCCGCTCATAAAATATAAAAATTAAAACTAACATAGATCCATCTTAAACCTAGATCTATCAAGCACGAAAAGGGATAAAATTTTTGGAGGTGTTATTTTTTGGATGTATAAAAAATTGAAGTTAAAAAATTACACTTCAAGAAATTGGATTCCTCTCGGTGCTTGATAGATATAGGTTTAAACTGGATCTATGTTGGTAATATCACCAATTTTGGATACTTTACATATTCTAGAAGCTCTAAAAAGCATGAGCCAAACTTCACATTCTTAACTGCTAAGCAATGAGTTCCTTGTTCCATGAAGTAGCTTTACACCTAATTTTAGACACCGATAGAGACTAGTCATCAATGGTACTGTTAACGCAAAACAATTCTCACCTAGCTATACATGGCCTAAACCACATACATACATCATTTTCCTACCATTTTTTCCTTATTTTTGACATTCACAACTATGGTTTACCTTCATTCTCTCTCAAAAGGCCCAAAAAATACCAAAACAGGCCTAAAACCCCACAAAAGGACCTAAAAACCCACAAAAAGGGTTAAAAATACAAAAAGGGGATAAAAACCCTAAATAGGGTTCCAAAACCCTAAAAGAGAGAAAAGGCCAAAAAACCTAAAAACATATTATAAAAATAATGTGAAGGTCTCCGTCAACAAGACTCTTATCCCTTTTTCCATTATTCTATTCAGTGAGTATGGTGAGAAACCATTATTCTCAAAGAATTCGCACCATTTTTTCCAATCATTCCATAGCCCCACCATCTCCCATCCAGTACGTTGAGACATCCTCTATACCAACCAGCCTGTGGAGAGGCGATCCATTTCCAAGATCGGGCACGGTGGCCCATTTTTAGAAAAAAGAGGGTATAATTTTCATGTGTGTTTCTTTCATTTAGTTTAGTCTTATTTTCTTATTGATTTAGTTTTAATAATATTGTTTATTGTTGTATCTTTCTTCCATGAACTCTACCATCCTGTCCCATTGACAGAAGGGATATGCTTTAGTACTTAGCAGAAGTGAAAACCCTGCTACAGTTTTGGCGACCATACTGGTTGATACCCTTGGATCCCTTGTTTTGCAGGTGTTTATTTTGTTTTTACTCACAATCGTCACTAATCAAACCCCCACACGTATGATCCAAACCTGTACGACACCAGTTCCTGCCCCCCTCGGCCCTTGTCAGCTTGCTTTTCTTGATTTTTTCCTGTACGACCCAAGTCACACATTTCGAGCCAAAAGCCATGACCCAATCGCACATTTTTTCCTGTTAGGCACAACCCAGGTCATGGCCTTACCCTCATAAAGTGTGAAGTTCCTCACATGGCTAAGTCACGCCTGTTTTTGTTGTTTGAGCGATCCCTTCACCTCTGTTTGGCCTATTTAAGCGACCCATTCACAATTGTCCACTGGTTAAATGTGACCTATCTATTTTCCTACTTTGTCTGCATTTTATAAGTTGGAAATTAACCTACTTATTTGGCCCCTCATCTACTCGTTCATCGCCCTCTGGGGTCTTACAAGATACGATGGGTGGTTGAATAAGTTTTAGTAATAGGCATCCACTTCATTATTATTCTCTTCAACTAAAAACATGTGAATTTGGAGGCTATGGGGAGTGGAGATCCCTAGGTATCTCACGACGTTCACGTCCTCCTTGTTGAGAACTGGGAACTTTGGTTTTGATCTATGGATCTACAGGTGGACTTGTTTCCACTTTGTTGAGATCCCAACACTCCCTCTTTGATTGGAAGGATACAAAGTTGGCGTAGTCACACTACCGGTTTGCAAACATAACAGTCAGTTTCTTGAACCTTTTTTCAGACCCTTGTCTATCCTACACTTGTTCCATATCTTATTTTCTTGTTCAGACCTGCTTTGATACAACCCTTTGCTTGGTTCTTACCTAGAAGTTCATATTTGTTTATTTTATTTCATATTTGAAAAGAAAAGTTTCATACACAAGTGCACATACTCACACCAATAATCAAGCACACTCGGTTCATGACCCCAAGTAAAACCTTAAAAGTAACCAAATTTACTTAAGAACATTCAGTTTGGGACATAAGTCTCATCCGCAACAACTCTGGGAAGTACTTGGGATTTGCGCTAAAAATCATTATGAGGAGTACCATAGGAACCCCAAAGTAGCTGTCCATCGAGAAAACCTGTCAAGAAAAACGAGAAACAAACCCCACTAGATTGACTAGATACCCACCCGTGAGAAAAACCAAAGCGCTTTCTTTCGACAGTCTTGGTGGCCGAGTGACTCCTTTTTAGCCAATCGGAATCCGATTTAAACCAGGGTCTAAATTCATTACCTGGTACTACTACAACCATCATTTCTCCACCACGGTATTCCCATTGACTTCAAGGGAACTCCCCTCAGTTTGGAGGCTTTAGACTGTCACAGTCGAAGCCCTCTTCGACAACCCTCCTCACCTTCAGAAGGACACACAGCCTTTGATTCTGATTTGGACTCCTACCACTTTGAACCTAATTTGTTCACTGCACTAGCTAGCCCAATGGATGTCACAAATCTAGATCCCTTCTTCGGAAGGGTAAGTGGCAGTGGACCCATGTCCTTGCCACTTATAATCACAGGTATCCCTGCCAGTGGTAGCACCATCACTGTGCATATTGTTGTAGGTACGCTACCCATTAGTGGTGGCTCTGCATTAGCTACCACGATTACTATTGTACCACCTTACATACCCAGGGGGAGTGGCCCTTCCGCAACCATCTTGACTATCCTTGATATGGGAATTCAACCTCATATACCCCCATCCGTGCAGGGAAATCACACTCCTACAAACTCTGGCGCCATCATCGGCTCATCCCGAGCCAACCTTAGGTCTAACCTACCCTTTATATCTCCTCTTAACTTTCCATATTTGGATAGGTTAACAAATGACCCCATCATTCATCAACCTCATTGGCCTCCCATGCCGACCAAAATTCCTTCAGACATCCCAAAGTTTGAGGGAAATCTGGGCGAGGACCCCCAAAACCATATCATGTATTTACATTTATGGTGTTCATCAAACAACATAGTGGATGACTTTGTTAGACTGAGATTGTTACAATTCACACTTACGTGTGTTGCTACGAAATGGTACATCGAATTGCCACATGCCTCTTATCCTGATTTATGCTCACTTGCCTCCATGTTCCTCCAGTACTTTATACTACCTGTTAGATATGATGAGGGACTAGAGATCCTTCTAACCTACCGACAAAATACAACTAACCACATCATAGACCACATCCATGAGTGGCAACAGCTACGTAGCATGTGTAAGATCCAACTGGATGACAGGATCTTCCTAGACTAGTTTTTAAAGACCTTACTCCCAGCCATAGCGAAGGGTGTCTCCTATGAGTGACCCCAATCTAAGGAGGAGGCCATGTTAAAGGCTCAACAGTTCAAATTAATCTACACCCACTCTGGGTATTTATATCCTGTCATACCAGATTCTACCCATGCTAGCATCTCCCACCATGATACACTGGGGGCATCCCATGCGGTGGATGGTGTCACCGGCTCTGTCACGTAGCACCCTCAGTACTATGCGGCACCCCATGTGATGCCACTGCACCCAAGAAACACCTAGAGTGTTCCACAACCAAACCATATCCCCGATTACTCACGGATGATGGATCAATCCAGAGCCACCTCCTCCTATGCACATTTCGTGCCAAATCAGCATGCCCATGGGCCGACTTGGCCGACACATTCGTATTTGGGCCCAACGGCCGGATTTGCAACTCCCCCATATCCTTCAGTCTATTATGTGCCACTAAGACAACATAATTCGACTCCATCCCCATCCCGTACGGTTTCCATAGGACAGGTTTTCGCTCAGCAAAACCTTCCCAACCAACGCGCCCCTAAAAACCAACAAGGGAAGGGTAAGAAAAACTGAGGTAATAATCCGCCGCAAGGAGGAAACCAATAAACTAACCCCCCAACAACAATGGTGCCAATCCACCAACATAGAACCCCCAATATCCTGATCGATAGGGAAAGAACCTACAGTTACTGACCAATCATCCATGTGCCCTGTGTAACACCTATGGTCAGTATATGCATTTGTGCTCTCATAAGGCTCACGTCAAACAATTTCTCCAAAACAAATCTCAACAGGATGCCAATGCCATAACCCAGGCTCAGCCCAACCCAGCACCACCAGGTCGTCTTCCTATGGTGCTCCAAAACCCATTACCACACCAAGGATTGGTTGCAACCATACCCTTGGCCCCACCTTCTCCCTCCGCGACTCCACCTACAAAGACTGGTGTCCATGACCTGATGACACTGTCAACCGAAGAAGTCAACCTACAAACCCAACGCAACTAGTATGGCTGCACCAAGGGAACCGATGACCCATCAGCGTCATCTACTTATAACAGTTCTAGCATGCCCCTCCACTTACCTACACACCCCACTGATGGGGCGGCCAGAGGTCCATGATTTCCTATACGAAGTATTTCCAATGACATGACTGCTTGAGTTGCCTTAAATTATAGCATCATTAATGACTTGGCCCAATAACCTACAACCATGTTCACTTTAGAAGTGCTCAAAACTTTCCTGACACAGTGGAAAGCATTGCTATTCACTCTAGGTGATGTGGATCCCTTTGATTCCTAGTTGATCACGTTTGATCTGGACTAAGGAGATCCTAGAATGCCATCCACCATCTCCTTCCAAATTTCGGTCTCAATTCAAAATTTGGTCGTACATCGATGAAGGGGCATCCACCTATGTTATGTCAACTTTTGTATGGAAAAAACTCGGGTCCCCTACCCTCCAACCATTCACTACCGCCCTCCGTGCCTATGATGGTCGCTCTACAAAGGTCGAGGGAATTCTTCTGAATGTCCCTGTTTCATTAGCTGGTAAAACAGTTTTGATTGACATCGAGGTTATTAACGCTGAAATTAATTACAACCTCCTCCTTGGAAGTAGCTACATGTATGCCATGAGAACGGTGGCATCCACCGTCTTTCGACTCCTGATGTTTCCTCATGATGGAAATATCGTGACAGTGGATGAGTTGACTTATTATGATCCGCAGGGGTTGTCCACACCGAAACAGATCATCCCTACCATTGATACTTCCATCGACAACGTATCCATCCCTTCCTTATCTACTTTGGGCTCGAGATTGTTTGCTGAAGCGCCTATGACGAACACCTTCCCATTAATGCCACCTTCTCCCACGCCAATTGATACGGTAGAGTTGTGTACTATCTCATCCAGTACCATCTCGACCACACCACAAAATCAGTCACAAACCCAACCACTATCACGCGAGAATTATTAGGGTTCATTCCCAATCCACACGATTCCCTTCCTATTCCCATCATCTGGTATCGTGAGTAAGCCTATCATGGCTACTCTAAATTTACCTAATTTTACGTTGGGGATTCCTGTGTGGTACCTTGAACCACCTACCCCACCTCGGATGCCTCAAGTTGTGTTGACTCCAGTCCAACCAATTGAGATACAATCATGCCCTGCTCCGAGCCCATTAAACATGCCTTCCATCCCCAAACCTGCTCCTCCTCTCCCAAAGAAGGTTGGGGGCTAAGACACCAATGTAACAACCGAGCCTCATCCAACTCCACCTTTCTCTTTGTGCGATGTCCATGGTCATGCAACTCACAATTGCCCAGAAATACCTATCCTGCATGCACACATAGACGCTATGGATATAGCAGATGACACTTCAGTAGTCATCGTATTAACTTCACCGGTGGTCAATAACAAGTATTTGAGGACCAACCATTTGTGCGTGATTTGCATTTTGTATGGCCACTATTCGCACCATTTCCCAGCCTTGTCCGAGTATCAGTTAGTCCTTCATGACCTTCAATAACACTCTCATGAGTCCGAAATCACCGTCATCGAGGAAATTCACCCTCAGGCTTCCTCCTCGAACACCACCACCATATACATGATCTCTACTTCCAGTAGTCCTTCCTCCTCGTTGGCTGCGGGAGATCCACCTCATCTATCCTGACACCACTTTCACGATGACAGAGAGATCGTCAAAACCACCACTGGTTTTACTTCATTTCACTTAGCCCATGGCGTGGAGTCAGTTCTTCCCATTAAATGCCATATTCCTCCCTCACATACTTGGCGCCTACTGCAGAGTCTCCAAGGCAAGGCCAATTTCCTTCATCGGAGGTCCTATGCCTGAGTAATTCACCATGTAGCACTTGGGGCATAGTTTTTTTTTTACATCATTTTTACTACGATTCGGTGACCCTCTCTAGTAGTTTCTCCACATCCAGTTGTAGTGAGTCCATTGTAGACCTCTGTTGCATCATTTTCACGTGAGCAGGTGGATATAACCCCTGCTCCTGCGCCGCTGGTATCCCACTGGAGGGGGCGGTCCCACTTGTGCACATGCACATAGTATGTCACACGTAATATATAGCTACCACTATGCTAGAATATTGTTAGGTCCAACGACCTGCCATGGAGGTCGAGGCCTCTCCGTATCTCCCCGGTATTCCATGCCTGTTAGATTTTTATCTTTTAAGCAATATGATCTAGGATCTTATCTGAGTGAATAACATACACATCAATAATCACAAGAGACAAGAGACATAAATAATTTTCCTCGGGGAAACCATAAAGGAGAAAAACCCGCAACTTCCTTAGAGATAGAATGAGCACCAATAGCAAAAGTAAAACCCGGAAACAAAAATATGATCTTCTAACAGCAGTTGTCTCTTTCTTTGATCCTAGCTCCTTCTCTCTCACTCACGCACCCCAATTGAGTGAGTGTGTGTGTAGAAATGAGGAGAGCCTCACTTCTATTTAATTCTTTCGTTCGCTTTATTTCCACTCCAACAAGTCGGCCTCACTTCACAATTGCTTACCAGGGCCGAATTCTCTAGGAGAGTCTAATAACCCTAGTGCCCCACAAATGTGGGGACTTTACCCCCCTGATCAACAAGGAGGGTTAACCTCAACTCAATTGTGGGGACTATTGCCTCGACTTACAATGAGTCTAATAACCCTAGTGCCCCACAAATGTGGGGAATTTACCCCCCTGATCAACAAGGAGGGTTAACCTCAACTCAATTGTGGGGACTATTGCCTCGACTTACAATGGAGGGTTAACCTCATTGATTTTACATGAATTTATTATATTAATGACTTTCCCGGTAGGAACATCGGGGTATAATATAAGATATACAAGTGAATACATTTCCAAAGTTACAAATTCATCAACACTCCCTCTTAACTAGGAAGGTATTCTCTTGACACAATTCATCAGCACAAGTCTTCTTCTTTGGATCATTATCAAAGTTGGATCATCACTGGATCATCATCAAAGTCTAGATCATCATTGGATCATCATCAAGTCTGGATCATCACAGGATCATCATTAAGTCTGGATCATGACTGGATCATCATCACAGCTTCTGCTATCTCTCAATTATACTTGTCACAGGAAATTCTACAGAGCCAACCCTTTTTAATGCTAGTTGTAGTCCTAGCCTCCATGTAGGTATTCATCGTCTTCAGCACTTATATCTGACCATGGAATGAACCATGTCAGAAAGACCCGCCCAGCACTTACATCTGACCAGGGGAGGAACACATCCAAGAACCATGTCAGAAAGGCACGCCCATCACTCACATCTGACCATGGGAGGAACACATCCAAAACCTATGTCAGAAAGGCCCTGCACTCGCATCTGACCTCATTTTGTCAGAAAGGCTCTGCACTTACATCCGACCTCATCTTGTCAGAAAGGCTCTGCACTTACATCTGACCTCATCTTATTAGAAAGGCTATGCACTTACATCTGACCTCATCTTGTCAGAAAGGCTCTGCACTTACATCTAATGATGTGGGAATACATCCTGCAGTCACATCAGAATGGCTATGCACTTATATCTTATCATGTGGGAACACATCCCGCAATCACATCAGAATGGATATGCACTTATCATGTGGGAACACATCCCACAATCACATCATAATGTCTCTTCACTAATCATGTGGGAAAACATCCCACAATCACATTAGAATGTCTCTACACTAATCATGTGGGAACACATCCCACAATCACATCAGAATGTCTATGCACTGATCATGTGGGAACACATCCCACAATCACATCAGAATGTCTCTGCACTAATAATGTGGGAACACATTCCACAATCACATCAGAATATCTCTGTACTTACATATGACCATGTGGAGCCCATCCTTACACCATGTCAGAAAGGCTAATGGAAACATCAACTCCCTTTGGAGGGAACCTTGATCTGGAGAACACTAAGCTTCTCCCTGAAGTACTCAAACTTCACTATCTATCTGCTCATCCGTTGCAACATATTGGAGCTTCACTTCTCCTCTCTGCACCATATCCTTGATATAGTGATATTTGATCTCAATAGGCTTTGACTTGTCATGGAACACTGGGTTCTTCGACAAATTCGCACAACTCTGGTTTTCACAATATATACAAGTAGCATCCAGCTGGAGATCAAATAAGTTAGACAGTAGCGTTCTCAGCCACACTGCCTCACAACTATCTAAAAAAGATGCAACATACTCTGCTTCGGATGTACTCAGTTCCACATAGGATTGCTTCCTTCTAAACCAGGAGATCACACCTGATCCCATACTGAAGCAACACCCTAAAGTGCTCTTCCTATCAATGGCACTGCTTGCCCAATCCGAATCCACATAACCTTCCAGGTTAATCTTCTGATTTGCCTCATACTTGAGCCCATAATCAACTGTACCCTTTAGGTAACTCAGAATATGCTTTACAGCAATCAAGTGAACATGTCTCGGATCAATTAGGAACTAGCTCAATGTGTTCACAGCAAAGCAAATATCTAGTCTCTTATTCATTAGGTACATCAAGGACCCAATCATCTAACGATACATCGTAGCATCGACCGAATCTAATGAAGCATCACTCAGTAGCTTCAGATTTGATGGCATAGGTGTGGTCATGGCCTTGCAGTCCATCATCCTGAACCTCTTCAGGATCTCTACTGCATACTTCCCTTGTCCCAGGTATATTCCATCCGTATTCTACCACACTTCCATGCCTAGAAAGTAGTGCATCATATCCAAGTCCTTCATCTTGAACTTGAAAGAAAGTCTCCTTCTTGCAACTTTAATGAGTTCCTCTTTTCTGTCAGGAACAAGTCATCGACATATAACAGGAGCATCACTGGTCTTCCGCCTTCAACCTTGAAGTAAAGGTTGGAATCTGGTTTACTCTCAGTAAAGTCTAGAGCCATCAGTAAGCTATCCATCCTGTCGTACCATGTCTAACCTCAGGATCTTTTGCAGTCACTCCCTCTGAAGTGGAGCATCATTCTCCCTTTTCCTTTCATACTCTATGTATTCTGTATCGGAGTGACAAGTAGATTCCTCTGCTACTAATATTCTATGTATCCATATAGGGTCACTAGATACCAAGATCCTCTCTCTTGAACCTTTTCAAAAGTTCTTATTGCACCCATCTATGATCTTGTCATCCTCTATAGGTTTTCATCTTCAACCTTGTAGCAAAGGTTAAGATCTTCATCACTCTAGGTGATCTTCAAGCTCGTCATGTATGTGTTATCCAATGGGTGCCTTTTGAGCTCGTACAATGCCTTCTTTAATTTGTACACATGAATCTGCCTGTCATGTGTCTTCACTTCCAGTGGCTGCAAATGTCTCTTCGTAGTCTATGCCTTCTTTCCGTGAGAAGCCTCGTGCTACGAATATTTCCTTGTATCCCACGATGTTTCCATCTACTACATGCTGGATCATGTAGATCCATATGGAAGGCATTACATATTTCCCTTTAGGTCTCGATACTGCATCCTAGATACCATTCTTCATGAATGGGTATTCTCCTTCCCTTTATTCTTGGCTACTTCTTCATAGCTGGAAGGCTCTACATCAATGATGTTGCTCAACAGTGTCACATAACTAGAGTGTCTATGAGGCCTCTTTATTTCTTTGAAATTATCGTCATATTATTCTTCATCTTGGATTCTTTCTTGAACTATCGTCACTTGTTCTTCGGAACAAGTCTCATCCTTGTTTTCTTGTAGGCGATTGTACGCGATATTTCCTACGAGTCAAATGCACCAGTTGTATGGTTAGAAACATTTCATTAGGAATATTCATAATGGAAAATTCTTATGCATAAAGATATAATCATGCAACTATTTTAGCCAATACAACATTCATCCATATCTCATGGAAACTTTATTAATGTTTTCCATCTCTACCAAGACATCATTGAGATTGTGCACTACTCCAATATGTCAACAAAGAGGTTTCATTCTAGATAAGTAGCAATGGAGAGTTGTATAGCACCATGAGCTACTTACCCATCGCATGCATATTTGTAGTATACTGTCATTAATGCAAACATTCTATCATGCATAACACATCAACTGAATATAAACAAATGCATAACAAAACAATATCATGAAATGACAATTGAATACTTATCTTTATTTGTTTCGTGGGTAGACTCCTTCTTTCAGCTTCATCATCTTCTTCATCTATAACATCATCATTTCTTATCCAAATGCTCAATATGGATAAGAGGATCTTCAAGAATTGAGTTCTTCATATTCCTCATCGCTTGAGGGATCTTCTTCAAATCATGAGTATTTGATCTTCAGTTGCTCCCATCTTCTCTTCTCTTATTATGGGTAGAGATTCATCTTGTGTGTGCTATTCCCAGAGTCTGCTGAAATTAATCACTTCCTTCTGGCACACATTCCTTGAATGAATGAATCCCATGATCCTGGGAGGCCATTCAAGGTGGTTATCACAATGTCTTCATTCTCTACTTCTTCATCCACTGCTTCAAGTTGTTCTTTCATTTGAGAGACCCTTGTAAAGTATGACTGTATGGCCTTTGCATTCTGGATCTTCACATTCTTCAACTGGTTTCTTAAAGTCATCTTCCAATTTATGTTCTTCCCTTCAAAATAGCACGGTTAAGGAATAAAACATCTATTTAGGTGTCTTTAGGGAAGACACTTGTGGTATAAGGTGATCCTCGATTGAATCAGCAAAGATATTCTTGGCCTTGACAAAGTTCTTCTTGTGTAAGGATTTTAGCCTCATCTCCCTCTGGTACTGGAACCTTTCCACTTATGTAGGTGTCCAATTTCATTTTCTTCAAGAACCAGTGAGATCCAATACTTTCATGCTTGGAAGTTGTCAGTTTCACCAAGCTTTTCATTAAGTTGGTGTGATTAGTAATTTTGAAATGAGAACCTCAAATGTAAATAGCAAAAGATTAGATCTTACCGATTTGAGGTGTTTGTCCCGGTTCTGGAGCTGGCTAATCTAGGGTTTGTCAGAGAAACCCTAATTTTCAAAACTTGGAATATTTAATATATTATTGGATAGAAAGATATACCTCTTCAAGGCGAGCTGTCCAATGTAGTCCTTTTCTGAAAAAAATGGAGGGAAGCTCCCGGGACAGGAAGCCCTAGTTTACCAATTTCTTTTGCAGAGATTCCTGATACTGTGTCTGTGGTATCTCCAAATGTAATACTCCTCTATGTCTGAAATTTGTTACTAAGGTAACCTTGTCTATCCTATTTCCACCACCATAGGTTTTACCAGAATTGGTTTCACCAATTGGGACTTATGATAGTTTTCCCACGGTGACTTAATTCAGGACTGTTCAGCATAGTGAACTTGTATGAACTTCCACATGTCATTGTTTCACCTTCAGGGTCTGAATTTATTACCACAAAAATTAAATTTCATGCCCTATCTAGAAAATATTGTGAAATTGCATTTAGACCTATGTATCCCAACATATAGCAATTCTCCCTAGGTGTCCTATTTAGGGATCAATCCTGGCAGAGTCTGGAACCATGATTTGGGGGAATCATATCTCCTAGAATATAGTGAATCTGAGGCTGAATATTTTAAATATGGTTCATAAATATTTTATCTTTGGTTTGTGAAAATTTGGGCCCCTGAGACATCTTCAATCCCGAGATATAGAGAATGTACCAAAACTACTAGTTTTAGTATTTTAGGTTTTTCAAGCCCGAGGTCAAACTAGGGTTTTACTTTCCTGGAGGTTTACCCAACCAAAAATCTCGACCTTGGTCTATAAATTTTGATTTTGAGGAGGCAAGCAATCCTATGTCGGGCTCACTAAAAAATTTCTCTTCTGTAAAAAGCCCTAATTTCTCGCAGCAAAAACTGAAAATGCCCAGAATCAAATTCTGCTTGGACAAAAAGATGTGCCCTTCAATGGAGAGTTATCCTAGCATCCTTTTGCTGATGGATTGTGGAGAGAGACCCAAAAAGTAAGAATCCCTAGATTCAGCAGCTGCATAGTGTCATCTTCTCAGGTTAGCTCTGATACCATGTTAGATTTTTATCATTTAAGCAATATGATCTAGGATCTTATCTAAGAGAATAACACGCACAACAATAATCGCAAGAGACAAGAGACACAAAGAATTTTCCTCAGGGAAACCATAAAGGAGAAAACCCCGCAACTTCCTCAGAGATAGAATGAGCACCAATAGCAAAAGTAAAACTTGAAAAATACAAAGAAGATCTTCTGACAACAGTTGTCTCTTTCTCTGATCCCATCTCCTTCTCTCTCATTCATGTGCCCCAATTGAGTGAGTGTGTGTGTAGAAATGAGGAGAGCCTCACTTCTATTTATATTTTTCCGTTCACTTTATTTCCACTCCAACAATTTGGCGTCACTTAACAATTACTTACCAAGGCCGACTTCTTTAGGAGAGTATAATAACCCTAGTTCCTCACAACTATGGAGACTTTACCCCCCTGATTAACAAGGAGGGTTAACCTCAACTCAATTGTCAGGACTATTTCCCCGACTTACAACCGAGGGTTAACCTCATTGAGTTTACATGGCTTTATTATATTAATGACTCTCTCGATAGGAACATCGGGGTATAATATAAGATATACAAGTGAATACACTCTGAAGTTACAAATACATCAACAATGCCCATGTATGGATCATCTTCTACAAGGATAGGAAGCTACCACCATTGTGCAAAAACCTCCCGGGTCAAGAAACGACCTTCTATACTTCCTCCCTCCCTACTGATTATTTGGGCCATTTATTGAAGTCACATTGATTTTCATTCCACCACGTGAATCATACCTTGTACTTTGAGCTAGATCCATACCCATAGGCCTCCATTTGGTCTAGTTTTTTCCCATGCACCAATGCACCAAGGGAAACATCTCTAGTTGCTAGTTAGAGTAATCCAGAGTCTATTTGAGACATTTTTCACACCACCGGGTTTGGTTTTCCTCCCTCTGTCTGTAGACAAGACCCTTGTCTTGTGCTTTCACTATGATTTTTTGGGCCATTTCCTAGAAGTCACCCCGATTTGTGTGCCATCACATGAATATCCCCTTGTATGTATCGGCATGTTCATGAGCCATCCACTCCATCCATACTACATAATTAGCCATATCTTACCACCATCCATCGTCCCGCAAAAGGGACCCATCCGTATTATGCATTTATACCCATTAGTCATGTTCACAAAATAACCTCTTTCCATATATTGAACACTTCCCCCCTTCTTGATTGACCATTACAGAGTTTATGTTAAGCTCTTTTTTGACTCCTAAAAGAATGAAAATATTGCTAAGCATGCTTGCTTCCTTTCATGCTAGTTAAAGTATTTGAAAGGGCGTCTATGTAGCCTCGTTTACCTCCTTTTTTGGACTATGTTGATTGTCATAAGAAAAGGACTACCTTGGTGCACTCAGGCCAATAACATTTCCCTTTTCATCCTTTTATGCTTTCTCAGGCATTGAGACCGAACTTTACGAAAAATCTCATCATGGGTTGTCTTTAAGCTCTTTTCCAACCTTCTCATCAAGAAAATATTACCGAGCAAACTTGGTTTCGTTCATGCTCATAAAATTATTTGAATGACCGTCCAATCGGTATAGATTTAACCTTTTTCATCTTGATTGGACTACAAACGGTAAAGAAGTCTTCCTTCCCCAAAGGTTGGGAGAGCTCTCATGTGCACACTTTTATCCTTTTTCAGACTTAGGAGGCTACATACGAAAAAGATACCACACTGGAGTCTTCTTCCTGTTTTCAGACTCTCTAAAAATGAAAACACCATTGGGAATTTACTTTCTTGGGATCACTAAAAATCCACGAGATTGTGTCATAATGGTGTCTTTTGACGCCACCCCATCTATCATAGTTTGATAGCTTCCCCCCATTGGGTCACCTTTGTTCAGATTATTTTGTGATGAGTCCTCCTCGAATCCCCTAGATATCACTAGTCCAGTTTCCTCCCTCAGTATTTCCCATCTGCATTTACATTCCTGGTATTACAGCTATGATCGCTCTCCCATGAGTTAGTTTCATTTGCTTCCAGGTAAGCCCTACCGACATTACTCTAAACAAAAGAAGTTTGAGTCCCCCATGCTCCCCTGCCCTTGTTTCCCCAATCAATGTGCCAGCCCCCCGATTTTCCCACATATTTGGTTATCACCCTCGTGCTTCTTGTGAAGGAAACATTATTTCCTTGATTAGTTGCAGGTCTCCCTCTTTCAACATCAACAAATCTATTCCAGAGGATCAACCCAGAGGTCCCTGTATCCTAGTTCCATTCACCTTATTGATGATTTCCTTGGACCACTTGAGAGGAGTCATTAGTGCCTCTAGGGGTGGTTGTGTCTCACGTGCTCGACTCCAACTACATCATCGCACCATTGAGATTCATATAGGGTATTGGTCTATGCATTATTTTATTGAAGACCCTATTTGTCACCTGACTCTAGCATATTGGTGAGTCTATTATGGGACCCATATAGGTTCACGTCCCTTGTGACTTTTGGGTTGCAGTGGAAACAATGTTTAGAAGCCCCAAAGCAGTGCTTCTAGGTAGCTCCAGTATTGATGCAGCATATTATACCACAAAGATTCTAACTCCCCATCATAGAATCCCTCTAGCTATGCAGAGTATCAGTTATGAAGATATTGCATTCCAAGAGAATTCCATTCTTTCTATGTATCAGTTCTTCATATCAGCAGGGTATTTAACCTCTCATTAAGGCCACCAGAATGTAACATCAGTTGTTTATGTATTGATTGTGTCCCATATTTTTGAGCCTTGATCCTATTATTTGTTATTTTGACATTGTTATGAGCATGGGTATTCCCACCTCGTCCATATACATGTCACACATTCTTTGTATTGCACCCATTATTGGGAACCAATATTAATACAAAACCCAAAATCCGCCATGGTTTGAACAAGGAAGCGCTGCTTCTTCACAGGTCTCTCCACTATCCCTATGATCCTATGATGTTTGTTGGCCATACGATGAGCTCCTGCCCTCACACATTAGGGGGCAATCTGTTAATGCAAAAAAAATGCTCACCTAGCTCTACATGGCCTAAACCACATACATACATCATTTTCCTACCATTTTCCCCTTATTTTTGACCTTCACAACTATGGTTTACCTTCATTCTCTCTCAAAAAGCCCCAAAAATACCAAAAAAGGCCTAAAAACCCACAAAAGGGCTTAAAACCCCAAAAATGGGATAAAAACCATAAATAGGGCTTAAAACCCTAAATAGGGTTCCAAAATCCTAAAAGAGAGAAAAGGCCAAAAACCTAAAAACATATTATAAAAATAATGTGAAGGTCTCCATCAATAAGATTCTTATCCCTTTTTCCATTAATCTATTCAGTGAGTACGGTGAGAAACCATTATTCTCAAAGTATTCACGCCATTTTTTCCAATCATTCCATAGCCCCGCCATCTCCCATCCAGTACATTGAGACATCCTCCATACCAACCAGCCTCTAGAGAGGCGGTCCATTTCCAAGATCGAGCACAGTGGCCCATTTTCAGAAAAAGAGGGTATAATTTTCATGTTTTTTCTTTCATTTATTTTAGTCATATTTTCTTATTGATGTAGTTTTACTAATATTGTTTATTGTTGTATCTTTCTTCCATGAACTCTACCCTGATGTTCCATTGACAGAAGGGAGGTGCTTTTGCATGTAGCAGGGGTGAAAACCCCACTACAGGTACAATTTCAGGACATTTTGTCCAAACTTTACCTTTTTAAGGTGATTATTAGACCTAAGATCCTCTATGGTTCATAAATTAGGGGACCAAACTTGCTATAGAAAAATTAGGCTTGGACAGAGAGAGTTCAAACCCTGCTCCTTGGCCACATCATTTGATGAAAATGCATAGTTCCCCAGTGGCAATCTGACTATAGAAATTAAGGAAGGTCTAAACCACATTTTCTTCTTCTTTTGTCCATTTATAATTTTATTGCATCTTCTTGACTAATTCTGTTGTACATCTATGGGACACTACATCAAATAGAGAGGCGGAGTAAATTACTACTTTCATGTTTTCAATTTCTTTTTGTTTTATTTAAACAGTGGCATTCCAAGTGGGCATTTTGGACAAAGTTGAACAATTATGGGAGATTTACTTGTTCTCTTTCGAGGTATAAATGATAGTTGGATTGACATAGTCTATCTTTAACTTTTATTTTATTTTATTTATATAATATCAATCTGAACATGGTTTCTTGCATTGATTGCAAGTCAGTGGTTGTTTAAGTCACCTCTGACTAAAATGATCACATAAGTATTCATACTTATTGTCAGCAATCAAACTCGAAGGTATTGTTGCTAATTTCATCTCATTTCATTTCTATTTATCTAGTAGCTAAGAGTACTTAGAGTGAATGCCATTCTTCTTGATGTTAAATGGAACTAGTTGTATATTTATTTTTACTATTCTATATACATTATGGGTGATGAGTTGCCCCATTTTATCATCCTTTGCTTCTATATAAACTGAAACTCTCCTTTCCATGACATCATCCACCACTATCTTCAAGTTACTTATGAATTTTCAGTCAAATTCAGCTATCTTGGCACGACTCTAGATGAATTGGTAGATAGTTTAACATTGGATGCATGCTTGTCATTCCTATAAATTTTTGGGATTTTTGCATTTTGCATCATTCAAGCATACAAAATAATGATTATCAAGTTACTATAGATACATAATGGCTTACCTTGTAATAGTCCATCAAGTCTTTCAAATGCATTTATTAAGTGCAAGAACGACTTGAAAGACTAGTACAAGGTAAGCCATTATGGATCTATAGTAACTTGATAAGCATTATTTTGTATGCTTGAATGATGCAAAATTTGTTTGAATATCATCATTATCAAGTAATAACAACTTATTAAAGGGTGTTAGCTCGATGGTAGAGAACCTACCTAATTATAGGCAGGAGGTTGGTGGTTCGATGCCTCCGTGCCTTATCATAATTTGTGACTACACAAACGACTAAATTCGCATATATACGACTATTAGTATCTAATCTCTTGTATCTTATAGCATGAAAAATGTTTAGTCTTATATTTGGTCATTAATTGTTGAAATCAGTGACTAAATTAGCGACTAAGTCCATGACTAACTCAATGACTAAATCAATGACTAAATCATTGACTAATAAGTCAACCTATTAATGACTAAGTGAAATACAACTAAGTTAGTCAAGCTATAAGATAGTGAAAATTAGCTACTATTAGTCACCGACTAAAAAATAGTCATTTATAGCCGGATTTTAGTCATTTTTAGTCATTAATTCTTCATTTTGTACTAGTTGTAAAATCACACCTTACTTGGATTTTTAGGTGGGTAAATTAATTTTATTCTCATTTGTTTATCTGTGTGAAGTTGGTTTACGGTTTCTTGTGAAACTTAAGGCCTACTAGATATTTCATAGCATTCAATGCTAAATTATTGTGATTCTATGATGATTTCATTGGTTGTCTGTTTCTAGAATTCAGAATAGTTGACATGACTGCAAATATTGTCCTTCCTTTGCAAGAAAACTGGTAAGCCTTCTGAGTAACTCTTGAGTTTCTTAATTTTGAATCAGAACAGATAGGTGTACACATCAATTTGTTATCTAGTATAAGGAAGTGATAAAAGGGCTTTATTCCAGTTGCTAGACTTTTTTGAGAGTGCATTTAAGGAGAGATTAAACAATCTGTTGAAATTCCTTATTAGAAAGGGAGCACCATTTTCTTAGCAATTACTAGGTGAAAATATGTCTCTAGTGTCGAGTTCATTTAATTTCCTATGCTAACAATATATTTTTCTTGATATTTGCAGTGCGATATAAATTGCATATATTGCATTTCTTCAAGTCTCCAAGTTGTTAGCAAGACCTTTATATCTGATCTAGCTAATTGCCCAGTTTATTCAATTTTCATGTTTTTCTTGGATTAGTGTGTTGAAAGACTGTCTTCTATTAAGTGCATTGTTTGAAGATAATATTTTATAAATCTAATGTAAATTGTTGCTCTTAAATAGATCACAGTGAATGCTGACCTTTTTTTGATAGCCATTTATTTTAATATGTGTGTTATTTTCCTTTACATATATGATAATATTCTTTAGGAACACTGCTGGTAGTGTATGTTGTTGTAAATCTATACTAAATTTTGTTGAAAGTGCCTTTATCATTTTAAGACTGGGTATAAATGGATGACTATTTGTATTAGTATTATATTTGTGTTTTTCATTTGCACTCAACAATATAAATTTGTTAAATCAATTGAAATATTTAAGATTAAAATATGGTTAACTTAGTACTGAGAATTCACATTTTGATTCTAATTACAGTTTTTTAAAATATATTTCTTCAAATCAATTCAAAATTTTGTTTTATTTATTTTATGCTATATTCTTAATTTGGTAGTTGTTGATGGTCATTTTCCATCTAGAAAATGATTATGTCTTGATCCCCCACATAATTAATAGGTCAAATTACTTATTCCTCCTAAAATTTAATTGAAATATTGGTAAATATTGGTTGGACATATGAATATGAATGTTGTAGTTAATGTCTCTTGTTTTCTATGTAGGTACAAGGGGAGACAACATATATGGTGGAAATTTTGGAGGTTTCGAAACATCTTCACTTTGAACAATCTGATTTATATTGTCAGCATTGTATTGAACATTACCTGTTTCTTATCATGGATGCGAATTTTCAGTTATGTCATGATGGCCCTGGTATTCTATCAATGGCCAATGCTGGCCTGAACACCAATGGTTCTCAGTTCTTTATTACTTTTGCAACAACACCTCATCTTAATGGGTATATAATTGATTCCATATCTTGAATGTCATTTATGATTTTTTGTATTCAACTGAGTTTGTCTTAGTAGCTTTACATGTTGGATGTGTTCGACATATTTTCTCTTTATCCATGACTCATGAGTGTCACCATATGGAAATTTCATATTTTAGAAATACAAGTTTCCTTTACCTTGAAATAATGGGTTATGTTCTTTAGGTGCCATACATCAGTGTATTTTTACCATTTGACCTTTTAAGAGTCTGATAATTTTTTGTAGGAAGTTATCTTTAGTCTAGTTCAGTTGGTCTATATGCTACTAAGGGGGCGAGGCTAACATTTGTATGACTAATTTGGATATGTTTCCTCTCCCCATCTCTATTTTTTGTTTTACTCTCATATGATTAATGTCCCTTTTCTTATTATCTATAGCAAGCATGTCATCTTTGGAAGAGTTTTTGACAGAATAGATGCAATGAAGAAAATTGAGCGGTTATCAACTGCAGATCGTGGCAGACCTATTGTTCCAGTTAATATTTCCAATTGTGGTGAAATATTTCCAGGAAAAGATAACAGTATAGTTGTAGTTCATGAAGGCACTTTTATCTTTGAAGTTGTAAGCACCATGCTATTCCATTGTTGAATATTTAACTAGCCATAAATATTATAATTCTTTGACTGATATCTTCAATGTAATTTGTAGAAATGGTTTTCTTTCATTCCTTTCAGATATGGAAATTTGGATTTATCTACAAATAAATAGAAAGGAAAGAAACAGAAGGCTACAAAAGAATCAGTCTCAAGTGATGATATCCGACAAATGCGTAAAAGGAAAAAGCATAGGAAGGTGTGTAAGGAGCAACGAAAGAGGAGGTGACGTCATTATTCTTTTGATTCAGATACCTCATCAGACACTGATTCAGATTCATACACTTTTGATAGTGTGTCTTACTTGGACTCTTCCTCATCATATGATACTAGCACTTCAAGTAAAGATGATAGGGTGAGAAGAAAGAAGATATCATCAAGAAGAAACAAGCATAGACATACAAAGCAACAACGGGACAAGCGAAGAGGGAAAAGACATGGTCAAAAAGTGAAGAGATTAAGATGAAAGTCCAAGTGGTATGGATTCTTTATTCATTGAACTAGGAATATGAAATGCAGTCTCATGTCTTATATACAAAATTCATTTTTCTAATAGTGTTTGAAGATTTTCTTTTGAATTATAGGAGCTCTGATATTGACTATAGCAGTGGTAGTGATAGTGACAGTGAGACCAAAAGTGAGAGTGATACTGAACATGATAGTGACAGTGATGTTGGTATGAAAAAGTGTGAAATCAAAGACACACTCCTGTGCAATTGAGAAGCCTCAACTTTCTGGTAAGTGGTAGTTCATTACAGACTTAATATCTAGCTTGCCACCTGTCATTAAGCATTTTGTGAAACTAATAGAAATGATGATGTTGGGTTTGATAATGTTGTTTTGTTGGATTACAATGGTCACACTTTAATAGAAGCTCTATTCTCCAATTTTTTTGAAGGTATTAGATGTAAAATTTACAGAAATTAAAATTAAAATTTTAATGGGAACCATTAAAATTGGTCGTACCTATTGGAAAACTCTTTCTTCTATGAGGCCACTTTTCCTATGGTTCCACAGACCATAAATTATTATTATTATTATTATTTTATGGCTTCTAGTACTTGTGCTACAATATTAATGGCCCTTTATATCATAGTAGATGATTTGTGAAAGGTTTAATTGCATGACTCTTAAATCTTAGTTTAGCTTTTACTAAAATTTTCATTAGTAGAGGTGGTTTTATTATCTCTCAAATTTAGAATTTACTCCAGGTCTTGGCAGGTTTTTTGATTACATATCATGAAATTTGAAATCATTGTGCTAAATATGTTCATGCTAATTGATTTTGAAAATATTTTATTAACCAGGAATTATATGGCAAATCATCTGACTATGGTTTTTTTTTCATTCCAGGAAAACTAATTGCCTTACCAATGAAAGAAACTTTAGACAAGCAAGGAATTGAGGAAAGGAAAGGAATTGTGGTTAAAGATATTGTGGAAGAAGGAGAATTAGTGAAAGAGAATGAGGAAAAACCCAAAGAGATGGATGTTGTTGAAGTTAAGGCACACCGTAGTCCAGATTCTCGATATCCTCAGAGTGATGCCATTAGCAGTTATAGGTCAGTCTTCCTTCCCCCTTTTATTGAAATGATATGTGAATGCCATGTAAGTGTTATTAAGGTCTATCATTTTTTCTGATATTATCCTGGCATTCTTCAGTATATATATCATTTCATATAGTTTGGTGTTGTATAATTGTACATTGTGCACTTTGTTGTCTTGTTAATTTAATAAATGGATTTTTCTCTCCAAGGAGTCCCACTAGGATCCCTCAGAAGAGTTTGAGCAGAAGCCCTAGAAGAAGCTTGAGAAGAATCCCTAGAAGGAGCTTGAGTAGGATTCAGACTGAGAGTCCTAGGAGCATCTCAAGTAGGAGCTTGAGTAGAAGTCCCATAAGGGAATTGAGTAGAAGTCCTTGAATGAGTTTGAGTAGGAGCCCAAGTGTGATTTCTCATAGGGTTGTAAGCAAGAGCCCAAGTTGCTTGGATTTGCGTAAGATCCCAAGTTTGATTGCTCACAGGCCTTTAAGTAGTATCCCACAAAGGAGTTTGAGTAGGAATTCATGGAAACACCTAGCTCAAAGTCATTTGAAAATTTGAAGCAGGCCTCCAAGCAAAAGGTTGTTAATAGGATCAAGTCATAGTCCTGTTTTTGATAAAAGTACACTTCCCCATCCTAATCAAAGTCAGACTACTACAAGAAGTACTAGCCCAGAGGGCACACCTAAAGATGTGAGAATAGGTCATGGATTCAACCAACATTACTCTTATGCTTGATGTTATCATACACCATCTCTAAACTTCTCTCCCCTAAGGTCTCATCGCCTCAGTGAAAGGAATATTCCTGAAAGGGACAGGTTTGTACACATTTATGTGTATCCCCCTAGAGCTTCCATTTTTGGATTCTTTGTTTCATTATGTTAGAAACAGTAAGCTCAGTGAAATTGAGTATTCCTCTTCCATGGAAGGTTTTGCATTCATATTTAAATGGATGTTGTTCATAGTCCTTAGGCAGTTACACCCATTTCGAACATCTGCACAATGATTATAGAGTAGAGTCCTATACCCTACCATGATTGTAGTTTATTAAGTATATCTGGTTCTATTCCTTCTCCCAGTGTTTCAAATCATTCATATTTTTCCAAAGAAAAAGATAAAAATACAGCCTCATCCTATACTCTATGGCCCTGTGAATATGCTTATATCCAATGTTGTTGGGGATCATGTAGATCTCCTAGTGGAAGCACTAAAACATCACCCTGGGAAAGTGAATAAACATTATGAATTGGCATAATAATATATCCTAACCATTCGTCCTTGTGGATACTCATTAGCTTGATGGAAGAAGGAAATTTTCTCATCCCATGGTGGATAGGATCCATGTGAAGCACCAACTATTGGGTTGATCATCCTCTTTTGATTCTCTTTATTGCTCCACTTATACATGGCTCTAGGATGATCATGCTTATCTACTATATCCTTGGCATCCACACTAAGATAATTGTTGTTGATAGGTATCATATAGTGGTACACTTACGGTTGCTATGGAATAATGATTTTTGCAATCCCATTAAGCCAATTTCTTGAGTTTTGTTCAAAATTCCTAGAAAAGGTTTATGGATTTCATAACTTGCTTGATCATATATTGTGAACTTATACAATCTATCATCCTTTATCGACCATTAGATAATAAAATTTGTGTATTGATCCTTTTTACCATTATAAAGGACTTTGTAAGTTAGGTTCTTAAATTCTTAAAGGGTGCTAGCTCAATGGAAGAGCGCCTACCTTACAAGAAGGAGGTTGGTTGTTCGATTCCTCCATGCCATAATGATATTATAATATCGGTTAAAAACAAATAAATTATTAACCAAAAAATAAGAGATAAGTGACCAAAAAAAATGACCAAAATTTGTATATAAAATTACTAAAAACGACCAAATTAGGGACCAAAAAATGAGAGATGCGAAACTAGGCATTAAAGTGGATGCAACATGTGGTTCTAATGATGAATCCAAACATGGTGTTGATATGGCAGCAAAATAAGATGTGAAAATAGGCATTAAAAAGGATGCAACACATGGCGCTAATGATGAAGCCAAACATGGCGTTGATATCTTAGCGAAATAAGACGTTATTTTGGATGCAAAATATGGCGCTACATATATAGGAAGAAAAATATGGAGCAACAATAGAAGAAATATTTGGTGTCATTTTGGTAGCAAAACACAATGCAAAAAAGGAAGAAAACATTTGTGCAATTTTGGAAGCAAAAATTGGCACATATTTGGAAGTAAAACATGGTGCAAAATGGGATGCTAAAGTGGTAGCAAAAATGGATGCAATATTGGATGGTACTTTGAATGCTAACATGGTGCTATTAAGGATGAAAATATGATGCTAACGGGAATGTCATTTAAGAAGCAAAATCAGACACTCACTAGGAATAAAAATATGACATTGTTTAGGAAGCAAAGTTGGACACTATTATGGAAGCAAAAAAATAGACGCTAGTTTGGATGCCATAAAGGATGCTATCTAGGAAGCAAACAAAACATTTTTGAGACTCTTTAAGTTTTTTCCATGATGCGTCCCATTTAGCATCTAGTTTGCACACTCAATATAAAAAAAAATACACTAAAAAGAGACGCTAAATGGGACGCTAATTCCAGGATTTGTTGTAGTGCAAGAGCTACTGAACAAGATAGAAATAGAAATACCTACGGCCCAAGACCTTATTGGAACAACCAAGGAGGGCTCGCAGATGAAAATAGGAAAAACCCTAGAAGAAATGATCTCGCTGAGAGAAGAATTGTGAACATATGTGAGGAACATGAGGAAAATCCTGAAGTCATTGACCCTGAGGATCAAGGTGTAAAATTAGTTGAAGATTTCACTGATGAGGATGGTTTTGGTAGAATCTTGCTTGAAGAGGAATATTGGGAAGAGGAAGAGGATATGGTATACACAACAATACAACCCATCACTCAAGTATACCAGCATAGGAACAAAGAACAAGATATTACACCTTTCCTAGATAAGCATTTAATCTTAGAAGAGGAAGAAGAATTGGAAGAACATAATATTTGCGACTATGAATTGGGGATTGATATAGAGTAAGAATTACATAAAGTAATGCAAAGTGTCTCCCTAAGTGAGTTAGTAAAATTGCCTACAGTCAAATATAAGGTTCAACAATTCTTCGATAATATCCCTGTAGCAAATGCTCCTGATATTGTTTTTGAGTCTTGTCATATTCAAAGTATTATAGGAAAAGAGGTAGAAATGGACCCTCCTATTCAAATTCACGTTTCTATCTACGAGAGGAAGAGTGGAGGACATCCTCCTTTCTATCTCACCTTGCAAATCAATAACCTCTTACTCCATAATTGCATGCTAGACTCAGGAGCTGCTATGAATGTTATGCCATTGAGTATTATGAAAGAAATGGGATTATAAATCACTTGTCCATATGGAAATGTGTGTAGAATTGATTTGAGGGGTGTCCAAGCATACGTGCTGATAAAAAACTTGAAGCTTGACCCGTTTTCTTTCCCTGATCTTAATACCATGATGGATGTAGTTGTGATTGATCTTACTCCTGTCTATGACATGTTGCTATCTAGGAAATGAGCAACTGGGTTAGGTGGATACTTGATGATGGATTTATCATACACCTACATACCCAATTCTGATGGAAATTTGATAAGGGTTTTCAGGGTTCCTTTTATTGATGGAAATATTGAGACATACGAAGATGGGTTAAAGAATACTTATGGTAAAGTTACCCTAGGCGTTGAAAGAATTAACATGGTATAAGATGATGAGAATTATACACATTTTTTCTTCGTGGGAGTAGGTAGTTATGATTCTGAAGATGAAGATGATTTTAGAATTATAAAAGAGCTTATCCATCAAGAGTTGATAGGGGAAATCTATGGCAATGATGCAAAACATGTTTCTAATACTGCTAATCATCTATCCATCGAAGCCCCTGAATCGACCTTACAGAATGAGGCCTCCACTGTAGGGACTAATATTGCAAATTATTTGATGAAAATAAATCACCACCCCATCCAAGAGATTAGGAAGGATATGAGAGATAATATAAGACGGGAAATAATAGAGATTGTCAATCAAAACTGGGAAGAGGATGTTTTAATTAACGATTATTTTGGTGAGGAATTTTCTTTGAAAAACTTGCTTATTTTTCAAACTAATAACTCCTCACATGTAGTTGAAAGTAGAAATCAAACTTCTACTGGAAGTCAAAATGAATCAACTGAACAACATGAGCCACCAGAACTAGAAGAAAATTTGAGTATCTTTCATTACCCACCAGCTTCGTATTTTCCACATTTTTTGTTGCCTCTAGAGAGACCTCTAAATGAACAAAATGATACATCTCACATTCCTATTGTGTATTCTGCATATTTGAAAGAAAAGGTAGAAAGAATTTTTTCTGAAACCTTTAGGAAAGGAAAATTACCTATGCCCCATGGAGAAGGCTCTAGTATGCAAAATGATCGCTCTAATACCACTTCTCCCCTTGAAACTGATATTGATGAAGTATTTCAAGAATTATGTACTATGGTGGAAATAGTTAAGCAAGGGATATCAACACACCCAAAGGAGGTTGAAAGAGACACAAATAAACCAAGAAGGGAAGTGAGAGAGATTTTGGTGGGAAGAGTTGCCATTCCCATAAATGGGGGTCCTCTGTGTTTTAATGTTATACCTTAAAGATGTAGGACAATGCCATTTCCCCATAGAAAAGGAAACACTGATGACTCCATTATACCTACCTGAGATATTCGAGTTGTGTCTTCATCCATCAACCGGAGTAGGTATTCCTATAGTGATAATGTGATTATTGAGAATCATGCTTTTAATCATATTTCAAGACAATCAGGAAACCTTTGGATGGGACCATTGACAGTAGAACGATTTGAAGGTAATATGTATTTCTTATCTACTAAAGATGGTCGCAATTTGAAAATTCTCGTGAATCAAGTTTACTTAAGGGACTATGTCCCTAGCATGACTTAGCATATCATTTTTCACCATCATTTAGAGTAGGTAGGTTTGAATAAGCTCTCTGAGTAGTAGTTTGAGTTTGTTTTCTATCTTATTGATGCATGAGTCTTTTATCCTGTCTAGTCTATTTATTGTATTTGAATTGATTATATTAGATTTCAATGTCCATCATTTTACTTTCTAGAATTGACTTCTGTCTGTTTATTTTCGTATATTATATTTTTTGATACACACTACTCTGGTATTTCTTGCTTCCATGTGTGCAGATAGCAGGTAATATCTAGAGAGGAAGCAGAAAGTTGGAGGTGTTGAATTGCTTGTTGTTGATGGTATTCTGGACCATAGATATTTGAGGTTCTCAAGCACTCTCTTCATTAGAGCACTTGTCCCAGTTGAAGCCAAATGTTATCACATATACATTTGTAGTTGGGCTTCCATGATGCATCTTCCAAATATATCTCTTATTCTATTCTGGGCTATTTTTCACATGGGGTATTAGCATGGATATTTACAGCTTCAACCATTCCAGATCCTCGTTCAACGGATTTTACTTTCTAGGACCGAGATTCATTGGTCCATTGAGATGATTTCAGTGATGACCTAGTTCATTTAATCGAAGTAGTGGATCAGATGCGATACACACAATTATAGAGGGGGCTTATTAGTTGGAGAAAATTATATATGGTGAGATCAAGTATATGCTTCTTTGGTTTGATTTTGATCTATGATGTATGTCAAACACTTATGCTTGTCATGTTAGGATGATTGCGGTGACCTATGCTTATATGTACTAATACTTTAACTTGTGTTATGACTAATAAAGGGACTTGATGTGAAAGTTGTTTCTCATGCCATGCTTGTACAAAAAATAAAACTTACTGATAGGGTGGTTCCATGTTTCATTTGTCCCTGTCCATCCAGTTTCATCCATTTTTAAATTTATCCTATGAATTAGATTGATTGAGACTTGTTAGATTGAATATCTTTTCCCCATCTTGAGCCATTTGCATGATAGACTCCATGTTGTTATGTGTCTTTGGCTATGAAGTATGTAGCTTGGCCAGTGTGGCTGAGTTCACTGGGAAGTTCTCCTTGAGTCCTTGAAACAAGTAATCCACCAAACAGTGTTGTTAAACACTAAACCATCGGAATTCTTAAAAGCTATATCTAAAGGAATCTGCAAAAAGTGAAAATTATTAAAAAAAAGTAGTTAGTCACCAAGGGGTTGAGAACTCATTCTTTGTATAATGTAAGGCTCATCTTCCCTCCATAGGGGTAGCAGGTAGATGCAAACTTGTCAGGGCTATGGAATGCTCGCTGGTAGTGGGTCTAGGTCTTAGTCATTTACTGAATCCCATAAGGCTTTCTAGGGAACATGCTCTTGTAGGTTGGTTACTATCTTATGTGAAATGTGAAATGCATTGAAAAAAAAAATGATCAAAGGATGAACAGTCACTCTTTATATAGTGTTCGACTCATTTCCCCCCACAGGACAATAGGGTGAGGCTTGCCTGCAAAGGTTGTGTCTTTGTCAGTACTGGAGCCCAGAATGGTTCCAGAGCACCTGAATTTGAAGGTTGACCTGTATTGCAAATTATTGAAAGGGAAAAATTGCTAGAGTCTGAAGGAAACAAGCCCAAGTACTTTATCCACTTTTGAGATACCTCCATCCCCTATTACTATATGTCTTGCATATGTCACTTTGGTAGAGTATATTGGTTATCATGTAGAGAGATCACTTAGTTAAATTTAGTCATAAGTCATTCCCCCTTGCCTTAGCCTTGTTTTTCATACTCACCCAACATTAGCTCATTATTTACACTTTGCAAGTATGGCATGAACAAGCAGACCTGCAGAAAGTTCTGAGATTCTTTAGAAGCACAGGTATGTCTTTTACTATTATTATTATTTTAACCATGATTATGAATAACTTGATTTAAGGTTGGTTTTTATATACACCATTGAATAATTTCTTACCCTAGGTGCTTATAGGATCATATAGGCGCAGTATCTCACCTTCAGTTTGGGTAATTTGATTTGGTCAACCCAGTTGACGAAGTCAAGCACGGTTCCCAAGGTAGTGACTCAAAAAAAAAATGTTCTATATTTGTTCCAGACATTCCTAGGACCAATACTGTGATTTTTTTTAATATTTTGGCTCCAGATCTCCTGATCAGTGATTATTATCACTTTATTATTTGCCAAAATTTGATCAAATTTTATTACAGATGACAGTGTTTTTGGTTCTCCTTGAGAAGTGCAGTGTTCCTAGGGGTATGATTAGTCACTCATACCATTATTCTATGTCTCTAGATCATTCAGAGTAGTCATTTTACCCTAGTTCTCATCCGAGACAGAGTTATGGTGATTTTATCAGTTTCTAGAGATTGTACCAACAAAAATGAACTAGAAATTTCACTGAAAAAATCAATTTGGACAATTGGGTCAAGGAAATGTCTTGTAATTTTGGCATGTGACGTGTCTCAGCATCCTGGACAGTCCTTCAATATTTTTCATACAAGAGATGTCTAGTTATTTGATTATGGCTCAGTCATTGAGGGAATCCCCCCAAGGGGCACCCCCTTAACTTGCCTAATGATGTATTTCATTGTTATATCATATGTTATGTAGTTGTAAAGGGTCCTAGGGTGAATTAATCCCCTAGTGACCCCATCCTATGTATTATCATGTCACACTTTATGTTATATCCTGACTTTCACCTAGGATAGGCATCCTTGAGCAAAGTGTGCCCCCCTTGTTGACTTGGTCACTTGATCCATGTATTGATATTTGTATTGTTGATATCCACTATTGATGACATCTTAATATAAATCGTCGGATGATAGTTAGTTAAAATGTGGGAACACTCTCAAACTATTTAAGAGAGGTGACCCCCCCATTATAAGCCATGAGCTCTTGCACCAAAATATTGAATAAAGAGATTTTCCTGGGATTACTTTCTGAGTTTTGGAAATGAGTTGATGATTAGATGATTAACATTATTTCTCTTATGTACTAAGTTTTTTTTGAGATATATTTCACAATTTTTCCCTTTACCCATTTCATCTGTAGGGAAGGAGTCACGCTAGGGAAAGGGGGCACATCTGTGGGAAAACTCACCATTGCCCCGGGCTCTTGGGTGTTTGGTTCAGGGAGTATTTATTTCCTCATGAATTTTTACCTCTTGTCCTTTCCTTATTCTGCATATCTCATTCATCTATCTTACCATTTGATTTTCTTTGGCTTGGTGGGTTGAAAGGGGCACTAGGGTGATTGGTTGAAGCTCAACTACACCAAGATCTTGTCCGAAAATACTCATTTACCTAAGAAAGAGGTATTATTCATCATTTATGAGGCCATATACAAAATCCAGGTACGTCTCATAAGTAAAATATCCATCATTTAATTTCTGCATGTATTGCCCATTGTTACTTTCACTAAAAAACCCTTGTTTAGAAGTAGTAAAATTCACCGGACCAATTTGCACTGGGAATTTGCAAATTTGGTGATCTGGGTTTTGTCTAGAATACTGAAAAAATATCTTTCCCTCATAGGAGTCAGCATTAGACTCCTCTTCCCATTTCTAGGAACTGATCTTAGGAGAGAGAAAACTCCCCTCCTTGAGCTACTAGTCAATTTCATCTTGTTGTTGTTTTGGTTTTACTTGGATTTCTTCACCATTGAATCTTTCATCCAATTAAGTATGTTGAAGGCCTAATTTCATTGTATCAACCTTGTCCTGGGAATTTTCTGTATTCTTGATTCAATCCCCCCAGGGTCCCGAGTTTGATCATTTGAACAAACACACCAACCCTAGACCTGTTTTAAACTATTTAAGTGACTGATCCATTTGATTTGAGTAGAATTATTACAATCCTTAAACACCCATACTCAAATATTTCTAAACTTGTGGCTTATCCCTTAAATCTAGGGTTTCTAGATCTCACCTTACATGTTCACATTCATTGGCTTGATCTGGTGATTAGTTGTAGATCTGTCCTTTCACGATAGGATTGGGTCTCCCCCATTGTCACATAGGAATTCAGTGGCATAAAGCGAAGGAATCCCTAACCGACGTGACAACCATCCATCTTTTGGGGGTTAGTGTTTTTGTAGGTCACGGATTTGGTTTACTGTCCCCTCTGCCATTCTGTATAGGATTACTCTATTGGGGAAACTACAAGATCCGTGATAACAAGACTCTCTTGGACTTGTTACAATGATTGATATTTCAGCATAAATAAAGAGGGGAAAGAGGTAGGAAAATAGTATTTTTCACCTCTTCTTGGTGATGGTCTTGAAACCCTTTCTTTATGGTATCCTTTGCACCCTTCTACGGCTGAAATTTGGCATATTCTCTCCTTGTTTTATCACCAACCTACTAAAAAAACAAATAGAAAATTATATAATATGCCCAAAATCACTTTGGGGAAGTTAGAATGTAGTGAAAAAATATATAGAAAGTATCTACAATATTACCAAGTAAATAACTTCAAATAAGATTGAGGATATGAGTGGCTTAATTAGCTTTACAATATTCATCAAATTAAAAACAATATTAAGAAATTTGTATGTGAGAAGGAGAAAGTATGCCCTTTTTCTCTTCAAAATTTGAAAAAGGAAGCATCCAACCCAGGAATCTCACTCTTCAATCCAAATAACCTACAAGTTATAATATATTTTCTACACAACTAAAAGAGGGTGAGATTCATATAATGAGCAAAGAAATCATAAATTTCAACAAAGAAACGTATGAAATTCTTCACTACAAGAACAAAACTCACAAAAATCTATGGTAAGAAATTACCATAAACCTTACCAAAGAAAAAAAAATTCTTCCTTGGTCTCCCAAACTTGAGTAGCTACTTGAGCATGGAAGCAAATCACCCAAGATCAGAAAGGACACAAGATTCTTCCAAATATTTTGATTAACAAAGCCAAATAGATGAAAATTACAAATGGCCCAAAAATGGGAGAGAATGAGAGAAAGCAAGAAGAGAGTAAGCAAGAGTAGCCAAGATTGTGTAACCCAAATAAGGAGTGGAAGCCTCCTTAAATAGGAAATGAGCGAGGAGAGAGCCTAAGTGCTTGCAAGCCACTTGTCAAAATGAGAGTGTGGGAGCTTAAAGAGGGGAACCACTTCTCTCGGGGGTGCCTCCTATGGTGAGACATCCAATAAAAATGGGGGGAAAACCCCCTTTAATATTTTTTCTCTTCATTCTAGTTTGAAAGTGGGGGACCACCAAAGTGGGAACTCTTAATTTGGCTTATTTTTAATTATCTCAATTTCCGCAAAGAGGGAGGGTGCCCCCCCTAGGATGACATCTTCATTTTTCCAAAACACTTGCATGTGGGGGGGTGGGGGGGGCGGGTGGGGTGGCAGGGGGGAATTTTGTCTCTAGTGTCAGCTTAGGAACATATCATGACACTAGNTTTCACCTTCTAAGTGACTTTAGGCACTTTCCAAAATTTGTCTTGCTAATCATTTGCCAATTTTCTTGATTTCCTTGACTAAATTTAACAAATGTGTCCAAAGCAAAACTTGTATGAATGACTTCAAAATTTTCCCAAGGGTGTAGGGAGACTCACGCATTGATTTTGAGTACCCATACCCCTATTTATGGGAATTAGGTGCCACATAACCCTCTTTACATTACAAATTCTTTATGCCGAGGGACAATTTTTAATCACCAAAAATTAAAAAGTCTTAGGTAAAACCTAATGAAATTCGGCAAGACTTTGGATGGTGTCTAGCATGGTTACATAGTACATTCTTGGGCCTTATTCACCCCATGGAATTGATAATTAGAACACCTTTCACCACTTTGGAGGTATTTCTGAGTGAAAAACTCAGATAACTAAAATCACTTAAAATGAATTTTAATTATCCAACGGAAAAAAACACTCAATGAAAAAACTTCCCTAATGAAAAAGTCCTAAGTAACTAATTTTTACAAAGAATAGACCTTCATGCTAACATATCATTACAAAATTCCCCGCAGGGATGAGGAAACTTCATGGAGAAAATATAAGAAGAAGAGTTGCCTCGCTTGAAAACTTTATTAGGTACTTCTTTCTCATCTTCAAGTCACATGGTACACGTTCATTGTACATGGTTGCCCACCTAGTTTTTTAGGTGGTCAACAGTGGAGGAAAAAAAAATTACTTTGTAATGATTTGTGTAACTAGAATGGATATATTCCAAAATAAAAAACACCACATCTTAAAAATTAGCTTTCTTTATGACAGATGCCAACTCAAAAATTAGTCTCCTTTAGAGAGATGTGCCCCCCTTTTGGAGAAAAAACAAATTTCCTTGTTCTGATTGAGAAAAGAGAATCTTAGTATTTAGAAACTAAAAATATGTTTTCGCTTTACTTTTCCAACACATAAACCATGTTTTTGACATGTTTGTTTGATTTTTATGAGATGCCGGTTTTTTTTAATTTCTCCATATTTAGCCTCTTTTATTCACTTTTTGAGAAAAATTAAAAATAAGTGATAAATACTCACTTATTTTAATTTTTAAGTGGTTCTATGGGTAAAGTGGGTGCTCTGGTTTAGAAAATGAGCACCCCCATGGAAAGAATCCATTCCTAACGTCACTTTTATGACTTAATGAATATTTTTAATTAAAATAGTCCTACTTTTTTATGGAAAAAATAAAAAATTACCGAAACATTAAAAACACCTAGGGGGGAACATAGTACATGTTCATATGACTCAAAAATAATAACTAGAATGGTAATATACATCTAAACCCAAGTTTTAATAAACTCCTAAGGCATTCCACCAAGACACTTACTCTAGCTTTGAAGGAACAAGTGAAAAACTCGAAAATTATAAGTCATTAAAAAATGACATAATTTTCAAGGAAAAAACACCCTAGAGTAAAGTATTTATGACTAAGTCCTAGGAAATCAAAACTTTTTACAAAAGTTCATCATGCTAAGTCATTTATTACAATTCCTCGCAGGGTATGAATATGTAAATAAAAAAAGAATGGCCATTGATTGGTTTGATGGACCTCAAAACACTAATGATGAACAATTGGATTGTTCAAGTATTCGGCGTCTCACTGGAAATCCACCTCAGTGAAACATAGTGGATAACAAGGTACTTAGTAATAGCTCAATTTAATATTTGTTTGGTCCTTGTTTCAGTGGTTTGTTTAGGTTCCCATATGAATTTTCCTTCTTCATCAAGCTCTGGCAAGATAATTTGAATTGGGATCTTGTCTCCTATTACCTTCTTTAAGCGAGAAACATGGAAAACTGAGTGTACCATTGAAGATGAAGGGAGCTCCAATTTGTAAGCCATACTACCAAGTGGATAACAAGGTACTTAGTAATAGCCCAATTTCTTAGTTGTTTGGTCCTTGTTTTAGTGGTTTGTTTAGGTTCCAATATGACTTTTCCTTCTTCATCAAGCACCAGCAAGATAGTTTGAATTGGGATATTGTCTCCTATTACCTTATTTAAGTAAGAAACATGGAAAACTGAGTGTACCATTGAAGATCAAGGAAGCTCCAATTTGTAAGCCATACTACCAATCTACTGCAACAATTTATAAGGACCATAGTACTTGGATACTAATTTATTGTCCTTATTTAGTTGGTTAAGGGGCATCTATTTGTAAGGTTGTAGCCTCAAAAATACCTAATCCCCTTCTTCAAAACTCCTTTCACTATGATGTTGATCTGCTTATTATTTCATCCTATTTTTTTCTATAACCAACTTGTCCTTTAATATCCAGAGAACTTCTTGCTGGTGATCGAGGTGATCTTTCACAACTTGAACTTTAGATTTTCCTTTCAAGGGAGATCTGATAAATGGAAGTTGGCACCCGTAAAGTTCCATAAATGGGGACATTTTTTATGACATATGGAAGGAACTATTGTACCATAATTCTATCGAAGATAGCCATTTCACCCATTATGTTTGTTTATCAAATGCAAAGAAACACAGATAGCCTTCCAAAATTTTGTTCATTATCTCAGTTTTCCCATCGGATTGAGGATGATAAAATGAACTATGAACCCGCTGGGTACCCAAACAAGAAAATAATTCAGTCCAAAATTTTACCATGAAAATTAGATCTCTATCAGTTAAGATAATCTTTGGGTTTCCATGTATAATTTGAACTATTTTCATGAAAGTTTCAACTACTATAATTGAGTTAAAAGGGTGAAAGAGTGCACACAAGTGTGCATACTTGGTGAGTCTATCAACAACCACCATAATAACATTATTCCCTTCTAACTTGGGTAGACCTATGGTAAAATCCATTGAGACTTCCTCCCAGCGTTGACAAGGTATGTCTAATGGTTGTAAAAGACCTAGGATCTTAACTGTTTCAACCTTATTTTGTTGATAAACCAAACATTCTACCATGAACCTTTGAACATCAGATTTAAGACCTTCCTAGAAAATTTGTTCTTGACCCTATGGTAGGTTTTTAGAAATCTTGAGTGCCCTCCTATTGGGGAGGTGTGTAATTACAAAAGGACCTTATGTTTGAGTTGGGATTTCTTACATATATAAGCGATCCTTTTACCATAGTGAATCATTTTTCCACACAAACTTATCTGATACACTGGGATCCTTTTGTAGATTTTGAATGGGAATCCACACTGATAGGTCATTCTTCTATTCTTCCCCTGCTTATACTATCCAATTGGGTTGTATAATAGAAATAACACAAAGTAATGTCTCAACATCCTCATCTTTTCTTGAGAGTGCATCTGCCACCATATTCTATTTCCCTTTTTTATATATGATTTCAAAGTCATATCCCAACATCTTGGTTACCCATTTTTGTTTCTCTTCTAAAGATAGTCTCTATTCCAAGAAGTATTTAAGACTATCATGATTCTTTTTACCTTGAAGTTGCTACCTATTAGATAGGGACACCATTGCTTAAGTGCATGTATTATTGCTATATTTTCCTTCTCATAAATGGGTTTGTGTAAGTTATTTCCCCTAATTTACTAAATTTCAAAATCCTATGGCCTTCCTTCTTGTATTAAAAAAACACCAAAACCATTTCTTGAGGCATCACGATCTACAATAAAAGTTTTCGATAATACTGGTGTGGTCAAGTTAGGGACTTTGCACATTGCCTCATTAAGTTGTTCAAAATATTGAGTTTCCTCTAGAGTCCAACATCATGAATCCTTCTTCAACAATGTTGTTAGAGGTGTTTCTATTCTTCCATAGTTCTGAACAAACTTGCGGTAGTACCTTGTCAAACTTAATAATCCTTTAAGATTCTTCAAGGTTTTGGGAATCGACTAGTCCATCATGGATTTAATTTTGTTATGGTCTAATTGACACCTTCATGAAATACAATATCCCAAATACTCTACCTCCTTTATATAAAGAAACATTTGGAAGGTTTTGCATATAGTTGTTCCTTGAGTAGTTGGTGAGTAGTTGTACCACCCTATCAACATGTTGAAAATGTTCTTCCCAAGAATTGCTACCTATTAGTATATCATCAAAAATTACTACACAAGTTTTGTGAGGAAGGGCTTGAAAATGGAATTAATCAAACCTTTAAATGTGGAAGGTGCATTCATAAGGCCAAAAGGCATGACCATAAATTCATAATGACCTTCATGAGTTCTGAATGTTGTTTTTGGGATGTCTTATTCCTTCATTATAATATGATCATATGTTGAACGAAGATCCAACTTTGTGAAGTAAACTGTTCCATGAAGTTCATCTAATAATTCATCAATGACAAGAATGAGAAACTTGTCTTTAATGGTGATCTTGTGGAGCTTTCTATAATTTGGACACATATGCCATGAGACCTCATTCTTGTGTACCATTACCAATAGTGCAAAGTAAGAACTTTAGGTAGGCCAAATTATGCCAGCCTCTAACATTTCTTCAAACATACGCTCAATTTCACTCTTCTGACCATGGGTATCTATAAAGTTTGATGTTAGGAGGAACACTTCTTGGAATCATGTTAATAACATGATCACGATCTCAAGTAGGTGGAAAACCTTTTTGAATATCTTCAAAAACCTTGGAATGCCTATCAATGACCCTCTGGAGATCTAGGGGAATAGAAGGATTAGATGTTTGAACCTATAGTGAGAGTAATTGTACAATTACACCTTGATGTTCCATTTTCAACAATTTTTTCATTCCATTAGATATTATCACCTTCTTTGTTTTCCTATGATACCCCTTAATTAAAACTATTTTCCTTACTTGGAAAATTTCATGAAAAGTTCTTGAAAATTAAAAGCCACGGTTCCCAATGATTATAACCATTGGACCCCAAGACAACATCAACACTACCCATTGGGATAGAAATCATTGGACTATTCAATACATATTCCCCCATAGTAAGAGTAATCTTATGGAATTTCCTTGAGTAATTGATAGTTCCTCCATCTACAATCATTTCTTTTAACTCCAATGATGGATATATAAAGCAATTGAGAACTTTGGCTAATTTACAATGAATGAAATTATGAGTACTACCAGAATCAATCAACACTATTACCTTTGTCTTTTTGACATATCCTTCGATCTTCAAAGTTTGAGGATTGTTAATTCCAGCCAATGTATGACAAGATATGGTGGGAGGAATCTCCGGCGAGAGTAATCTCTTATATTTCTTCAGCTTGAGATGATTCATGTTATTTTTATTCTTCTTCTTCACAATATATGTAGAATAATTTCTTCTCACCACACTTGTGTCACTTGTTATACATTATGTCACAAGTAATGTCACATCCCCTCCTATCAATCTGACCCACAGAGGGAACATGGACAATGTGCGGAGTGCTATAATTAACTCGCATGGCCATATTACGAATTTATTAACATATAAATGCGTGTGCAAATTCATATTAAACATATACAATGGAATTAAACTCTATCAATGCACAAACACATCATGATTATACTAGCATACTCATTATAGGCATAACAATAAAACCATGCACAATAATAAATTCATTTTCATGATAATTGTAGGAATCTAATTGAACAAATAATGTTGGGTCAATTCATTCAATTTAACACAATGAAAAATATTTCATAACACATCAATTTAGCATAATCAGAGACAACAGTAAACACTTATATTTTAAGTGAAATTGCTCGAGCAACTGGCTATGGAAGAGCGACATTCCACCCAACTGTAGGTCTCTTTCCAGACTATTTTATTTTAGTTGATAGATCACCCTCAAGCTGGGGTATGTATCCACTAAGGACGAATTACTTAGTTTCACTCATAGCCATAAGGAAAAATACTCATGCTAAGACAACACACAGTTGGGTCTATCAGGAAACTAGGGAGGCAAGGAAGGATATAGTTAAGCCAATGAGCTCAACCACAGAGCTACAAGAATCTCAATTTTTCTTCAGACAGTGTTGGCACCTAGATTACCTACCACAACCAACACAAGGAAGGTCCCTCAGGCGCCCCTTCCCTCCAACGCTTTTCAGGGTGGGCATAGAAAGGTCCAAGCTACTAAACCTATAGAGATTATTTCCTTCACTAGGTTTATCAAGCAATTCTAACCTATGATGTCACTCCTGCTTCAATCCACTCTTGGGATTTTCTAGATTTTGACAACATGACTGTTAATCATGAAATTCCACTTTCAGGCTTCCAAATTTGGGTTTTCCTATGGATTTTCCTGCTTTTGGCACTCTGAATTTCTCCCTAGGATTTATGTTTATGGATTTCCCACTGAATTTCACTCCTCATGTGAATTTTTGGCACTTCAAAATGTGAATTATTTCCAAGTTGTGATTTTTGGTTTTTCCATAGCTAGGAATGCATAACAAGCTTCGAATTGTAGTCTGGTTGTTCAACAATGGAATGGGAATGATGGAAAATGAATTTCCATGAGGAAAAATGACTTATGGGTTAAGTAAACCATGCTCATACTAAGACATACGAATTTTTGAGTTTTTTCCCATGCTCCATTAAGTCATGAGCTGATTTCTTAGATATCATCTTACAACATAAATAAATGCCAGCATAGCTAGTGAAGATGGGTTTGCAAGATGACATTTGGAAACAAAGGTTTCAATCCCACAACCCCTTACCTCTCCCTAGTGGATAGACACAGTCCCCTCATTTTAGTTGCTTCCATAGCCATCTCTTGGTATTTTATTTGAATTAAAAATATTTACATGCTTCTACAATTTCCCATGGCTTACTGGAAAATGGCTAATAAATTATAAAATACTTTCCTTTAAAAACCGAGAATTCACTAGCAGGGCCTTAGCCTTGAGCTCCACACTAGGAATCATACATCACATATACACAATATTTACATATAGAAAAAATTATTTATAAGGGTCAAAATGGGGGTATTAAATTCCCCTCCCACTTAGAAAAAAACCATCCTCAGTGTTCTCAAAGCTTGAACAAAAATGGGTATGCCTCTTTCATGGAATCCTCCAACTCCCATGTAGCCTCATCAGGACCAAGGTGTTTCCTTTGCACCTGTTACCTCCTGAGTTGTGCTCAATTAGAATTTCAAGTGATTTGACAGATATGAACAAGCACTTGTTCAAACTCAGAGCTCAAAGTTCCATCAGGCCTTCTTGGCCCTTATAAAATTTTGCAACGCATGTTCATACCCCCTTGGGGAAATTGTAATAAATGTACTAGCATAGAATTTTTTTGTAAGGGACTTGGATTCCTAAGACTTAAATTTCAATATGATCATTCCAAGGTGATTTTTTCCTTGTCAATTATGCAATGTTGAATAAGAGATGTATAATTTTTGAGTTTTTCACCGCTCCTCCAAAGCTGGAATGGTCATCTTGGTGGGTAGGCATTAGGAGGTTATTAAAGTTGATGTGTTGATGTATATGAGTGTTCTAGGCATCGGTATTGATTCGTATGGAAATTTTCTAGGTCCCCATAAAGTTTTGTCTGATTTCGAGAAAAATAATTTTTTTCGTCTTTTAAGCCATTTGTAATGGTTTAATTAAAAAACTTGTAAATGGCATAACGTCTGATCCAAAAGTGGAATTTGGCATGGAGATGCTCATTTTCACACTCAGAGCATACTCTTTACCCTTGAACCCACTTTCCATACAATCCAGGTGATAAAAAAGTCACCTGAGATCATTTTTCTCTAACGGAGCATCAAAGTGACACTTTAATGTTAAAGATGCGACATTTTGACAAAAGACAAGTAAATTAAAAAGTCAAAATGACATGTCAAAAGTGTTGGGGTGACATGGAAAGTTTGTCCCCCATAATGTTTGACTTCATCAGAGATTGAAGCGTCATGTTTTGGGTTGTATTTGGAGGTTGGCTAATACATCAAATTTAAACATTCGCCCACATCTCACATGAAGGGTGGCCCACGCTAGTTGATTGGAAAATGGGAGTGAATTGATTGGAATCCTCATAATTTATTGAAGGTGTCACTATTTAGTATGTTTTAATACCATTCAATTTAATGATGGTTCATCTCACGGCTCACGTCATCACCCATACAAATTAGCGTGAAGTTAGTTGGAGCATGCGAGTTGGAGTGGGAAGGTGGCATGGTAGTTGGAGTGAGATCCCCTACCTCATGGGAGGTGGCACCTAATCCATGGGATCAGCTCACTTAACTCTCATTCAATCCAATAAATCACTCTCTTCTCTGGAGTTCTACTGCTAGTGTTGGTGGTGCCCCCTTGGGCCTGCTTTTGCTATAAATAACACATATCTTTTCCATTTCAAACTAGTCAGAGTTTATTGAGTAGAGGCTGGAAAATTGTAATTTTTATACTATATTTTTGTCATTGAGAATAAAATAGGGTTTATAGGTCCATGTTGTGTGATTCTATCAATTGAGTGGATGTATTATCTTGATTTCATGAGGTAATCTATATTTAGTCTTTGTGCACTTGCTTTATGAAAATCTAGCCTAATTGTAGGATTGGTATTAATTTTGTAGGAAGGATTACTAAAAATTGTTTGATTTAGTAAATATTTTATTTGCAGTAAGTTAGAGATTCAATATTTATATGTATCATTTTCTTATGCTCATATTCTCTTGGTTTGTCTTATTTCATTTCTAGATTTAATGGGTTGTGTGAAAGTATGTTGCTAGTTGCAGGTCATCTGATTTGAAGAAGAAAAGAGTTTGTTTTCTCTTGTTCTTTCATATTTATTTCGAAAGATCAAACCCTCGGTGTTACACACATCAAAACCTTCGAAGTCTTATTTTCTCAAGGATCCACATCACTGCTGTTCTCTTTCTCTTCATACCTTATTTTCTTTGGTTAATATTTTAACTTGCAAATCGAATTAGATCTATAATTTCAAAGTTAAATTCATAATTAGATCTAGTTTCTTTTGCAACATAAATAGATGCTAGTTTTTTTATAAAGAGGCTTCATATGCAAGCTAGATCTAGTATAGAGATTCTTTGTTTCTTAGCTGCCTTCTTGTTAACATCTAAAAGCTAGGATGAAAGTTTCATCTTTTGGTACTTTAAAAAAATCAAATTTTGCAAGATAAAAGTGCTTTCTATTGGCTTCCCTAAAACTGAGCCAATATCCACAAAGGACTTGTCCTTTTGTGCTATTTTGTCATTTCTTTAAGGCAGTTTAACTTAGAATTTTTTTTGTAGAATTTTCCCAAACATTCTTAAAGTGTTTGGGAGCATCTTTCTAATAAAGACGTTGGTTGTTTTTTTATCTTTTATCGAATAGGTAGAGAGGTGCACTGCTCAAATTTGGAAGTTTCAAGTGAACCAAAGACTCTCTACTTACTCCTTTCTTTCATTCCCCTTCTCTCCATTTTTTTTTCCGAAGAAAACTTATAAATCTGTTGATCTAGACTATGAATATCACAGCTGTTCCAAAAAGGGTTATTTTAAGGTTGCACCAATTGTAATAAAAGAGATCGAGAGGGTTGTATTAATCTTTCTCAATCTCCATTTAGGGATCGATGTGGTGTGCTTAGTTAGCTCTATTTGATTTCTCTTTGATAGTTTAGTTTCTTTGTTTTTTTCTTAGAAGAAAATAAATACTTACCCCACACTCTCCTGAGTATCCCAAAATGGGGAAAGAGATCCGTGGTAGATTAATTAAAAAATAATTAATTTCCCCTTTTTTTTTACCTTTTCTCAAACTAACCCCCTTGCTTCCCCAAACAAGGTTTACATATGTGAAAGAGCCTCTTATGGTTCTAATAAACAAGAAAATTTGTTCAAAAATTATTAAAATTAACAAGGATTTTATCCTTGTATGCTCTATCTCCACTACAGCTTTGTCTGATTAGTTGGTTGTATCATAAAAGGATTTGAGTGACTAGTAATTAGTCTCATCTTTTAAACTGACCCCAAAATGAAAAATCCAACGTTTATCAAATATTGTTAAGTTTTGGGAAAAGTCTTCAAGTGAAGCAGGAACCAATAAACAGTGACCGCAGGGCCCCATCAGGATACACCCTCATTTTGTGTAGTGTTGGACACACCCCTGCGACTCTGGTTTATCCCACATTTTGTTGTGAGAACCACTTCTAAGTAAGTTTAAACATATTCCTCGTACCCCTTGGGTATATATTCAATCCTCTCTCCTTTATAATAATCCATATCATTACCATATTAATAAAATCGACTAACAATTTACCCACTCCCTTAATCACTCATTAATAAGTTTAAAACTGACCAACAAGACAACTACAATACTCACACGACACAAAAACACTCCACTTTTATAAAGCACTCCATATTCATCGGCACTAGTCTGTCATTTTTTCATGCTTAAATCAATTTTGCAAAATGTCGTGAATGATGTTTACACTATCATATGTTGTTGATGTGATTTCTGCCTTGCAATAGTCCCTTGTGTTATTTAATCCAATTCATATTAACTCCTATAATCAATGATTTCTTTTGTAGAGTAAAAACCTTAGATTTTACTTTTCATAGGGACCACCCCCCTTGACTTCGCTAGGAGTTGGCCTAGACGAAGGAGTTGAGTATCAGGTGACAGCAATTGGCTCGATGTTTCCCCCAAGGCCGCACCTACTGGCTTGAATATTTCTACCACATGACCTGAGGTTCAAATTAAGCGGCAACATTTTGGTGTCGTTGTCAGGGACAAATATTTCTATTCCCAGAATACAACTTTGTTTTCTAATTTTTTGTTTTTTCTTGTTTGATGAATGTTTAGAGTAGGTCTTTACTTTTCATATGGCTACTGTGACTAACCTTTTCTCTCTTATAAATTTACAAAGAAAATAAAAAAAAAAGTTTTTGTGAGACCGTTGAAATGCATATTTTTTCTCACTTGGTGACTCCATTGAAGGGATAAAATCATGTTATCTCAAAAACATTGTGAAGATTGGTTGGGTGTAGATAAGCACACATGACATGCTGATAATTTTTCTGAAGCTCATTATTTGACAACTCCACCTGTTAAGTACAAAGTTCCATGGTTATATCAAATGCACATTGTTTATTTTTTATATGGGTGAACTAAAAGAGCAATGTGGTGCTCAAATAGTCATATTTTTTCATCCCATCGACTTCTCAAACATCCCAGGGTTTCCTAAGTTCGTTCATGGTGTGGGGAATATATATAAATGGTTTCCAGTCTTCCATGGAAATTATGGTGATTCATCCATATGGAATGTCAAGTCTTTCCTTCAATTGATGGTTGATTCCAATGTTATTTATGAGGACACTATGATGGAAATGTTTTCTAGTAATTTTTAGGGAGAGGCTTGTTGTTGGTTCTATCAAGGCCTTCATAAAAAGTTTTTAAACTCCTTTGCAAGCTTCCTTTGGATGTTTTTAGAGCAGTGGCATGATTGTAGGGGTAGTATGAATGGTTTGGAAATATTTGTTGAAAATATGATCTTTACCTTCTACCTATCTGGGATAAAGTATCATACAGAAACATATGACAAGCCTTTTTCCATGACACAAAGTGTTGAAAACTTGGAATTACTTCTAGAACATTTAAGTGAAGAAGAGGACCATGATACTCCCATTGAAGAACTTCCTCAGGTTGTCATAGACAACATCGAATGTGTGGAAATCCCTCTAAGTTATTTTAGAAAGGAAGATATTAAATGACTTATAAAATAATATGATTCCTCTCTCAATACACAACAAGATTCTGAAGATAGGAACATCGGTGACAATCTAATTAAAGAAGTTCATGAAGAAACCTCATCGCAAGACATTGTTTTTGAAAAATATATATTTTTTAGTTTTTAAGGTTTTAAGCATAAAATTGAAAACCTAATTCTAACCCTAATTCTACCATGAGAATGCAAATTTACACATGCATATGTAGGAAAATTTGGTAAAAGAGTGACAACTTAGGGTTTTTGTGAATATTACCCTTAAACCCTAGCATAGAGGAAGGTGACCAGCCTTCCTCTTAGAGTTCTATCTCCTTGTCAACTAAATTAGGGCTTCTTGAAACAACTTCCAAGGTTCATTTCAAGAGCCTAAACTAGGGAAAAGTTGGAGATCCAAGGCTAAACTTCGTAAAAACCTCCCCTTAGGGGAATTTTTACTATGCTAAGGGGATAGAAAGTACATAAAAGGCCCTATTCAAAGATAATGCATCCCTAGGGATACCATTCAATCATTCAAGAAGCAATAATGACCTACCATTCATTAAGCAAGACTAAAAATGGAGTAGACTTACTTCATCATGAGTTCTTGTAACTATTCTAGCATCCATAAAGAATTAGCAAACCAAAGAGAGCATCCAACTTCATCTACAAGAGAAAAATAAAAACTCTCCAATAGGTGCGCATCACTCCAAGAGACTATCTTGGGTAAAAAAGTAACATAATGAAGTTTTGTCCCATAAGTTGTGTTTTGAAAATGAAGAGAGAATAATATTTATATGTTCTCACTCTCACTTTTAAGTTTTTACAAATAAAACCAGGCTAACATGCCTTAAAATGCCAATTATAAATTATAAAATGTCAACTTAAAATTATAACATAAATAATATAAAATAACCAAATCTGTGGTTAACTTGAGGAATTTTCCCCAGAGTTTACCAAAAATGACTAAAATAGATAAATTGAGCAAACTACTCTGAACTGAAGGTTGGAGTAAGCAAGGGGGGGTCGGGGCCTTATGCCCCATCTAAACCCAACAATGATGATAATCCCTCAACACCCCCCCAAAAGAAGAGGTATGACCTAGTGAGGATGATGACCTCATCTCTAGAAGAGGCCCAAGGAGAGAGGGCACTAGATTGCAGAGGGACTAGGAGGGTGCCTAGTGTGACCTAGAAGAGAGGCAAGCGCCTCATAGCTGGAAGAAATGTCATAGAAGTAGAAATAAATGGGAGGGGTCATGTGACCCATTGACCCAACCCTAGGAGCCCTAGATACCAACCCCATGGTTAAAAACCCCAACAAAGGGTAGTCAACAATGCCATTAATCCATAGTATTCCTAAAGGAAGGACCAAAGGGTCCGGCCATGACCCCACTTAGAAAATGTTAAATAACACTCGTCATGGTATGAAAAAAAAGACCCTCTCTCCTTGGGGACTCATGTGAAGGTGCACCGTTACTAGTACCACGTAACAACAAGAAAAACTTGAAAGGGATCTCCAAAATATCATTTAAACTACTTTGTCTTAATATTCTCCAGAAGGTACAAATGAGAACTTGGACATAACCTGTAATTCGAGAGACCAAGATGACAAGATCCTAGATGAAAATATTAACCCATCCTTAGATAGTTTTTGTGAAGAATATTTAGAAGAGTCATTGGAAGGACAATCACATGATGAAGATATGATTAAAAGTGATCTTGATCAAGAGAAAGTTCCTTTAGAACATATCTCAACTTGGGATCATTGTTTGAATGCTTAAGGGGAATTCTTATGGAATTATAAATCTAATTAATCTAATGATTAGAACCTTCTTCTTTCAAATTTTGATCAAAACTATTTAGGTCAGTGTGTGGATGAAAACAATCAATTCGAGTCCCATGCCTATGAAAATAATATTGACCTCTCTCCTAACCCAACACTTGATGGCGATATCGATAATTCTAATGATCTTGAAACCAAAAACCCTTCATTTTCTGAAAATTTGGGGTTGATAACTTTACATGACATGGGACAAACTACTTCTGTTCACTCCACCCTCTAGTAATACCCCTCTGTCACATATTGCATTAGTGCTGCGGGTAATACCTGGGTTATAGGGTAGGCATGGAACACATTCGTGATGGCCACATGAGTGGGTCCTATCCTTGCACAATAGTATTAGATTATGGAGGTCTATATTAATAGTATTATAAGGCCATGGGATTTATAACAACCTAAATATATAACTTTTCAAATTAAGACAAGTTAATCATGGCTTAGATTAAGAGGGATTTATAAGGGGAGATAAGTAATTATGATCTATTTTCTCTATTAATTGGAATTTTTGCATGGTTAATATTGCATGTGGACATGTGCCCAAATTATAGGAGATTGGAAAAGATTAAAATAGATTAAGGACAAGGGGAATGGATTATTCCTCCTTCCTCCTCTTGGGGGATTTCGGGAGCGAGGAGGGGAAATGAAGGTTTGGAGGCTATGGGTAGATTTATAATGATGATTGTGTTGGTTGGCATCGTATTGTTTAGTGAGGACTTAAGGGCTCTCATTATATGATTAAGGGGTTGGTTGGGAGGAGAGAGGTCCCCCAAATGTGGTTGCCAATTGTTGTTGTAGTGGTTCTGGTATATTCTTTGATATCTCTGTAAGTACAAATTTCTATTTCAGGTATGCCTTTCTCCATGTCTTATGTTTAAATAATATTTGGTTAATATTAAATATTGAAAACTTAGCTTGTTGTTATCCATCCCATTATGATTGTTAAATTTAGATTTAATGAGACAATTGCATGGTTAAGTAGACTTTATATTAGGAAATATGCATAGAACTCTTCAGGAAGTTATACTTCATATACATATTTTAGGGTGTTCCACCTCCCATCATCCATCTATGCCTTTGGAATCTCATACCTCATCTTCATTTCCAAATCATGATTCTATGGTCAAACCTTTGAATGGAGAAATCATTAAAATGAAATAAATATGTTGTGAAGTATCACATGACCCTACTCCATTATTTTCCATGCATTATGATGTAATTAATGGTTTTAATAATCCCATTGACCTTTGGATTGAAGAAGCTTTCCTAGTTCAATCTCAACCTTGGTATCATTTCATTCTTGAAGAACCTAGCCTCTTTTCAATCTTCAACTTCAAGTAAGAAACCCTATCTCTCATCCACTTCATATCCTTGACTCTGTTTTTCATCAAATAATAGGAAAGAGGGATTAACCAATTAAGCAAATGGTTACATTGGATTTTTGTATTTCACCTAGCCTTTGACTTTATCAGTTATCTTAGGATTAGGTAGGATGAATAAGTTCATTGTTGAAAATCCTTGATTTACACTGCTTTAGATTTCCTAGTTTAGAAAATTTTGAGCATTTCCTATCGCCATTTATTTCCATGTCTTTTGTTTAGATTAGATTTTGAAAATTTTATGCCCCTTTAATTTCGTTTCCTACAATTTATTGTCATGTCTTGTTTTATTTCTTTTTCATCAAACTAATCAACGGTCTATGAGAAAGGTATAAATGGATTTGTAAGTACTTCATTCACTATTGTTATACCAGAAATACTAAGGTTATCAAGTACTTTCTCCCTTAGAACAATTATCCCCCATGGAGCCAAATCTTGTGTCACACTTTGTGGGGTGCCCCCTTTTCTAGACAATCATTTTTTCTTTTCAAAAGAAAGATGCTAGCAAAAAATCAGAGACCTATCTTTGTTTCTCTTATGCCTCCCCCTTTCAAAAAAAAAATGAATGTGACGTTAAAAAATATGTCAATGTCATTGATCCTATTCCAATGCCAATATGGTGATGATGTAATGATGTACTAGATACTTTTATGGTTTAGTTGATGCATTAATTGTTTGATGAGTATAACTAGTAATATCCAACTTTCAAGTTGACAAGGGTAGTTGATCCTTGATTTACTTATGTACCATTAAATATTAATAATGTTTAGGTGTCTTGCAAGGACTTGTACCCCCTTCTCTAGGCTCACAATTTGGCCATCCGTCCATCCATATCACTTCATCAGTGTAGTATGCATCCTTGGTCTAAGGTTGATGAAGTTGAGCTCTTGATCTCCCCTCTGTGCCTCCTTAATTAAGAATACCTCCAAGTTTTCCCTTTTGTCTCGGGTAATGTTGTGTTGCAACTATCTTGTGATGGTTAAGGAAGCTTGCTTGTTAAATCCTTGAAGTAGACTACTTATCAAGCATAGATAGTTGTGGTGGAGCAATGGTCCTCCTAGGCTTCTGCCATGAAATCCATTCCCTTACTATGCGTAAAAATCAAATGAGGGCATGTGAAAAATATCCAAGTTAAAGACTCCTTATACTTGCAAATTCAAAGTCAAACGAAAGACCAATTTAAACAAACAAAGTCAAATAAAAAAAAGAAGCAAGTACAAAATCTTTCCAATGAAGAAGGGATCCAAAAGTAAAATCAAAGGTCAAGGTCTCCAAAAACAAATTAAGTAAAATATTGAAGAGTCCAAGAACATTAATGAAGACTTGTCCTAGAATACTATTATCACACAAAGTGTAGCTACCCACAGCTAGAGATATCCTTTCAGGGATGGTAGAGGTAAGGTATCTATTCAGTGACACCGCAAGGGCCTCGTCCACTATGGATGAAAGGTAGTTGTCACATCGCACAGGCTCTTTTTGCTTTAGATCAATTTGGGGAATGATCAAGGAGGATACCCTACTAGCATAGGAGGGCTAGCGCACCTACCCAAGACACTCCTAGGGTTATGTAATGAATGAAAGAGGAGATATAATGAGTAAGGAATTCTATATCTAGAGAAGAGATGTGGTATAAAGGTTAGGGTAAAGTTGGGAAGGCTTAGTAAATAGAAAAAATAACCCAAATTGAATGGAAATGTACCAAAAATTGTTAAATAACATAGATATAGAGAGATCCAGTCAAAAAGAAGGAAATTCTAATGGGACCCACCTAGGGTTTATGCAAAATTGAACAAAGTGGACCCAAAAAGGTAGATCAAGGTAGAGGATGACTAGATCGATATTCTTGAAGGGTAGATCTATGAAATTGATGTTGGTCCAAGCATACCTAACTGATAGATTTGAAAAATAGACCACCAACCCAAGGAAGGAGCCCCACCTAGAGAGACTAGTGCTAGATCCCAGGGAAAATGGAGCTTGATTTTAATGAAATTGTAGATCTAGGGTTTATTCAATTATATCCAAGTTGGTTTTGATGGTCTTCATAAAAAACTCACTGGATCTATCAGATCTACAAACTAGGGTTTTAAAATGAGTGTTTGGTTATGACAATAAGATCAAGCCCCATAAAATAAAATAAATGAAAATGTACCTCTAAATACTTGCTATTAACCTTGTATGGCGATTATCTCTCCTTTTTTATCAATTATGAGCATTTTCCATGCAATGCCAAGTGAAATCAATTTCTCCTCCAAGAGACCAAATCGCCCTCCTCCTGTAACAGAGATCTACTTATGAGAATCGATTTGCAAAAAGAAGATGATAATAAATGAAGAGAAACTAAAAAAAATGAAGATGATCCTAAGATACAATAAATATACTCCCCAAACACAAAACTATTTGAGGAAGAGATATGGATCTCAGTCATGAAAGTGCCCCCTCCAAATCACCCTCTCCATCAAAGGTTTGACAACCTGTAAAAATATTGGCACAAAATAGATCTGCAATAATCCTAGAAGTATAAATATTTTCCAATCTCCATACAATATATTCGACAAAGCTTCCAAGGGTTTTGTAAAATATTTTACTATTCCAAAATCTTGAGAGCCAAAAGTCCCTTTACAAATGAGAGAGCATCTCAATATATAAATCTCTCAAGTACATAAAACCTAGATCCAAAAGATAAAGTGTCATGATTAAAATATGAAAAAATCTAATCAATAGCTAATATTAGACGGATACATCATACACACATCAACTCAATAATAAAAGGTCATGCACCACTAGAATTTCCTAATGAGGGGACACACCACATAAGATGACTAATAATCATAAGATAGCACATGGTGGAGGCTAGGAGGTTATAATATATTCATTATCATGGCCTCATGACACAACAACAATGTGTGGTGGTTAATAACACCAAGGAGTGATAAAAATCACTAGGATGTCTCCCTCAAAATACATCAAAACACCCTCAAACTGAATAAATCAAGGAAGTGTGGACCCCAGGTGAAACGAAGCTGATGTAGGATCATGAAGGTGACCCAAAAATTATGACTTGGACCAATTCCATGCCATTTATTTGCCTCATTTTCCCAAATTGATTTCCTCATTATCCATTTTTCATCATTAAAATGCTACCTCGGGAACATAAAGCTAGCAATATCTCATTGGGGACCAAAACTTGAAGCCAAATGACTAAACGAATGGATACGGAACCATATTAGTAGGTTCCAATCGACTGGATACACCCAAATATTCCCTCTAGTGCCCTAGAAGATCTCACTGATATCTACACTATGTTTTATTTTTAATTTCCTAGGGCAAATCTGTCGCAAAATGCCTGAAAGACCCATATCTCTCCTGTAACTACCTAAAACTGAAAATTGGTTGCACTAATGGACTCAGAATGTCCAAATAAACTAGAAATGAGTACCCATACACCTTATGTCCATCACAAAGGTACGTTAGAGGCCCCATCCATGTCAGAACAATAAAAATAATAAAGCATGTACATGCTGATAATCATAAAAATAATACAGGCCATCATAGAAAACCACCACCTAAAGCATGAATATTTCTAATAGACACCCATAGACCATAAATAATAATCATCCATAACCATCAGTCTAAAATTCATCTTGAACTCTTCTCCTAACTTTGTTAACACTAGGTTAACCAGGTCAAGACAGGTCAAATGATGACCCAAATGCTAAACTATAATACTGCAAGGTACAAATGGGCATGCATGATCAAGACTACTTGTGTTCAAGACCTACAGGTATACCATCCCTATGACAAGCATTACATAAACCAACATCGAGACACAATTTAGACATGGAGACCTATTCAAAGATAGAGGTGTAGGTGGGGGAAATCCTAGATGTCACTGGTCAAGTTACAAGTCAAGGTTAATAAAAAACAAAAGAATGAAATGAATGGAAAGAGACAGTGAAGATGGTTCCCAGAATAGAAAGCTTTGTCCCTAAAGGGAATCTACCAAATCCATAATACAAGTAGGTCAAATCCAATGAGTATACAGAAGAATTTCTTGGACATAATAACTAAATAATTTATACTTCAGATACCAAGTAAAACCAAAATAAAGTATCACTAATCATAAAACCATTATCAACTAAGTCTCACTACTAAAATAGACAACAGAGAAACATCAAAGTCGATATGCACAAAACCATAATATCACCTAGTTCATATACCTACACTGGAATTGAAACAAATATGAAGATAACTGAAACAACTATTTCTGCTACATATCATGGGTACTACAATAATCTCTGCTCTGGGCCATGAAGGAAGGGATAACTCAGTCATCAATTCTGGGGTGGTGAGGCTGAATCATGGCATAGAACTTTTCAATCAGGATGCTCTAGATCTACTGAAAGTGAGAGATCATCAACTGGTGGCTTATCATCCGTTGATCTCATAGTAAAGGACTAGCTCAAAGAACTGCTTCGTATTGCTCAGGAAAAAAATTAGTTTGGCTACTATATATGTGACAACATCTGGCTCCAATTGGGACACGTTCTCTAAGGGAGAGTGCATGAGAACCTCAGATATCTATGGTACACAACAACGCTCATCCAATCATCAAATATGCATATGATCTACTGCTCCATATTTAATAAAACATATTTATGCGCATGATGGAAACAACACTACCCAACAGTACATGTGGCATGATACAAAAATAAAATAAAATGTTGGAAATACAATACTAAAAATTAAATGCTGAAATATAAATGCGGAAAATAAATGTTGAAAGTAACATTTAATCTAAGAACTATCAAGCAATGGTGTATTTTATTAAGGAGGACTTAGTGAAAAGACATAACAGGGACCAACCTTAATGGCCTAGAAGACTCAAATAGAAAACAAAAAGATTCAAATACTCAAGCCCATGCAACACTGAAGAAAAGGAAAGACTCAAACCTACTATTCAAGTGAGATTATTCAAATCCTACCTACCCTACTCCAATCAGTCAGGAAAGTGCTAAGTAAAATAATAGATCTAATGTAACCACTTGCCAAAAGGATCAATTAGTCTTTATTTAGAGTTCAAGATCCAACAAGTCAAATAAGGTTTGGAAGTAATATGAATGAAAACTGAAACCATTTTAACATGTTGTTTGAAAATCAAAGAAAGATATGGATAAGGAAAAATGAAATCATTCCAAGGATGATATTGACTATTGCAAACTTCTTCCATCCATAGACTGATAGGATCATAAAAATTATGCAATTTTAAATTTGATGAAAGAAAAGAATATGGCACATGATTTATCCCTTCTAGGATATCATTGTTTCCCTCATCTTTCTGATTATCACGATCAATCATATTCACATTATGATTAGTGGTGAAACAAGGTCGGGACAAATTAGAGATTAATAAGCCAAAAATTGACATTAATCCCATTTGTTGTTTAAATATTGAGAAAATACGGTATTGATCTTTATAGAGATTTTTAATCACCCAATCAAAGGAATTAGAAAAATTAAAATCATTATGCACTAAGGATGACTGAAAAAAAGGATATGAAATGTTTTACCACTGACCACTTGGCACTCTCAAGACTCTTTATTGAAAATTTCACAAGTTAAAACTTGATTGGAACATGAACCCATACAAGAGGACTTAAAAAGGTGGGATGGGAGGATGGACTGAAAATATTGAAAACAAATCTTTTCTCCTTGATAGCTTAGACTAATTGGTATTTGAATTTGAAAGGAAGGAAAAACTTTTAAATCAGTGGATCTTTTGATTCTAGAAATGGTTTGAAGGTTTGGAGAAAAATCAAAATTTGCTCCGTGGAAATAAGGATTATCCAAGCAAAGGATTGATTTGTCCTGATCTAGGATTGAATGAGGGATACTATCAAAATCATCCTTTTAGGGCTCTTCGTATTTGATTAAGTTACTTGAAAGGTTAAACAAAGAGCACTCTTGGTTATGTTGACTCCCAACCAAACTGTTACCATGTGATTGCTTTTCAATAGGTTTACACTTAACTTGACTCTCAATCACATAATGATCATTGGACACATCTTGACTATCCTCATCCTTTTCTTCAATGACATGATTAGAAGCTGAATCAACCCTAGTATCATTTAAACATTGATTTGAATGGTCATCAACCAAACAATTATTTTGGACTTGTTCCTCAAAAGGATCTTCGATAGACTCAAATATAGGATGATCAACTTCCAGTTTTTCTTTATGATGATCAATGAGATCCCGTTCATGATTCAGATCCAACTCTGTTCCTTCTTTAGGTAATGATGATAAAGTATCTCATATGATTCGATTAATGTCATGTTTAGTTTCATTTTGAGATATATCATTGTTATTCCTAAGATACTCTATGGCATTTCTATTGATTAATGGCTCACTCATAAACTTAATCACATGCACACTCACCATTAGATTAGGAGAGAAGAAATTGAATCGATAAGGACAATCATTACTTGTATCATCATCATTATCCTGATCGTATTCATCAAATTGATTCTCAACGTCACAACCATTTCTTTACTGAGGTTCTGAAGGTTCATCAATGTTCTCACCCCATTCTTTTTGATAAATTAGTAAACATATCATAACCAGTGATGGATCTTGGTGATAAATTATCAAACCAAAACTGGGCATCCCCATCTAAGGAATCACCAAGGGCCTGCATGTAAACATCTTCATCATCTACACCTCTAACTTCCATATGATCCCAAAGTATTTGCAAATGATCTTCAATAGATGTGGCATTTTTTCCATAGAAACGAGGAAACTTTTAATGTAATCCTTAGGCATAGAATGATGTGCCCCATCTATTTCATAAAATTCAAAAGGAGATAGCTTAACTTGTGTTCTAACTATTCGTGATTCTCTACATGGGATTTGATTTGAATGTCTAATTGGATTACAAGAATCATTCAACTGGTTGCTCTGATTGCAAGAACTTGGCTAGGTTTGATGCTTACTAATCGACTCAATATAATTTATTGGGGATACTTTATTATAGGGAAATTGGTGGGAATGATAAGGATTGTGATAATTAGGCTCATACCCTTAATCGTGCTCAAAATCCTTCTCATGACAAGAATTTGATTTCCATCTATTCCTTTCCTCATTTATCTCTTTAAGCTTAGTTAAAGTTTTATTTAATTCTTCAACGGACCAGAGAAATACGCCCAAGTTCATTATGGTTTATGGAATGGGTTCACTTCTTAGTGGAGTTGCGTTGTGGCGTCACCAGGTGAAATACTAAATGAAATCACTGAAATATATGTCATTGGGGAAGTCTGATGCGAGAGAGAGAAACAAGGGAATGCAAGATTATGTAAATTAAAATGCATTCACAATAATCTAGATGCGATATGATTAAGAAGGTAAGAGTGAAGTACTACTCATAGGAATTAGAGGTAAGCCTCTACCTCCCCGACAACGATGCGAAAATATATTGGCAAAGATAAAGAGAGTAGATATTAAGGATAAATTTAAAACCAAGGTAGGCCTCTACCTTCCCCAACAATGACTCCAAAAGATGTTATCACACAAAGTGTAGCTACCCACCAGAGATATCCTATCCGAGACGGTAGAGGTGAGGTAGCTAACCGGTGACACTCCAAGGGCCTTGTCCACTACGAATGAAAGGTAGTTGTCACACGAGACAGGCTCCTATCACTTTAGATCATAAATGTAGCGAATGATCAAGGGGGAGACTGTACTAGCCTAGGAGGGCTAGTGCACCAACCCAAGACACTCCTAGGGTTATGCAATGAATGAAAGAGGAGAGATAATGAGTAAGGAAGTCTATATCTAGAGAAGAGATGTGGTATATAGGTTAGGGTAAAGGTTGGAAAGATTAGTAAATAGAAAAAAAACCCAACTTGATTGGAAATGTACCACAAATATTTAAGTAACATAGATCTAGAGAGATCTAGCCAAAAATAACGAAATCCTAATGTGAGCCACCTAGGGTTTATGAAAAAGTGAACAAATTGGACCCAAAAAGGTAGATAAATGCAAGGGATGACTATATCGGGATTCTTTAAGGGTATATCTATGAAATTGAGGTGGGTTTAAGCATACTCAACTGACAGATCTGAAAAATAGACCACCCACCCAAGGAAGACGCCTCACCTAGAGAAACTAGTGCTAGATCCCATGGAAAATGGAGTATTATTTTAATGAAATTTGAAATATAGCTTTTATTAAATTATCTCCAAGTGGTTTTTGATGGTCGTAATAAAAAACTCACCGGATCTATCAGATCTACAAACTAGGGTTTTAAAATGAGTATTTGGTTGTGACAATCATATCAAGCTCTAGAAAAAATAAAATTAATGCAAACGTATCTAGAAATAGTTGCTACCAACCTTGTATGTTGATGATCTCTCCTTTCTGATCAATTACGAGCATTTTCCATGCAATTCCAAGTGAAATCGATTTCTCCTCCAAGTTACCAAATCACCCTCCTCCTAAAAAACAGAATTATGTATGAGAATCGATTTGCAAAAAGAAGAAGATAACTAATGAAGAGAAACTCAAAAAGAATCAAGATGATCCTAAGATACAATAAATATACTCCCTAAACCCAACACAATTTGATGAAAATATATGGAGCTCAGTCACAACAGCGCCCCCTTCAAATCGCCCTCTCCATCAAAGGTACGACCACCTGCAAAAATATTAGCACGAAATAGATCCACAAGAATGCTAGGAAGATAATGATTTTCTAATCTCCACACAATATATTCAACAAATCTTAAGATGGTTTTGCGAAATATTTTATTACTCCAAAATCTTGAGAGCCAAAAGTCCCTTTACAAATGAGAGAGAATTTCAATATATAGATCTCTCAAGTACATAAAACCTAGATCCAAAATAGCAAGGGTCATGATCAAAATATAAAAACAATATAATCAATGGATACTATTAGATGGATACATCATACACGGATCAACTCAATAATAAAAGGGGGGCTCACCACTAGAATTTCCCAATGAGGGGGCACACCACATAAAATGACCAATAATAAGAAAATAACACATGTTGGGGGATAGGAGGTTATAATATCCTTTACTAGCATGGCCCCATAGCAAAACAACAAGGTGTGGTGGTCAGTAATACCAAGGAGTGATAAAAATCACTAGGATGTCTCCCTCAAAATACATCAAAATGCCCTCAAACTAAATAAATCAAGGAATTATAGACCCCAGGTGAAGAAAAGGTGATGCTGGATGATGAAGGTCACCCAAACACTATTCCTTAGACCAATTCCATGCCATTTATTTTCCTAATTTTCCCAAATTGATTTCCTCATTAGTTATTTTTCATCATCAAAATGTTTCCTCGAGAACATAAAACTGCCAATATCTCACCAGGGACCAAAAAATAAAGTCAAATGACTACACAAATGGGTTTGGAACCATAGTAGTATTGTACAATTGACTTGCTACACCCAAATATACCCTCTAGTGCCCTAGGTGATCTCATTGATATCAGCACTGTGTTTTATTTTTAATTTCCCATGGAAAATCTATTGCAAAATGATTGAAAGACTCATATCTCTCATAGGACTGCTCGAAAATGAAAACTGACTACATTAATGGACTCATAATTGCCAAATAAACTAGGAATGAGTACCCATACACCATATGTCCATCACAAAGGTACGTCAGAGGCCCCATCCATGTCAGAACAATAAAAACAATAAATCTTGTACATGTTGATAATCATAAAAATAATACAAGCCATCATAGTAAACCACCATTTGAAGCATGAATATGTCTAATGGACACCCATAGACCATAAATAAGCATCATCCATAACCATCGGTCTAAAACTCATCCCTGACCCTGCTCCTGGCTTGGTCAACATTGGGTTGACCACGTCAAGACTAATCAAATGATGGCCCAAATACTAAACTTTAATACTGCAAGGTACAAATGGACATGCAAGCTCAATTATCTATGCTAACAGTGAAACTCAAGTATGGATAACTTATGTTGGCGAGTATAAGTAATATGTGTGTGTGTAATCTAAATCAAAATGATCATCTACTCTAAACAAGAACCTCCAGTGTATACTCACTTATAGATTTAGCCAATTTTCTAGTCAAGGGAGAAATTGAATGAAACCAAGTAAGTCCAAGGGAATGACCTGAAACTCAACACTATAAGCATCTAGGATAAAAGATAAGGGAATCTACACAACACATAAGTTGGACTAGGTGAACAATAGGGAATGGAAATGTCTCACAAATGGGTGGAATGATGAGAAGGATCCACTAGACTCTATACAAGCAACTTTTTAGCATTTTATTTGCATGGGAATATACACCAGTTAACCTCTAGAGGAAGGTGTTCTGGTAATCCTTTTGGGCTTCCATAAAATGATAGAGACATGACCTTTGGGGGCCAATCCCACCCTATTGACCTGTGGGGGAAAATGAGTTGTACATTATACAATGAATGAGTGCTCATCCTATATCCATCAACTTTTAATCATTTATTTCACTTTTACACAAGGTAATAGCCAGCCTATAAAGGAAGGTTCCCTGGTAAGCCTTTTGGGCTCCAAAAAATGATTGAGGCCTAGCCCCGCTGCCAGGGAGAATCCATAGCCCCAATTGATTTTTCTCACCCTGTTTCCTTTATGAGAAGGAATGAGACTTACATCATAGAATGGATGAATTCTCATGCTTTGGCCACTGACTATTTTATAACATTTATATTTTGTTTGCAATAGTGTCTAAAGACACTTTGTTTTAATAGCAGGGAATCCATTTAGAATAACTTTAAGCTCCAATGCCTTAGTGTCCAACGAATCTCATTGGTAAGAATACTTGTGTTTAATACATAGAGGTAGACCATCCTTGTGACAAACATCACATAAACCAACACCGAGACACAATTTAGACATGGAGACCTATCCCAACATAGAGGTGTAGGTGGGGGAAATATTAGATGTCACTATTCAAGTTAGAAGTCAAGGTTAATCAACAACAAGGGAAGGAAACAGATGGACGAAAACAATGAATATGGTGCTAAGACTAGAAAGTTGTGTCCCTAAAGGGAAATGACCAAATCCATAATACTAGTAGGAAAAATCCAATGAGTATATAAAGGAATATCTTGGATATAAAAACTAAATAATTTATACTTCAGATACCAAGTAAAACCAAAATAAAGTATTGCCAAACATACAACCATTATCAACCATGTCTCACTGCTAAAATATACAACAGAGCAACATCAAATTCCATATGCACAAAACCATAATATCACCTGGGTCATATACCTGCACTGGATATACATCAAATTCCATATGCACAAAACCAAAATATTGAATTAAATACACATACATCAAATTCCCCTTTCTTCCCAAATATTGAGTCAACCTAGTCACCTTATACCATTAATAATTTCACTTTTCTAACCATGGTTATCCATCTAACTCATTGTTATAGCCTAAAATGACACATCTCTGCCTGCGATCACTTTCCTATGTTTTTGTCGCATGTCAACACTTCATGAAAGTCATTGAAAGTCACTAAAAAAACACCTATATTGGAAGAGCCATATCTCAACTTGTGTAACACTGTTTGACCTCTTCTCTAGACCTTTCGAAAGGTATATGAGTCAAGAACAACTTTGTAGAAGACTACAAAGCTTGAAAATTCCTAGAAGCACCCTAAAAATGAGAAATTTTTTACCTAACCATGACTTTGCTTAAGGGAACCCGCAGTTATACTTTTGTATTCATGAATATGCTTCATCAGACCCGTAGTTACATCCTGTATTGGTCAAAAAATATTAAAAATATGAAAATAATCGAATTAGGGGTGGTTTGGGAGGTTTTGGAACTGACTTGCCAGTTGTAACTGACCCCTATTCGACCCTATCTCTTTAGGAAAGTATATAAGAGAGGGAGAGACGTCCAAATGGGGGACTTGAAAATTTTCATTATTATGCTAGAGAAATTGAGACTCTCATTGCCCCTACCTTTTCCCTAGACGTCGTCTCCTTGTGTTGTAGAGCTTGGAGGTTGAGTTCCTTGGGGAAGAGAAGCAGGAGAACCAGATGAAGGTTTTGTGAGGTGCCTAGCTTGAAAAGAAGTTAATATTTGTACTTCTTCCATGATTAATAAATATGTGATGCTCTTCCTCTTCCAATCAATGTGTCTTGTATATTGAATATCTGATTATGATTATATGATGTTGTTTATCATATTAGGGTTTCATCTTTTATTGAACATAATCTCCTTTCATATACTCTATTTGGTTTGAGGAAGGTTAAGTTTGTTTTGCAGGTCTGTTGGAGCAAGAGGATGATTGAAGGGATGCTTGGATGAACCTTCATTTGGTTAAGGTATGAACCTATCTCATCTCTGAATCTTGTTTATATTTACTTGCATAACTATATGCATCTATCTTTCAACCCTAGTATGTCGATGGCTTCTTAACCCCCAACCATAGGAACACTTTCCTCTACAACAAAACTGGTGAATCCACTGGGGAGATCATTCTCTATTCAAGGTTTCTTTTACTTCTTTACATTTTTTTATAAAGTTTCAGGTCCTTCTTACAACTTAGGAACACCCTCTGAGCCTGATAGTACACCTCCCCTATCTTCCTACGACAATTTTTGACCATTTTGGGGATTTTTCCCACCCATTTGTAGGTAATAGACTCAACAAGCACGAATCTAGGATGCATTTGTGACCCAGTACACTAGAAACTCGTGATTCATTTGTGGCCATGCCTTAGGGAAACTTGTGAATTCCCCTAAACAATGTTTTTTCAACTTTTTTGTGGGTTTTTGTTATTGTTTGAGGGTTGTTTGGGAGGTATTTTAGGGTGTTATGAAAGTAAATGACTCTACAGAGTGAGTTTCATCTCTATTAGGTGCTCTTTATATATTTTGTAAGTCCTTTTGTAGCATTAGGGTTTTCTCTTTGCTCTTTCCCCCCACCCCTTTTGCTTGGCATGACTTTTGGCACATTGTTTCTGGTCAGCCTCTATTAGTGATCTTTGTCTAAATTCAGGAGATTATTGGTCGTTGTTTCCTTATTTTCTTATTAGTTAAATTCACCATGCCAAAGTAGTTGATTTGTCTCTTATGCAATCCTCCCTTCCAAGTAGGGTTTATACTGACTTTAGGGTAGTCTAGAGTATTTTTGGTGGTTGTATAGTGAGAGTCCTTTTGTTATGTTCTTGTTATCTGCATACATTAGTTTTTAGGTTGTTTTTTTTTCTTTTGCATTCATAAAATAAAATGAAAAAGAACATATGTTTGTTTTATATGCATGTATATTAGGGTTTTGGTCTTAAATGCATTGCATGCCATTGTTCTTGAAAAAATAAAAAGAAGTTTTTCTTTCATGGCTTTCAAGTTTTCAGTTTGAAAAATTAAGAGAAGTAGGTTTTCTTTGTGCATTTCATTTTCTCTTTTGTTTAGTCATCGTGTTTTGACATTGAGTCAAAACACCATTGGTTTCACCTTCGCCACCCTTTGAGTAATCAACAACCCTTTAAAATGAAGGTTTAATATCTAAAATTTATTAGTAACTGTTTGTTTCTAGGGACGACACACACTAGTCTAGGATAGTGTTTTGGGTTAGGGATATCTTAACTTCCAAAAACTTCAAAATCAGGTATAGTTTCCTATATTTTAGGAAATCCAACTTCTTTGAAAAAGACATCGGAAATCTCCTCTCACACAGGAGTCAAGCACGAGGTCGTGCAATATTGAGCAGTTGGAGATACCCATCCTCTTCTCAGTAAAGCATACACTATAGGTTTTGCACATTTGGGGACTTACTTAGTACCTCCTTTGAGCCCCATGTGGTGTCTTCTAATGTTTAGGTTTTGGGCTTAGTTACCCTGCCCATGTACATCGACTCGATAGACAATTGTTCTGTCAGACTTTCTCCGTGATTTTGGTAGCCTTAGTATCTTATTTGCTAGGATCTTACACAGGTGGCAGTGGAAGGCTATTTCCATTGCTCCTAGGGTAGACTTGGATGGTAACCTCGGTTGACAATTTGAGAGGGAGGTCGAGTGATTCCAATGCTTGCACCCAAAAAACTCATCATGAGAAGCCAAGTAACTACTCTCTGATCTTCATCGGTTAGTTCTGGGCCCTAATCATCCTAGAATTTCCTTTCACTAGTACAAAATGAGGAATTAGTGACTACGTGACTAAAAATTCTAGTCACCATAGGTTTTTCAAGTGATTTACTACTAAATATGAGCAATTTTGATTGACCCAATTATAAATGACTAAAATTAATGACTAATTTAGTCACCAGTTAACAAATATGACTAGATAATAACTAGCAGAGTTAAAAATGACTAACATAAACAACCAATTTAGTCACGAGATAGAAAATGACTAGATAGGAGAATATGAATTAGTCATTTATGTTAGTCGTTTTTAATTGTGTCATGGAAAATTGCAATTTTGACAATGAAGTGAATTTTGTAAATTTTCTACCTTCTATCTGTAATATTGGTCATTGCATGCACCTCGATATTTATAGATACAACAAATCAATTTCATGGATTTTGTCTTGACCATACTTATCCCTTTTGCACCATTGAAGCAAACCATTAAGTGCGCACCAAAGGAAAATTGGGTTCCTACAATTACAAATTAGGTAAAACCAGTACCATATCGATACCTAGAAGCATCGTATATAGTTGTTGATCCTTCAATGTAAGAATCCAACGTACCATACTAAGGCTCTTTTCTAATTTCAATATAGTTATCATGATCTGTGACCATCGAACTAACGGCACTAGTCGACGTAGATTCACCAGGCTCAGTTCCTTTAAACGTTGTAGCAGTTGATCCATTAATAATTGAACCAGTGGAAGCACCAAGAATTTTTTTTTAACCAATCAAAGAATCAGTTATAATTAAAATGGGGTGCTGAACCAGAACCAGTATCAGATCCATATGTATTAAAGGTAGAGGCCCGACCCCATCTTAGAGTTTCAGGTAAATATTCTGATTCCTCGACCTCTTATGAGCCTAACCTCATTGAATATGATACCTATAATGCAGTGATGACCTCTCCTTGTCACTATCAAGTTAAACCTCCTTTATGCATTAGTGGCCACGTAAATTTTGCATCTGACGTCACCACCCACGTAATTCATGATGTGAACAACTATTCTCGGCCAACGTCCTCGATCCAAGTTTATTATATATACTACTATAACAAAAATACCATTAAAACAAATATTATATAATAATAAAACAAATACTATATTTATATAAAACACAAATGATTATATTTATATAAAACATAATTAGCCCCAAGACTTAGCTCAATCGGTCGAGTACTCGTAGTTAGGCCTCCCAGCATGTGAGGTCGCGGGATCCATTCTCATCGACTCTCTTGGGGTTAGGCATGCAGTGGCCGCGGGCGTGAGGCCCCTTCGGGTGGGTCTGCCAGAAATTATTTCGTGGATGTAGCCCGTCGGTCAAGCTAGCGCGTGAACCACATTGAAAAAATAAAAAAATTATATAAAACATAAATTAATTAAAGTTTACATTAATACTATTTTATAAAACTAAACAAGTTATATAATAATTATTAAAAAAATATAATATATAACAAATTAACATAATTTATATAATAATAAAATAATAAAAATAAAACACATACATGAAAATATAACTAAAACAAAAAATCTATATTCAAATGCAGTTGTCTACCCAACAACTCTCAACCCACCTTTGTTTGATGGCATTAATGGCCGATTTTCTTGAACCCATGGAGATTTCATCCTCCAATTCCATCAATGACTACTCAACCAACCCGTTGGCACCAAATATTTTGCGTTGGCTGGAGGCGTGGAGCGTTTGGTGAGTTATGAGGGGCAAGTAGTGTGAATTAGGTGGCATTTTTGGTCATTTATTAGGCCACCTTCGATACCTGTTGAGGATATTGTGATGGATATTCACCATTGTTGAGGGTTTATGATTATGGTATTTAATTTCCATCACTGCCATGGATAAAAAACATTGGAGAGAACATGGAGGCTCTTGAAGAGGCAGGCCACGAATTCTGCAGCTATAGAGTCAACATCACCTTCATCCCTTACAAAATTGCAGGTAAGTTTCTTGGTTTACTATTAATTGATAACTTTTTCCTGATAATATTGGTTATAATACTGAAGCATAGGTAGCTAGGTTAAAATCGATGGTAAGTTTCTTATTTTACTGTGAATCTTTAATGTTTTCCTGATAATGTTGGTTAGAATGCTAAAGCTTAGGTAGGTAGGTTAAGATCACAAGTAAGTTTTTTGGTTTATTGTGAATTTTTAACTTTTTCCTGATAATATTGGTTATAATACTGAAGCTTACGTAGGTAGTTTAAATTTGCAGGTAAGTTTCTTGGTTTACTATGAATTTTTAACATTTCCTTGATAATATTGGTTATAATACTGAAGCTACCCCCATTCTATGGTCTAGGAAACCTAAAAACTATTCTTATATATTAAAGAAAACAACAAGCCATAGTGAAATTTGTTGGCTCATAGGACCAATAACGACTGAATGAATTGGTTACACACTATAATATAGAGGGATTTTTGAAAGGTGATAGTAGAAACACTTCTAATAGTTGTCCTCATGTGGAAGGTAACTCCGTTTATCTGGTTTGATACTCAGGTATTTTTTCCTAGTGGTGTGCTCTTTTTACTATTGGTTACCAGTTAACCTCAGTTATTGGTTAAGTTTGAAACTATGGCTAATACCCCTACTAAAACTAACCAGGAGGACCCCATTCTAGCAGCCCCTTGTCATTTTCCTCTCACTGGGAATGTTGGTGTTCCTTTGCTGACCACTTTGAATCTACCTAGAATCACCCTAGGGCTACCGGTGTGGTTGTTTTCCACTCCAACTGTCCTTAATGCTCCTGATGCTTCTCAAGAAAGCTCCTTATATCAAGGGCATAGAAACAATTTCTCCCCTTCACATGTAGAAACCTCTCCTCCTCCTTCTACCTCATGTGGTGAAATTTATGATACTAGTAACCGACATTCTAAAAGAACTAAAAGAAGGAAGAATAGGAAGAACACTCAAAAGTAAGGGGGGGCCTGTTCAACCTTAGCAAGTCAAGTTGAACCCCACCACCCAGCCTCTTGAAGTCATGCTAGGGGCACCTATCCAACCTTTGTAGATAATTTTGGATCTACGCATCCAACCTCCGCAGGTCATGTTGGATCTGAGCACTTAACCTCTACAAGTCAAGTTGATATTCACCACTTAGCCTCTGCAGGTCATTGGGGTGGAAACCTTCCAACCTATGTAGGTCATGTTGGATCCAGTCACTCAGCCTCTGTAGTTCATGCTGAAAGAACCCATTCAACCTTTGCATGTCAAGTTGAACCTCCACATCCAACCTCTGCAGGTCATGTTGGATCCAGTTACCCAGCCTCTATAGGTCATGCTAGGAAACCTTCTCCAACCTTTGTAGGTCATGTTGGATCTATCCACCTAGCTTCTGGAGGTCATGATGGGGGAAACCACACATCCTCTACAGGTCACATTGGGGACATCCATCCAGCCTCTAGTGGCCATGTTAAGGGAAAAATATCAGTGACTTCTAGTCATGTTGACACTGTTGAGAAAACCAACCATTCGAAATTCAAGCTCAAGTTCCCTTGTAGGCTTTGCGAGGGATACCACCTTACTCATCAATGCCCTACTATCGTGAAGGTACAAAGATTTTGGTTCCAAGGAAATCCTGTTTCCAAACAACTTGAAGCTTCTCAACTACCTATTCAACCTTCGGTTGATCAAGTGGTTGAACCAATCTCATCTTTGGTCGATCCCACTCTCCCTTGAGAGAGTGAACTTTACCAAGTGATTGAACCGATGCAGTTTTTGGTCAATACCACTCTCCCTTCAGAGAATGATTTTCATCAAGCGATTGAGTTGATGCCATCTTCGATCAATCCCACTCTTCCCTTAGAGAGTGAATCATCCTCTAGTCATATTTTATTTACTTCCAGCTTAGAATCTTCTAGACAAGATGGAACTGACCTCATTTCAGAATGAATCCCTACCAATCTCTTAGATTGCTTCCTTTTATTGGGATAGCATATGTGATTCGTGCCTTCCTTATGATGCACCTTTCTAGATAAAGGTCAAAGTTGGACATTACACGATTGCTCATTGTATTGTTGATGAAGGAGCCTCAGTTAGTATTTTGTATACATGTTCTTGGCGAGGTATGGGATCTCCTAGCCTTATGTCGACTGCTAGTTAGTTACTTCAATTTGATAGAAGAACTAGTACAGCTTTGGGATTTCTTACTCAAAAACCTGTTACTTTGGGTGGAAAAACCATCTTACTTGATTTCATGGTAATAGAGGAGCCCTTGGACTTTAACATGCTCCTCGGACATGATTATGTCTATATCATGCATGCTATGGTGTCAACATTATTTTGTGTGATGTACTTTAATCATAACGAAGACATTGTCACCATCAATCAATTGGATTTTATTGATTCCTCTCCTGACCCAACTAGAGACCATTTTTTTCCTTTATTGATTCCCATTGTGTCGATAGACACTACCTCACCACGAGTCAGCTATGTTTCCTCATATCCCTCACATTCAATTGCTACTGAGAAGAAGCCTATGTTTTCATTTTTACCTTCTCAGGACTTGATCCCAGCAATTGACCAGGTAATCCATCCTATACAGACTATGGAGCCCACTCTCCACCCTGTTGATCCAACTGAAAGTTTAGACAACTGTCCTATCTGGGATGGTCTTCTTCCATCGGATGAAGTATTCCTATAATCCTTGATACAATCAGACCTTTTGGATTTTGGTTCAGTTGTGACTAAGTCTAAACCTGATTTTCTTAGTAAACCTGATCTTTCTATTGATCGATCTTCTTATGTTGGTCTTGTTGAGTCTTTGGACTCTCCCTTTGAACAGCAAGTCAATGATCTTAATGAATTTGAGTTTTCTTATAGATTTTTCAACTCCTATGATACCGAGTTTGTTTCTGCAGACTCTATCTCCCTTATTGTTTTTTTTATTTTCTTCTGAGGTTGATATTATGGATCATAAACCCTCAGGCCTTGGAATTATAGATTCCTCTTCGGTTGATTCTGACTTAATTACGCCTTTTGTAGAATATAGAAAAGTTTCATGTGTTTCTACCAAAGTGACCTGCATTGGATATTTTCTTCTGAATATGATCTTGTTGTTCTTGTTTCTTGGACACAGGATTTGTAGTTGGATCCACAATAGTTTACTAGCCTCTCCTTGTTGTTCAAGTTGAAACTGCATTTGCATGTACCATGCCCACGCTTATGATCCTGATGCCAGATTCTACGCTTTTAGATCCTTGTATAAGCCCTCATCTTTTCTGTCATCACTGCTCAACTTTATATCATTTTGCTAGTACAACGTCACACCCTTTACCTTAAGGAGATCTCCCCTAAGTGTCTTTATCTTGCTAATGTTCCTTGCATTATGTTTAGGTTTGTTCCTTGTGCTTGGAACTAATTTCTCCTACCTCTGACACATCTCCTCGTTTTTAGAGCATTCTTTCTGCTCTCCTTCGAGCTCGTTAAAAACAGTAAGGAGGCCACGATTTTACTTTTTCGGGATCGTTAAAACTTCACGGGAAAGATATGGAGTTATATTTAAGCCCTAGTCTGATTCCTAAAATATGTTTGGATAGACGAGTTACTTTTTCTTTCATACTCATTAAAGTAATTGAATGATCATCCACATCGCTGGTAGTTTATCTCTTTTTTGGACCATGTCGATTTCTTACAAAAAAAGGAATACTCTGTTTTCTTCGAAATCTACAAGAGTATCTTTAGGCATAGGTTTATCTCTTTTTTGGACCTGGAGGACTAAAATTATAGAAAAGGAACCTGTTTGATCTTAGTTTTCTCTTTTTCGTGCTCTAGACCTAAATATGAAGAAGATTTTGAGCATACTTTATGTCTTTTTCATGCTCTCTAAACCATAAGAAGAAAGTATCGAGTTTACTATTTTCCATACCATTCTCGTAAATAAATGGAACTTTCCGAGCGATCTTGATTTCCTCCACACTTGTTAAAATTAAATAACTTATTCTTTCTTTTGAAGGAGCATCGGTCTGGTGATAGTTTACCCATTTTTCAGACCTTGTCAACTAACTACAAAAAGGAATACCTTAGTTCGTCTAACCTAAGAAATTTCTCCTTTGGATTGTTTTATACTTTTTCGGACTTAGGAGACTAACCTTACGAAAAATCACCGCTGTAGACTCTTCTTTCAAATTTTCAGACTCTCAAAACTATGAAAACCTCATCGAGCATTCACTAATTAGTTCTCGTAAAATCCACGAATTAGTTCTTTATCAAGCATTCTTCTGTTTCTTCTTTCATCTTGTCAAAAATGAAGAAGGTCACTAGTTTTCTTTCTTGGACTTTTTAAAACTTTACAAGAAAGAGAGAAGAGGAAGTTCATTCACATTTACTATACATCACGGCAGGAAGTCTTGTTTCCTTGAACAAAGCACTAGTTTTGATTCTATCAACAATTGGGTTCTATTATTTTGACCTTATCCTGATGCAGAGTTTCTTACTCCTCCATTTGGCTTCTTTTCCATTTATATGGGGAATTTGTCAATGTCTCCTACATTGCATATTTGTGTTGTTGATCCATTTGTGTCAAAAGTTTCCTAAGTCACTTTTGTGTCATGCTCACTGTTCAAGGATTAAAACTTTGTTGATCATTCTGCATTTGCCTTTACCTTTTGTGTTGTCCATTCCCTGATATCAGTTCACTACATCATGTCTTCGATGGTTCTTGTCGTAAAATTGTTGATGTATTTGTAACTTCGGAATGTATTCACTTGCATATTTTATATATTGTGTTTGTTTGTACCCTGATGTTCTTATTGGGAGAATCATTAATGTAATCAAGTCATGTAAAGTCATACAGGTTAACCCTCCTTTGTAAGTTGGGGAAAAAGTCCTCACAGTTGAGGGGTACTAGGGTTATTAGACTCTCCTAGAGAAGTCGGCCCTAGTGAGCAATTATCAAGTGGAAAACTAGTATAAATAGAGAGTGAGAATCTCTATTTGAAACACACACTCACTCAATTGTAGCACATGAGTGAGAGAAGAGAGCGGTTCACACAAGTGAGAGAGAGAATAGCTGTCGGAGATCATCTTTCTGTCTTTGGGTTTTCCTTTTTCCATTGGTGCTCATTCTATCTCTGAGGAAGTTGCAATTTTTTCTCCTTTATGGTTTCCCCAAGGAAAATTATTTATGTCTCTTGTGTCTTGTGATTACTGTTGTGCATGTTATTCTCTCAGATAAGATGCTAAGATCATATTGACTAAATGATAAAAATATAACATGGTATCACAGCTAACCTGAGAAGAAGACATTATGCAGCTGCATAAGCTAGGGATTCTTAATTTTTTGGTCTCTCTAAATAGATCATCAGTAAAAGGAGGCTAGGATAACTCTCCATTTAAGGGCCCATCTTTTTGTCGAAGCAGAATTTGATTCCAGGCATTTTCATTTTTTGACCCGTCACTGCTGCGGGAAATTAGGGATTTTCAAAGATGAGGAATTTCTGAGTGAGCCCAGCATAGGATTTATCTCCTCCTCAAAATACAAATTTAGAGACCAATATTGAAAGTTTTGGTTGGGTAAAACTCTGCGAAATTCAAACCCTAATTTGACCCCGGACTAGAAAACCCTAAAAGACTAAAACTAGTCATTTTGTTGCATTCACTATATCTTGATATTTGAGAAGGATCAAGAGCTGAAACATTTACATTCCAAATATAAATTCCTGATGTACCCTGTGTAAAATTTTCATCCTCATATTTTCTATATTCTGGGAGATATGATTCATCCAAATCAGGGTTCCAGCCTCTCCCTGGATTCATCCCTAAATAGGGAAACTAGGGAAAATTGCTATATCTCAGGATCCGAAAGTCCAAATGAAATATTACAAGATGTTTGAGATAGGGCACAAAATTTAATTTATGTGGTAAAATTTTAAGACCCCGAAGGTGAAACAGTGACATGTGGTAGTCCGCACAAGTTCGATATGCTAAACAGTCTTGAAATAAGTCACCTTGGGAAAACTCTCATAAGTACCAATTGGTGAAACCAATTCTTCTCAAACCTATGGTATTGGAAAGAGGATAGAAGAGGATACCACAGTGCAAAGTTACAAACACATAGGATCAGTAATTTTGGATATATTGCAGAAATAATATTAGGCAATTCTATAGAAAAAATTGAAGAAAACTAGGGCATCAGATATTTTGTAGTTCTGATCATAGTTTTGGGAAAATGAGTATGTTGCTTAGATAGCCTTCAGGAGGCACATATTTCTATCCAATCATATCAGAAATATTCCAACTTTTGAAAATTAGGATTTCTCTGGCAAACCCTAGATCATCTAGATCCGGAACCAGGACGGACACCTCAAATTGGTAAGATTTAATTTTTATTTATTTACATTTGAGGTTCTCATTTCAAAATGACCTATCACACTAGCTTGATGACAAGCTTGGTGAAGCTGAAAATTTCTAAACATGGAAGTATAGGATTTCAATAGTTCTTGAAGGAAATGAATTGGACACCTACATAAGTGGAGAGGTTCCAGTTCCAGAGGGAGATGAGGCTAAATACTTACACAAGAAGAACTTGGTCAAGGCGCTGAGGATCATTGCTGATTCAATCAAGGATCACCTTATATCACAAGTGTCTTCCCTAAAGACACCTAAATAGATGTTTGATTCATTGACCAAGATATTTGAAGAGAAGAACATAAATCAGAATATTACTTTGAGAAACCAGTTGAAGAATGTAAAGATCTAGAATGCAGATACCATACAGTCATACTTTACAAGGGTCTCTCAAATCAAAGAACAACTTGAAGTAGTGGATGAAGAAGTAGAGAATGCAGAAATTGTGATAACAACCTTGAACGGCCTGTCGGGATCATGGGATTCATTCATTTGAGGAATTTGTGCCAGAAGGAAGTGATTACCTTCAGCGGAATCTAGGAAGGGCGCACACAAGATGAAGCTCGACTAATAATAAGAGAAAATAAGATGGGAGCAACTGAAGATCTAGCTCTCACAATTCAAAGAAGATCCCTCAAGCGACGAGGAATATCAAGGAATCAATTCTTGAAGAACCTCTTATCCATATTAGCATTTGGATAAGAAATGGTGTTGTTACGAATGAAGAAGATGATGAAGCTGAAAGAAGGAGTCTACCCATGAAACAAATAAAGATACTATATTCAATTGTCATTTCATGATATTTTTTTGTTATGCATTTGTTTATATTTAGTTGATGTGTTATGTATGATAGAATGTTTGCATTAATGACAACATACTACTAATATGCATATGATGGGTAAGTGGCTCATGGTTCTATAAAACTCTACATTGCTACTTATCTAGAATGAAACCTCTTTGCTGATATATTGGATTAATGCACAATCTCAATGATTCCATGGTAGAGATGGAAGGCATCTAGAAATTTTGTGTGAGATATGGATGATTGTTGTATTGGCTAAAATAATTGCATGATTATATCTTTATGCATAAGAATTTTCCTTTATGAATATGCTTATGAAATGTTTATAACCATGCAACTAATGCATTTGACTTGCAGGAAAGATTGTGTACGATATCCTACAAGAAAATAAGGATGAGACTTGTTCCGAAGAACAAGTGACGACAGTTCGAGAAATAATCCAAATGAAGACTAGTATGACAAGACTTCAGGTGGCCTCAGACACAATTTAGTTGTGTGACACTGTTGGGTGACATCATTGATGCAGAGCCTTCTAGCTATGAAGAAGTAGCCAAGAAGAAAGGAAAGGAGAGTACCATTTCAAGAAGAATGATGTCTAGGATGCGGTATCTGCAAGTTCCATCATGTAGTATATGGAAACATCGTGGGATATAAGGAAATATTTGTAGCACAAGGATTCTCATGGAAAGAAAGAATAGACTATGAAGAGACATTTGTAGCCACTAGAAGTTAAGACACATGATAGGAAAACCCATGTGTGCAAATTAAAGAAGGCCTTGTACGATCTCAGAAGACACCCATGGGATAACACATACATGAGGAGCTTGAAGATCACCTAGAGTGATGAAGATCTTAACCTTTGCTACAAGGTTGAAGATGAAATCCTATAGAGGATGACAAGCTCATAGATGGGTGTGAGAATAAATTTTGAAAAGGTTCAATATAGAGGATCTTGGTGTCCAGTGACCCTAGATGGATACATAGAATAATAGTAGAAAAGGAAGCTACTTGTCACTCCAGTACAGAATGTTTCAATACATAGAGTATGAAAGGCAGAGCAAGAATGATGCTCCATTTCAGAGGGAGTGACTGCAGAATATCCTAAGGTTCGCCATGGTATGGCAAGATGGACAGCTTACTGATGGCTCTAGGATTTACTGAGAGTAAAGAGGATTCCAACCTTTACTTCAAGGTTGAAGGTAGAAGACCAGTGATGCTCCTGTTATATGTTGATGACTTGTTCCTGACAGAAAAAGTGGAACTCATTAAAGTTGCAAGAAGGAGACTTGCTGTCGAGTTCGAGATGAAATACTTGGGTATGGTGCATTACTTTTTGGACATTGAGGTGTGGCAGAGTGCGAATGGAATATCCCTTGGACAAGGGAAGTATGTAGTGGAGATCCTGAAGAGGTTCAGGGTGATGGACTGCAAGGACATGGCCACACTTATGGAATTAAACCTAAAGCTATTGAGTGATGTTTCATGCCACGATGTATTGCCAGATGTTTTATCCATTGATGTTCCTAACATATCCGAGACATGTTCACCTGATTGATGCAAATCATATTCTGAGGTACTTGAAGGGTACAGTTGAATATGAGCTCAATTATGAAGCGAATCAGAAGCTTAACCTGATGGCTTATGTAGATTTGAATTGGGAGGGTAGTTCCATTGATAGGAAGAGCACCTCAAGGTACTGCTTCAGTATGAGATCAGGTGTGATCTCTTGGTTTAGTAGGAAGGAGTCCTACATGGCACTAAGTACAGCTGAAGCAGAGTATGTCGCTGCTTGTTCGGTTAGTTGTGAGGCAGTGTGGCTGAGGAAGCTACTGTCTGATTTGTTTGATCTCTACTTGGATGATACTTGTATATATTGCGACAACCAGAGTTGTGTGAAGTTGTCAGAGAAATAGGTTTTCCATGACAAGTCGAAGCATATTAATATCAAATATCACTATATAAGGGATATGGTGCAGAGAGGAGCAATGAAGCTCTAGTATGCTGCGATGGATGAAAAAATAGTTAATGTGTTGACCAAGCCATTAACTAGAGTGAAGTTTGAGTACTTCAGGGAGAAGCTTGGTGTTCTCCAGATCAAGGTTCCTTCCAAGGGGAAGTGATGAGTTTGTGAGCCTTTCTGGCATGGTGGTAGGATTGGTTCCTCCCATGGTCAGATATAAGTGTTGTGTTGTTCTGACATGGTGGTAGGATTGGTTCCTCCCATGGTCAGATATAAGTGTTGTGTCGCTGTGACATGGTGGTAGGATTGGTTCCTCCCATGGTAAAACGTAAGTGCTGAGTACTGCATCCAACATGAAAAAGGGCTAGATCTGTAGTGGAAATCCTTGCAAAGGCAAGGTACTACATCCAACATGAAAAAGGGATGGCTCTATAGTGGAAATGATTGCAGAGGCAAGGTACTGCATCCAACATGAAGAAGAGATGGATATGTAGTGGAAATCCTTGCAGAGGAAAGGTACTATATCCAGCATGAAAAAGGGTTAGCTCTGTAGTGGAAATCCTTGCATAGGCAAGGTACTGCATCCAACATGAAAAAGGGCTGGCTCTATAGTGGAAATCATTGGAGAGGCAAGGTACTGCATCCAGCATGAAAAAGGGCTGGCTTTGTAGTTGAAATCCTTGTAGAGGCAAGGTACTACATCCATCATGAAAATGGGCTAGCTCTGTAGTGGAAATCCTTGCAGAGGAAAGGTACTACATCCAACATGAAAAAGGGATGGCTTTGTAGGGGAAATCCTTGCAGAGGCATGGTGCTACATCCAGCATTAAAAAGGGCTGGCTCCATAGGGGAAATCCTTGCAAAGGCAAGGTGCTGCATCCAGCATGAAAAAGGGCTAGCACTGTAGGGGAAGTCCTTGCAAGGGCAAGGCAGTACATCCAACATGAAAAAGGGTTGGCTCTGTTGATGAAAACCTACATGGAGGCTAGGAATACAACTAGCATGAAAAAGGGTTGACTCTGTAGAACTTCCTATGATGAGAGGAAATGAGAGATAGAACCGTTTTCTCAGGATAGAGGGAGCAATGATGATGATGATGATCCAATGATAATCCAACTTTGACGATGATCCATTGATGATCCCACTTTGATGATGATCCATATTTGATGATGATACAGTGATGATCTAGATTTGATGATGATCCATATTTGATGAATGATCCAGTGATGAAGACTTGTGATGATGAATTGTGTCAAGAGAATATCTTCCTAGTTAAGAGGGAGTGTTGATGTATTTGTAACTTCGGAATTTATTCACTTGTATATTTTATATATTGTATTTCTTTGTACCCCGATGTTCCTATCGGGAGAATAATTAATGTAATCAAGTCATGTAAATTCATAGAGGTTAAATCTCCTTTGTAAGTCGAGGAAAAAGTCCCCACAGTTGAGGGGTACTAGGGTTATTAGACACTCCTAGAGAAGTCGGCCCTGGTGATTAATTGTCAAGTGGAAAACTAGTATAAATAGAGAGTGAAAATCTCTATTTGAAACACACACTCACTCAATTGTAGCGCATGAGTGAGAGAAGAGGAGCTTGCACAAGTGAGAGAGATAAAAATTGTCAGAGATCATCTTTCTGTCTTTGGGTTTTACTTTTTCCATTGGTGCTCATTCTATCTCTAAGGAAGTTGTGGGGTTTTCTCCTTTATGGTTTCCTCGAGGAAAACTCTTTCTATCTCTTATCTCTTGTGATTATTGTTGTGCATGTTATTCTCTCAGATAAGATCCTAAGGTCATATTGACTAAATGATAAAAATATAACAAAAAAATTGTACCATCTCTTGATCCAATCAGTCTTTGACTTACATCATGTTGGATGATGGAGGATTCCTTAATGCATTCCTTCCAACAGATCTCTTTTTATCGAAGTCAACACATCTTGATCTGAGAATGAGATTTAGATTGTATGATAGTACCTTTGGGATTGTAGTCACCAGTGGCAATTTCCCTCGCTATTGGGTAGCGAGAATACCTTAATGTCTCCTACTTGATGGATTATTCAAGTCTTCGACTTCAAGAACATTTATTCACACTTCTTAAGAATGTACTAGGTCTCTTGGGGACCATTATTATTAATTATGGTTTCCCTCATGTTTGTTAATGGTTCTTATCACTGATCGATAATCAAACGGTTTCCTCCTTGTTCGACTTGAGTTCCTTTATTCGCATGGTTAGGATTTGTACCTTTGGGTGGTTTGGATTGAAAACCTTGGGTTGAAAGTAGCATCGTCATCTTTAACTATTAATCGAGTTGTGAAATACCTTGTCACACTTCATATGACATTTGATGAGACATAGATCCACCTTGTATTCTTGTGGCCATGATCGATTGTTGATCATGGATCCACCTTGTTCATTTGTGGTCGTGACTCCTTTAGATTTGATATGGCACCTTTTTTCATATTGAGAGACCATGATAGTTACATCAATTATACACATGTTGGATATGCCTGTATATGTATGGCGATCATTTGTATATGGACATGTATGTCCTAGAGATCATTTTTTTTCTGACATTTATCTCTCTTTCAAGTACCTTCGTTTGAGCCTATGATCTTGGATTCTCCGTTGCTTCTCCTACATACTCAACTGTTTCCTTTTTATAATGTATTTTGGCTATAGTATTCCCCTCTAACCTCATACATAAGGGGGAATATGTTATAGCCTAAAATTACACATCTGAGTCATGTGATCACTTTCATATGTTTTCGTCGCATGTCGACACTTCCATGACGACACTTCATGAAAGTCACTGAAAAAACACCTATATTGGAGGAGCCATATCTAAAATTATGTAAATTTGTTTGACCACTTATCTAGACCGTTGGAAATTTATCTGAGTCAGGAACAACTTTGAAGAAGACTCCAAAGCTTGAAAATTCCCAGAAGCACCATAAAAATTAGCATGTTTGACCTAACCACAACTTTTCTTAAGGGAACCCGCGGTTATACTTTTGTATTCATGAATTCTCTTCATCAGACCTACGGTTACCTCCTGTAGTGGTCAAAAAATAATAAAAATATGAAAATAATCGAATTAGGTGTGGTTTGGGAGGTTTTGGAACTGACTTTCTAGTTGTAACTAACCCCTATTCGACCATATCTCTGCAAGAAAGTATATAAGAGAGGGAGAGAGGTCCAAATGGAGGACTTGAACCTTTGCATTGTTATGCTAGAGGAATTGGGACTCTCATTACCCCTACCAATTTCATCTCCTTGTGTTGTAGACCTTGGAGGCTGAGTTGCTTGGAGAAGAGAAGCAGGAGAACCAGATCAAGGTTTCGTGAGGTGTCTAGCTTGAGGAGAAGGTAATATTTGTACTTATTCCATGATTAATAAAGATGTGATGCTCTTCCTATTCCAATCAATGTGTCTTGTATATTGAATATCTTATTATGATTATATGATGTTGTTTATCATATTAGGGTTTCATGTTTTATTGAACATAATCTCCTTTCATATAGTCTATTTGGTTTGAGGAAGGTTAAGTTTATTTTGAAGGTCTCTTGGAGAAAGAGGAGTAAGAGGAGGATTGAAGGGCTGCTTGGATCAACTTTCATTTGGATAAGGTATGAACCTATCTGATCTCTGAATCTTGTTTATATTTACTTGCATAAATATATGCATCTATCTTTCAACCCTAGTATGTTGATGGCCTCTTAACCCCCAGCCATAGGAACACTTTCCTCTACAACACTCACCCCATTGAATAAACTTGTCCTTACACATACTTGAATATTCTTTTAGAATGTGTTTATTTTGTAAACATTGTTTTTCAAAATTTTGATTGAAGATACTTGTGGCATAGGTATATAATTATGTACACGTGACTAGTTATATGATGAGTAAACTATGATGGTTAATTATGTCTGTTGTGTATGGGTTCACATGGAAACCCCTTGTTGCTAGTCCATCAAGTACATTTAATATTCTAGTACATCTCTTTTTAGATGCCATGGAATATTTGTCAAATTATTTGTTGTTTCTTAGTGTTTTAGAGTCAATGTGTCAACCATTGAGGGGTTAGAAAGTGGGTTATTCAAATTTGGATTTCTACAAGGAATTTTAATGATGTAAAAGCATATTTGGCTACCCATTTGGGATTTTACCGAGGAAAGTGAAGTCAGAATGATCATTACCACCTCAGATCAGGGACTTCCAAAAAGGTGGCAGGATTCTCTTCAGTGTAGCAAGTGTTGATTTGCATAGACGCGCATGGGAATGTTTTAATGGATATTTTGAAGATATGACAGCAGATTTGGGAACCCAATTGGGCCTTCTACAACCTCCAACCTTTGCATGTTAGTTCATATCATTGTTATCATAACCGATCCGATTCAGAAAAAAATCGACAAGTCCAACCAGTTTACAGGGTTTTTTCGGTATGATCAGAGCCATGAAATGCCACTGAACCGACTGGTTCCATATGGAACCAATGGAACCGGGCCAAAACCATCAAACCGGTCTGCTTTGACCAGTTCCATACAATGTTGCACGACATCCTCTTTGTTGATGTATTTTGTTTCAGAACTTTAGTGATGTATTGCACTTGGTGTTATTTTGGTCATTTGCACCTATACTTGATATATATATGAGAAACTTTACATATTTTTGTATTAATGGTTTAGATTCATATGTATGCGCATGAATATATATGTTTTTTTACAAAATATTAATATTTTATGTTCTTTTAGTCTACCGGTTTTTTCCTAGTTTCTTTATGGTTCCAGTTCCGGTCTGGTTTCCAATCCGGCTCACATTTTGGGCTTTTTCAATTCGATGACTGGTCTGGTTTTGATAACATTGGTTCATATATACAATTTGGTCAGATCTTAAAAGGGAAACTCTGTAGTGTTATTGAGCAGGTTGAGAAATGAAAACAACATGAACATGAATGAAGAAACCATTATTTTCAAAAATGTTTTGGTACTTTTGGGATCTTAGGAGAGAATTCTACTTAGATCAACCTTCTCCTAGCCCAGTGTTGTCCATTTGATCAATTTTTTAGTGTATGGGGGTTTCGTAGTGTTAATTAAAGCTCATTATGGAATAATTAAGAGCACACCTAAGGTTTTTCATTAAAAAATTCCTAAGTTGTGCCTAATAATTCATTTAAAGTCCAAAAGTGTACTTGGAAGTCCAATTTCAAGTTGACATTGCATTTTTTATGAATTTATTTATCCTAAATGGCCTAGGACGTCTTGTTCAAAAGGGGTCTTGGCACACATGTGGTGGAATATATTGACGAGATGGCATATTGTGAAATAAGTTGAGGTACTTTGCAATCTTAAAAAGAAAATGTCACTTGAAGATTAAGTCTCATCCATTGATTTTTCTCCTCAAAGCTTGGGACATCCTCCTTGGCTAAATTTTGTGGCTAGGATCATTTTCTCTTGATGATGGTTGGATTCAAAGCATGGAATGAGGAAGAAACTCATGGTTTCCTAAATAAAACTAGGGTATTATCTTCTTGTTTTAAGAATCCTCATGGTATTTTGAAATTAGTTTATAATTTCTCTCAACAACTAAGGGAGGTTCCCTCATTGAACCAACTACTTCATCAAAAGAGGAATTTAACTACTCTTTGGATTATGGAAACAACCATTGGAACCTATGGTTTGCTAAAACCACCCATGGGATTTTCCTCTTGTTTGATGAGGACCCATGGTATTTAGCATTTTTTATTCATTGTTGACCTTTCAAGCTAAGGAGACGCCTTCAAACCCTAGTGACTTGGAAATTTTGGCATTATTTTGTTGTAAGAGAAGTGGTGCTAGACCATCGATTTAGAAACAACCCTCCTTTGGATCATCAAAACCCAATAAACGCATGTAACAAATTTTGTAACCCTATATGTATTCCAAACAAGAGAAATCACCCCCTCTAGTAGTCTATATAAAGAGGACAATTTTCTCTTACAAAGGGAGAATTTTTGGTTATGGAATAAAATTTTAGCAATTTTTCTCGTCTTCTGTTTTTGTAATTTTTATTGTGCAAGATTATGGTGATGGGATGCTGATTCCTACTAGATTAACTTCACTAATATCAGGTAAATTATGGTGAAAATATTTAATCATGGTAAAGCACTGGGTGATTGTTGCAACCTTTCCTAGTTTGTTCACTTTTCTTAGCTTATTTCATTTGATTGCTCCAACCTCACTTGTTTCAATTACGATTTGATAACCATGGTTTACTAACAATTTTTTGGGTTGCTTATAGTATCTAGCCTACTATTTTCTTAATTCTTATAGGTGACCAAGGATTTGGACCAACAGATCTTATAGGCTATCTCATCTAGACAAGGAAGGGGTTTGAGTATCCACCACTCTCCCTTGATGATTCATCATCTTTTGAGATTTGAATGACTCCATATTACTAAGCAATAATTTTACAAGGCACTAGTCTAGGCCTTGGGGTTTCATTTCTATCTATTTTTGTTTAGTTAAATTCTCCATCAATTAAATTTCTAATTTTCTCTTGACCTTGTAGGTGCTTGGATCAAAACTGGTGAAAGAAGCTTAAAGAGGGGAAATCATTTTGTTTATTAGGATGATATTCATTTAAACACAAACCTTAAGATGCTATTTTACCCCTCTAAAACTAGCACACTTAAAGCTAGCTTCTAGTTAACTTAAATCCAAGTATCTTTGAATTTTTATGGTTGATTTTTCATTGAATGTCTAACCCTTGTTAAGTTGGTTTTGTTTCTACATTTTAGTGTTATTTTCAGATTAAAGAGAAAGCTAGTATTGTATGAAGGAAAGCCCTTCACATGCTCACTATGATTGGACAATTTTACAATATACATGTTGTTATAATCTCACAGATCACATAAGGTTACCAATAATACATACTAAAACATAACTATAAATCAGATACAAGAGACAAGAATAGATAGGAAAATAGATTATATTATTATAATGAGTTCATACAAGGCACTGAACTGAACTGAGTTCTTGCTTGGCTCAATAGCCTAATATATACCAGTTACAAACAGTTACAAAGAATAACTACCTGTCGGTTCGATGAACCGACACGACTGTTAGTTAAGTCGACTAATCAATCTGTTTAGTCGGCCGACCGACTTAGTCGGCTGATCAACTAGTCGGCCCATCGACTTAGTCGGCTGGCTAAGTCGGTCTTCGTCCAAGTCGACTTATGTCGGCTTACTCCTTCTACATCTCCCCCACGAACAAAACATTTCTTCGTCCCGAAGAAACATGGAGGTACAAAAAATGAACTCTTGTGGATGCAGTCAGACTTGCTCATGCTGGGGGCTGTGCAGCCGGATGGTCGGTCTCCTTTGGACACAGACTTCGATGATAGCTGGGGCTGTGATGGCCAGATGATGCTGAAAGTCGGTCCAACTCTGTAATGCCTTCTGAATATCGATCGTTAAGGTTGTAAGACTTGAAATAGATGTGCATCCGGCAAGTCGTCGTCGACTCCGGTCAGTTCCTCCCCTGTGTCGATACGCGATAGGTGGTAGGGGCCAACATTTAGCTTGCCTGGTTGGACCACTACTTCAAACTCAAATTCTTGAAACAAGAGTAACCATCGACAAATTCTCCCTTGATGAAGGGGTTTATTAACAAGGTATTTTAAAGCTTGATGGTCGGTATAAAATATGAAAGGGTTGGCCAATAGGTAATGTCGATACTTTTGGAGAGCAAAGACCATACCTAGGGCTTCTCGTTCAGTGCTCGAGTAGTTCCGTTCAGCTTTATTTAATTTTTGACTACTGTATACGATAGGGTAATCCATCCCATCATCCCCTGGTTGAGTAAGGATGGCTCCAATTACAATTCCTGATACATCAATATGTACATGAAAGTTAGTCGACCAGTTTGGAAATTTAAGTATGGGAGCTTCGACCAGTTTTCTTTTCAATTTGTCGAAGGATATTTGGCATTCTTCTGTCCATATAAAATCCTGGTTGTCTTTGAGCAGTTCCTCCAGAGGGTAAGTCATATATGAATAGTGTCTGATGAATTTCCTATAGTATCCTGTGTGGCCCAATAACACCCGGACCTGTTCAGGGTTTATTGGGGGTTTTAGATCGAGGATGATTTTTATTTTGGCAAAGTCGACCTTTATACCATCTTTGCAGACAATATGTCCTAAGAGTATGCCTATGGGAGTCATAAAAGTACACTTCTTAATATTTAGGGAGAGTTGTATCTGTCGACATCTCTCCAGCATAAGTCAGAGCCATGTGCAGTGATCCTTTAGGGTGGAATATATGGTCCAGTCATCGAAGTATACTGCCATGGTCTTATAGATATACTCTTGGAATATTTTGAAAACAATTCGTGAGAATACTGTAGGTGCATTCTTCAACCCAAAAGGCATAACCCTGTAGGCAAAGGACCCAAATTCACATACAAATGTTGTTTTCTTTTGATCCTCTTTTGCTATGGGTACTTGATTATATCCTGAAAATCCATCTGTAAATGAATAACATTCATGGCCTGCAACTTCGTTCAGGATTTCATCAGCATAGGGGGTGGGGAATGGATCTGTAAGTGTGAATTTGTTGAGCTCCCTAAAGTCGACACAAATTCTTAACCTGGTCGGGTCATGTTTCTTAGGCTGAACGACCATGGGGCTTGCCCACTCCGACTGGTCGATGGGGTAAATAATCCCTGCTGCTATCATGTTGTCTATTTCCTTTTTAACTATCTCCTTATACTTATGAGATAGTTTGTAAGGTCATTTCTTGACAGGTCGGACATCAGGTTTAGTATCTATTTTCATTTCTCCCATTTCTTGTACTAACCCTTTCAAGTCTTTGTAGTCCCTTGCAAAGAAATCTTGAAATTATTTAAGTAAGTGTATGATTTCGGTGGTTTGGTGTTCATTCCAGTAGTCCCCAATCTTAGCTATTTTTGGACGGTCATCGTTTGAAATGTCGACCTCCTTAGTTTTCACTTTGGCATCCAGCCACTCTGGTGCTTTGGCTTCATTGATCGGCCGACTTCCTTCTTGAAACTGTGAGAATGTAGCCGGAAAGTCGGCTGCAGTCATTCTGTCAAGGTCGGGTTTGTCGGTGGTCTCGACTTTCAGGATTGAGTAGATTGGTTTGGTTGTTTCGATGTGGTCGGGTTTCCATCTAAAGCTATTGCCTGTGGTGTGTTCATTTTCTAATTTCAATCGGGTCGACTGTGGCCTGGGTGCAGTTTTTATATTGTTACAGTCTTTGACCTGTCGGTGGGTCTGGGAGGGTTGAGTTATGGTCGGCTGGAGAAAGTGTTTGATTTGTTGGGCTGGCTTAGCCAGTGTTTCATTCCTGGGTATGAACTGAAAGTCCTTGATAAAGTTGTTTCTCAATTCCTGCCAAAAGAAGGTTTCTCCTCTAGCTTCCTCCATCTTATACCATTTATTGGGTAAGTTGGCTAGGGTTGTAGGGAACAAATGTGGCCAGGCTCACTCATCTTTGTATCCAATCCTTCTCCACTCGCTTTCACAAGTCCTAATGTGGTCTTCTTAGTTTTGGCCTTGGACAAAGATAGGGATTTGAGCCTCCTGTGTTAACTTTTTCCCACCAAATCGTTCGACAAAGAAAGTTGAAGCAGTTGTCCAGGTCTACAATTTTTTCTGATGGGTGTTCCACCATCTAGCTGCTTGACCTGTAAATGTTTCCATTAAGCTTTGAAGTCTTCCATGTTCTCCAATATTTTTAGAGACTTGTTCAAGATGCATTATTGGGGATTCTCTTTCCTTATACCTGGGCAGTTGGGTATTATGTAAGTTGGTCGGCTGTCGGGTAGATTTTTTCTATACTTTTTGTATAGTCCAGTACCCTCTTGCTTGTGTTTCATAATTTTCCATTTCCCAATCATATAATTCAGCATCTGAATTATAACCAATGGAGTCTTGGTTACCTAAGTGAAGCTCCCCATAAATTTTTGGCTCAGTATAGTCCGTATTATTATGGATCTGGTAAAGCTGTCTGACATCAACTTCCTCATCTATCGGTTCTACCCAAGGTTGTCCCTGTGATGGATTAATGGGGACAATGACTTTTTGGCCATTTCCTTTTAGTTTGATGCGTTCTTTATCTAAGGATATATATGATTTCATCTTTCGACCCCAAGGTCGACCGACGAGGGTTGGGAAGGAGCTAGATCCTTCCTTTGGTTCAATAATTTTGAAATCAACCTTAGTTGATATGCCTTTGATGGTCGTGTCGACATCTTTCCAAACCCCAATGGGTTCAATGAGGCCTTGGTCAGTGAGTTTTAGGTAAATGCCTGACTCATAGAGTCGAGGTCGGCCCATCTTTTCCCATGTATCCCTGGCCATGATATTTACCGGGGACCCAAAATCAAGCACCACTTGTCGGATGTGATAACCTTCGATTTCTAGGTCGACAAGTGGGTCAACATCATTTTTGTCCTTTTGATTTAGGCTGCAAATGTTCTTAGTTTGTTTTCCCGAGTTAGTTCTTTTTATTTCGTGTAATAAATCAATGAACTGGGCTACAGACTTGTCGGTTTGGATGAGATGAGTTAATTGCTGTGTCGTGCGAAGTCGACTGGTAAGAACGTCTTCTTGTTGTGCAATGTCTTGAAAGATGTGTGTGGCTTCTTGATAAGTTTGTTTTTCCTTCAGAGGATCCGGATAACCATTTGTCTTTGTAATTTTACTAATTTGAGGGTTATCAGGCCCTATTTTTGTACCTTGGCGAGTGACAATATGCAGATTTTTAGTAGTGACTACATCATGCTTTTGTACACAAGACAAGACATTAACATTTTTATTATTATTGATTTTTTCTAACATGGTAGGACAATCCCCCAGAGAGTGATCACCTACTCCACAATGCGTACAGAATTTAAGGTCAGTTCTGTCCTTATACAGATAGTCTGCGCATCGGTGCCCTTCTTTATAGCAGATGAAGCACTGGGAGGGTCGATGAGTTCGTATGTCGTGATTCCTGACGAATCGACCTCTTCCTCCAAACCCTTGTCGTCGATTATCGTACCGGCGCTCATATCGTCGGCCTTCATATCGTTGCCTGTTCTGGTCATTAGTATTATTTTTCTCATTGCTCTGCGCCACTGCATTCATCTGGTAGACCGCCTGATAGTTCTGTCTGTTTTTCAGGTTTAGTTGACAGTTGGCCGTATTGTGACTTTTTGTCTCACAGATGGTGCACCAGGAATATTTTGCATTTTTCATGTTAAATGCACATTCTTTCATAGAGTGATCCCTAGTCTCCTGGAAAATGTCACAAAATACTTTAGTTTGCACAAATCGGATGTCTTGTCGACTGTATTCCTGTCGACAATTATCTTTCGAGTGTCCGGCCGTCGAACATTTAGTACACCAGATTTCTTGATTTTTGAGGGATAGTTCTTTCAGGTACTTTTGCACACTTTCCAGCTGTTCTTCTATCCTGTGGTCCGTCGGATAGGCAGGTATATCTTCGTCCATTTCCACCTGCAGAGCTTTAGTCAGCACATCTTCATATGTCTTGAATGTTTCCAGACTGATGTGTCGGTGAACTTTTTGTGATAAGCTTGCAAGGAACCATTGAATTAGTAATTGCTCATCAATAACATAATCTAATTGACTCAATAGGTCCTTCCAGTGTTTGTCTTAATCATAGACAGTCTCCCCTGGATTTTGTTGCATTGTCTTGAGATTTTTGGCGGCCAGGTGCTTAGCATCTAGGGTCTTGAAAAAGGATAAGAACTGTGCTTTTATCTCAACTTTTGTGGCTCTGGGTTGCCTTTTAGAAAAGGTAATGTACCAGGTCAACGCCCTTTTCTGTAAGGCTTCGACGAACTGAGCCATCCGTCTATCTTCATCCGTCACCCGGTTTGCATCCCAGATGGACTCGCAGACGAACCAATGTCGTCTGGGGTCTTTATCCCCCTCGTAGAGAGGAATGTGAGCTGTTTCATGACCCATGTCTGAGTCACTTTCACTGCTCTCAGAAGTTGGCGGGGTTGGAGGCATGGGTGGTGGTGAAAGTGGTGGGGTTGTTGATGTGGTCGGGCCTACGGAATTTTGGTCGACGGAACTGGTGCCTCCGTCGGTGGTCGATTCGACTTCGACGTATAGTGGGTTGTTGTGGATTTCTATTGTCGATGATCCACTAGACTGTTGTGTACGCAGGTCTGATTCGTTTCTTTCTTCTAAAGTTGTATGTGGCGGGGGGGGTGCTCCTTCCTGTGTCGGTAAAAGAAAGGGGATACTCCGAAAGGATGGTGCCGTTTGAAAGGTCACCCAGTTCCCTTCGATTGGTTAGCGTATGACAAGATGTCTTCTCGGGTATGGTTCATCACCTAGTCGGCTCCAGATAGTGATGTCGCCAGCTCGTAGTCGGAGGTCGTCTTCAATAATAGTCTGTATTTTGGTACACGGATTTTCCAGGGAAAGGGTTATTCCGTCGTCGGGAGCTCTTAATTGGAGAGCTTTTGTCTACTCTATCCACACTTCTTCTTCCATAGGGGACACCTTTTTCTCTACGCCCTCTTCCTGTCGGTCATGACCTGACTCTGGCGGATTCTCTTCATGGTCGGTCTCCCTAGGTTTTTGTTCTCTGTGCAGCCCGTCGGCTCTTTCGCGTCTTGCTTCCCTTCTCTGTTGTTCCTTGTCCCTTTTTTGTTTCTGAATGTCTGACATACTCCCGTACAATACTATTTTCTTAAAGTCTTCTACGGTCGACTTTTCATTACTGGAGACAGCTATCTTCTTTCGGCCGACTAGAATCCACTATACTCTACCTCCGACACAATACCAACTACCCCCCCATAGCCTACCCGACGCTTTTAGAAAGCTTGGATGGTTCGACTCACTTGCTCAGGAAGTATTCCCATTCCCTTTCTGCAATAAACTTCTCCCACTTTCTCTACTTTTCCGCCCAGTTGGTATTGGTGGTTGTTCGCACAGTGGTGGTCTAGGTTTGACGATGTGGCCTACTCCGTTCTCTATCAAGAATTTGAACAGCAAAGTTGGCAAGGTGCACAAGAATTGTTCAGTGAAATCTGTGTAGAATTTTTCTTTTACAGTTTCCACTGAATTCCTTTCTTCGACCGCTTGCTCCTCACAGAAGTTGTCGGCGATTTTCTCAAACCACTCCGACAGATTTGTTCGGCCTCCTTGGAATAGTTTATCTAGCAACTGCTGTTCTTTAGTTGCATCCGGTCTTCTCATCCAGAAGCTGCTTCAACAGTTGTAGCACTGATTCGACAAACTTCTCATGCGTCTCGGTGAAAAATCTTGCCTTGGCTTCAGCGACTGTTAATCTGTTTCGTCTTGCGTAATTTTGCAAGTAGTTCACAATTTGACAGTCCCACCAGTCCTTGATCTCCTACTCTGGTATCATATGTGAGCATATATCTTAGACATGTACTACAGGCAACGGAACCAATGTTGTAATCTCACAGATCACATAAGGTTACCAATAATACATACTAAAACATAACTATAAATCAGATACAAGAGACAAGAACAGATAGGAAAACAGATTATATTATTATAATGAGTTCATACAAGGCACCGAACTGAACTTGAGTTCTTGCTTGGCTCAACAGCCTAATATATACCAGTTACAAACAGTTACAAAGAATAACTACCTGTTGGTTCGGTGAACCGACACGACTGTTAGTTAAGTCGACTAATCAATTTGTTTAGTCGGCTGATCGACTAGTCGTCCCATTGACTTAGTCGGCTGGCTAAGTCAGTCTTCATCCAAGTCGACTTATGTCGGCTTGCTCCTTCTACACATGTTCACTAAAATTTATCCTTTCTTACTCAACAAATTGTTGCTTGGCCTTTTGTCAATTCTTCCTTCCTAAATTGTCTAAAAGTGTTTTATCACTTGAATGGTTTATTTCAAGATCTATTTTAGGCCAAGGTCACTCGTACATTTGAAAGTTCAACAAGCACTTTAAAAGATCCATAACTATTTTCACTTTTACCAGTTTTCCTTCCTAGATTATCACTCTAAACCATGATTTCAACAATTATATGGTTCGTGTGAAGGCTGATTTCAAACCAAGGTAACTTCAACTATGCAATCCCCACAAATATTTTATATGCTTCATTGGATTGATTTCTAAGTAAATTTTTGCTAATTACCAATTCGCTCTTGCTCATAAGGTCAATTTTAAGTTTCAACTAGAATATTTTTCAGGGTTGGACTCATTTGATTCCTAAGATACTTAATCCTTTTCTCTTTCTCGAATGGTCCAGACAACTTGCATACAAACTTTGTTGGGAACTTCAAAACTTGCCAAGTTTATTTATTTCTACAAATGCTTTAATGAGCCTAGTCATAAAATCATCCTCTTAAGAAATTCTTCTGATTTCATCATTTGAACACACTTTTTGCATATTGACTTCTTTCTAATCCAAAGACTATGCTAAGAACTATTTTAGAGGGAATTATGGAGCATCTAAATATCATATCGAAGCACTTGTTTACTATGGAGTTGCTTGATTTAAGGTATGATATGTTTTTCTCTTAAACATTCTATTTGGGAACCTCCTTACTATTTTTCATCATTACAATAATATATATCACTGCTTTGCTATAAATTTGAATGGAATTGTTGCCTCATTGCTGTGAGTAACCTCCAAAAGGGAAATCCGTAAGAGGTAATATTTTTGCATCAATTTATTGTCTCATAAGATATATTAAATTATGAGTTGATTGGCATTTTTTATTCCTTGTTTATTATTTCATATCATTAGCATAACACACCTTTGCTGCAAATCAAATCTATGTATGATTGAACCTTATACTGCTACAAATATCTCTCAAAAAAGGGGCAGATCTGATCTCTGTGTTAACAGTCCCCCATTGGTTATCTCTCTCATCACCTGGGATTATATCCATTGGTATTTGAGTGCATTACTTTCTCATTTCAAGTTGCACTATAACCACAAGTATATTTAGGACTGTTCGGTGACATGATGCTTTAAATTCATTGGCAAAAATTACCAAGTTTCTTACTGCTATACGTTGAATGTGGCATCTCCATTTAACTCAGTTTGAAATCTAAAACTAGTTAGCATTTGGTTGAATATCCTATAATAATAACTTATTTAAATACTTGAACTAATTGGTGGTTGTAAGCTTTAATTTGGTGGAATGATATCTAAGTAATTAATGATTGAAGGATAAGAGAGTTTGTTGGTGATCTTTGATTAAGGTATTGATGCCTATATGATATTTCTGTAGTGTTCCACTTGCTCATATTGACAATATATGATTAAGAGTTGTTGGGTGATTTTTATCATGCTTATTTCATGATCTCTAGTCCACTTAGGAAGTTATAACAAAGACCTATATTGTTTTTACTAGTGCATTGTAAGTTGCTACTTACATATTAATGCTCTTTTTTATGGACTATGAATGATGTTAAAGTGATGAAGTGAATAGGGTTAATGACAATTGCCTTTATACATGAATTAATATGGCTAATGTCGTTTGATAATTTGGGATAATAGTAATCACATTGAATTGATTGTCATAGAGAACTATATTTTAACTTACAATTGTGGAGGTTATCATTGGATATTTGAAAGCATTGTTATAATATTGATATTGTATTTTGCATGCTAAAATTTTCATTTCAATGCAATGAATGGTCAATGCTTGAATGGAACATTATGAGTTTCATAAGGGGAATATATCATATTGGGCTTGTTTGGCTCAAATTGACAATTAGGGTTTTGGGTAGAAGAAGTGTGATGACATTATTGACTAAATTGTCATTGATGCCCAACAGGTGTGTGTCGGTCTACCTTGGAGCCCCTTGAGGAGCCATTTAGGGTTAGAAGTACGTAAATGTCAAAGAATACCTTTTGACCTTGTCCAATCCCAAGTCTGAATCCCTTGGAGCCCTTGGGAAAATGCCAAAATCCCTGTACACCCTTTAGAGCATATAAGTTCCCTAGTTGTTTCTTTGGATTCCCCAATACCACAACCTATGCCCTAGTACCCTACAAAGAGTCATTGGTGGGTTGAATAAGTGTAGAAATTCAAAGAGTCCAAATGACCCATTATTTGGTCATTTGTGTTTTCAATGAGGTCATGGTACCCTGGGAGAAGTCTAGGAACCCCCACACCTTGGTTGTGTTGGGGTCCTTGATACCCTTGATATGATGAGTATATGGTGGAGACCTCCTCCTTGTTGATGTTAAGTATGTGGATGTGAATACCATTGAATCCGTCATGCCTTTGATGATTTCCATTGAATCCTTTGATGAGATCTACAATGATGTACATGAGCAGTGTATGGGAGTGAAATGACTTATCAGTATACAATTATGACTTGGCAGTGATCAGAGAGAAAATATTATCAATAGCAGGTTCAATGATTGGTTTTTTATAGGTCTATAGGTTCAGTCCTGTTTTTCTTAAGGGTTGTAGGGTGATGCTAGGGCTCACAGTACTGTGAGTTAAGTTGTTGTAGCATCTTGTCAGTTGTAGCTGATGAAGCCTAAGGGGTTGTATCCCATTCCAGTTGTAGTTGGTAAAGTTGTATTAAATTTATTTACCCCAGTTGTTGCTAGGTCAAATTTATTTTTAAATAGGATTTCATGGTTTTACCCCCATGACTTAGGTTTCCATGTCAAATATACTATGTAATGTGCATCTTATTGTTTTTACATTGATTATATGCTATGATTGGTGATTAGAAACTTGCTCTTGATTAAAATTTTATAATTGTGCAAATACAGATTCACCCTTCTCTCAGTATTTCAACAGTTGGTATCATAGCGGGTTCCTTCAAAACAGTATAACCAGTGGAAGGCATTCATGGGCAAGTTTGTGAAACAAAGAAAAACTAGAACACTCTTGTTTGATGGGAGAAACTATGCATTCTGAACCGTAAGGGTGACATTCTTCATAGAAGTTCAAGTAATAGAAATATGGAAAAGTATTGAGAATGGCTACAAGGTACCAAAAACCGTACCAAAAGATGCAGTTGAGTTGGCTCAATACAACAAAAACTCAAAGGAAAAAAATCAACTTCTAGGTGCTATAAATGAATCTGTCTTCAACAAAGTGATGATTTTCCCATCTACAAATGAAATGTGGGGAAAACTCCAAACCACATATGAAGGATATAAAAAAGTGAAGGAATCCAAACTTCAAACATATAGAGGACAATTTGAACAGCTAATGATGAATGAAGACAAGTACATAGCATCTTATATTATTCGAGTTGATCAACTTGTGAATACCATTAGAGTTTTGGGAGAAGAAGTTGAGGAGGCCATAGTTGTTTGAAAAGTTATAAGAACTCTTCCCAAAAGTTTCAACCCCAAGATCTCTGCCCTAGAAGAAAGAAAAGATATGAAGACTATGAAAGTAGATCATCTACATGCGACTCTGGTGGCCTATGAAATGAGAATTGAATAAGAAGACACATCAAGAAAGGAAGCAGCATTCAAGGTCTCCTCCAAACAACCTGGGAAGAACAAATCAACAAGTGATGATTTTGATGATGAGTAAATAGCCAACTTCGTATGAATATTGAAGAGAGGTACTGGGAAATATAAAGGTAAGTTACCTCTTAAATGTTTTTCATGTCGAAATATAGGTCATTTTGCTTCTAAATGTCCATATGCAAAGAAATTAGATAGTGATGAATATGGCAGCTTCAAACTTTACAAGAAGTTCAATAATTACAAGAATAAGAACAGAGGAAAATTTGTAATGAAGAAAAGTCTCTATACAAAAAGGGACAACAACTCATCCAATGAGGACTCCAACAATGACAGTAACAATGACTCTAATGATGATGGTGAACCAGATAAGGTACTCTTTATGGAAATAAAATCAAATGTGGATCTTAATGGTGATGAAGAATTCGAAGCTGAAGGTGAAGTAGATCTTGAAACATAAATTGTAAGAACCTTGAAAGATATGAAGAAACTCGGGAAGGAGAACAAGGTACTTAAGGAAAAAGCACAAGGGTTTGAGCAAATTATTATTGACATAAAGACCAAACTGGAAGAAGAAAAAAGAATCAAAGACTCTCTTGCTGAACAACTTATAGAAAATATGAAAGAAAAGGAAAATTGTGAGGCTAAGATATTTTCTCTAAAGACAAAATTACAAACGAAAGATATCGACAAGAGTTATGAAAACAACTCCAAGATTTTAGAACAAATCATCAGCAATCAGAAGCCATTCTTTGACAAGATGGGTATAGGATACAAGCAGAATACCGATGAGGCCTCAAGCTCAATGACGAGAGGTAAAGAATACAATTGAAGAAGTTATATAGAAGTTGTCAAGGATTCCACCAATGAAGAAGAGATCAAATTCCAACCAGAACAACCCATACCAAAAGGAAGGACAACAAAAAGACAAGATCTCATAAGAACAACTCCATATATTCCCAAGTATGGTTATTTCTTTTATGGGAATTTCTTTACTTGTGGAATATTTGGACACAATGCTGTAAATTATTTTCAAATAAGAAAATTTGGAACAAGGAATAGCCCTGCAAGCCTCAAGTGGCCACAGTACAATAATATGTTTGGTCCTTTAAGATCAGAAATAGAATATTACAAGTGTATAAAATTTGGACATGTCGCCAAAGATTGCAGAATGAAGTTACCAACAGTAAGAAATGAGGAAATGTCCAATAAGGTATGGATCAAACACAAGGACAACTACAAATGTGGAATTGCTCTTCAAGCTCAGAACAATAGCTCTGGTGAATGGTATGTTGATAGTGGTTGCTCCAAGCATATGACAAGTAACAAAATTTATTTTGTTAATATTGAGAAGGACAAAGGATTTGTCTCTTTTGGAAACAACAATTCAACAAAAGCATTGGGGAAAGGCATAGTAAATCTTGGAAGCAAAATCTTCCTGGCTGAAAATTTCTTGCTTGTAGACAACATGAAGCATAATCTACTAAGCATCAGTCAAGTGAGTGATCAAGGACATGAACTCCTCTTCAACTCAGAAGGATATAGAATAAGGAAGCAAGGATTAGAAAATTTAGTAGCCACACCCACTAGGAATCCCAACAACATATACATGTTGGATAAGATTGAGTCTGAGAAATGTCACATGGGAAAAGAAGATGAAAGTTGGCTTTGGCACGAAAAAATGGTGCATATACATTTTGACAATTTGGTCAAAATTTACAAAAAACAAGCAGTTTAGAATATGTCGGAAGTTAGAAATCCCATTAACTATGTATGTGAACAATGTCAACATGGAAAACAAACAAGAGTATATTTCAAGACAAAAGAGCATTCTTCTACAAAATCTTTGGAGCTTGTTGACGCTGACCTATGTGAACCAACCAATAGAAAAGGAGTGAATGGTGAAAAATATTTTATCCTACTTATTGATAGCTATAATAGGATTCCATGTGCATATCTTCTCAATAGGAAGTCAGAAGCTTTTTTATGTTTCAAAACCTTCAAGTAACTGGTCGAGAATGAAATAGGATCACGAATCAAGTGCCTCAGATCCAAAAGCGGTGGATAATTCACTTCAGATAATTCAATAAGTATTGTGAAGAGCATGGAATAAAAAGACAGTTTTCAGTTTCCAAAACACCTCAGCAAAATTGATTTGTTGAAAGAAAGAATAGATCAGTAATAGAGATGGCTAGAACCATGTTGAATGAATATAAGTTGAATGACAAATTTTCGGGACACACAGTTCATACAATAGTTCACATCTTGAACAGAGGATTACTCAGAAGCAAAAATGAGAAAAAATCCCTACGAGCTATGGACATGAAGAGCAACAAATGTAATACACTTCAGAATATTTGAAAGCAAGTGCTATATCAAAAGAGAATATAAGAAGATTGGAAAATTTGAATCTCAAGTAGATGAGGGCATATTCGTTGGATATTCATCCAAAAGGAAATCTTACAATACTACAATTTGAGATTATACAAGGTGATTGAAAGCATCAAGGTGAAAATAGATGAGGGAAAACTAACATCATCTAGAGAAGACTCAGAAGAATAAGACGATGAAGAAGAGGAAGTTTCTGATCATAAATAAATGAAGAAAATTAAAATGGAACAACAATTAGATGAAGAAAAACTCACGGAAGATGAAGAACAAAATCATCCAACTATGGAACAAAGAAGGACAGAAGGATCAATAGATACCTATGAACAGGTTATAGAAGAATCATCCATTAGATCAAATTATTGGTGATAAGGATGCCGGAATAGGAACTAGAAGAAGACTATCTGGAAGGAATGAGTAGGTACACTTCTCTCTATTGTCTACAACTGAACCAAGAACTTTTGCAAGGGCCAATACATATGACCAGTGGGTCAAAGAAATGGAATAATAATTAGATCAAATTGAGAAGAATGAAACATGGGAACTCGTTCCTAGACCAAGCAACAAGAATGTGATCGACACAAAGTGGGTTTTACAAAATGAATGAATATGGACAAGTGATCAGAAACAAGGCTTGATTCATTTGTAAAGGCTATGCTCAGATCGAAGGAATAGACTATGATGAAAGATTTGCACCAGTAGCCATAATGGAAGCTATCATAATGATATTGGATTATGCTTGCTCCAACGACATCAAAGTGTATCGGATGGATGTAAAATCAGATTTTCTAAATGAGGAATTAAACGACTAAGTTTACATTGAAAAACCAGAATGATTTAAACTTTAAGAAAACAAGGACTATGTATGCAGACTCAAATGGATTTATATGGGCTAAAGAAATATCCCAGATCTTGGTACTCTAGATTGGACAGGTACTTGCAATAACACAACTTTAAGAAGGGAAGTCAATATAGAAATTTGTACATCAAACAGGATGATGAAATCATACTCATCATTGAATTATATGTTGATGACATCATATTTGGAAGTGATGATGATTCACTGAGTCAACGATTTTCCAAGGACATGCAAAAATAATTTGAAATGTCATTTCTCGGTGAATTAACCTTCTTCTTGGGTATTAAGATATCTCAATGAACATAAGGAATTTGTATTGCTTAGATGAAATATATCTAGGAAATGTTAAATAAATTCCAGATGGAAGATTGTAAACCTGTGAGTATTCCTATGATCACCGGTTGTAAACTGAGCAAGGAAGATGAATCTAAAGAATTTGATCAAAGGATGTATATATCAATGATTGGTATTATGCTATATGTAAAATCCCCAAGATCAGATATCATGCAGGTCATTGCACAAGTTCCAAGATTCCAAGCTGCTCCAAAGGAAACTCACATTATAGTTGTTAAAAGGATCTTCAGATATGTCAAAGGGACTATTGAATTGGGTATCCAAAAGGAAATGAGCTAACATTTATAGCTTATTCTGATGTAGATTGGGCAGGATTTGTTGACGATAGAAGAAGCACCAGTGGAGCAACATTCTATCTAAGCAATTGCCTAGTATCTTGGTTGAGCAAAAAGAAGTCTATAGTGTCCTTATCAACCACTGAAGCAGAATATATAGCAGCAGCAGCTTGTTGTACTTAGATTATTTGGATGAAGAAAAAATGAAATACATACATCTGACATGTGATGAGCCAATTCCAATTCTATGTGACAATACAAGTACCATCAGCATGCCCAAGAATCTAGTCATGCACTCCAAGACCAAGCACATTCCTATAAATTTTCACTTTCTTCAGGAACAAGTCACATAAAATAATATCAAGTTGGAATATATTGGGACAAAAGAAAAGATTGCATACATATTTACGAATCCTCTCCCAAGAGAGACTTTTTAGTACCTCCGAGAAAAATTGGAATTCATACTATCTCCTAGTTTAATTGATCCATATTCAACAACACATCAGCATGACAGGGGGAGCAGTAATACTACAAGGAGTACCCTGTGCAATTGATTCCAAATGGGGAGAGAAAGATGAACAAGGAAGGTTGCTCAAAGGGGGATATGTGTGACCAAAGGAATCTCTTTCTAAAGGGGAGATTTGAAGTTGTCATCAATGACAAATGGGGATATTGTTGACTAAATTATCATTGATGCCAACAATTGTGTGTCAGTGTGTCTTGGTACTCCTTGAGGAGCCTTTAGGGTTAGAAGTATGTAAATGTCAAAGGAGACATTTTGACCTTGTCCAAGCCCTAGTCTGAATCCCTTGAAGCCCTTGGGACAATGCCAAACGCCCTGTACACCCTTTAGAGCATTTAAGTTCACCTAAGTTATTTCTATGGTTCCCCGGTTGTTTATTTGGATTACTTAGTACCATAACCTATGCCATAGTACCCTAGAAAGAGTCCTCGATGGGTTGAAGAAGTGTAGAAATTCAAAGACTCCAAATGACCCATTATGTGGCCATTTTTTTTAATGAGTTCATGGTACCCTAGGAGAAGTCTAGGCAACCCCACACCTTGGTTGTGTTGGGGTCCTTGATACCCTTGATATGATGAGTATATGGTGGAGACCTCCTCCTTGTTAACATTAAGTATGTGGATGTGAAGACCATTGAATCCCTCATGACTTTGATGATGTATATTGAATCCTTTGACCTTGGAACTTATGCATAAGGTAACATGGTCTTTGACACCTTTATGTGTGGAATATTTGAAGTCCTGAGCAAATTGAAGAATTTAAGGGTATTCTACCAATAATTTGAAACTAAACCCATCATAGGGAGATAGTCCTCATCAAGCCATTTCCATTGACATGTTGAGAATCTTCTAACTCCTTACAGTTGAAGAGATGTGAATTTTTGAAGTTGATGCACCCCACCTTTTTGGGTGAGCCGACCAAACAAAAGATAATTTAACTATTTGTAATTTTGCAACTCTTGGAGAAAAGTGTGAAATTTTGTGGAGGAGAAATGTTTGGGCGTCTTCACTAAAATTGGCATAACTTTCTCATATAGAATCAGAATTACAAAATTTTGGCTCGTTGGAAATCTTGTTATGAGGGCTATGTGATGACATGATATAGATTTTCTTTTGTTTTTTCTACTATTTCTTCTTATTATGATCTTCAAAAAGGTATCGCTCATGCTTCTGGGTTTCTCTTGTGATGACACATGTCTCTCATGGATAGAGATCATCTTTGATCTTAGTATGTGAGCCTCTATATTGGTATATATATTTGAATTCATTATGGAGGATATGATGATGATCTTGCATACCTTTATGCTATGATATGATACACAATATGATGATAATGCATGTGATAATGATGTACACTCTATGATGTTGATGCACTCCTATACAATATGATGTACATGCATACCATAGTGTGACGATGATCTCCTATGCACTATGATGTATACTTGATGTTGATGATGCATACATGGTGCACACTAAGATGATGATTATGTATATTTGATGCTAAGGATGCATACCCTATGACGATGATGCATACCTATGATGATGATGCATGACGATGCATTCCTTATGTTCAGTGAAAGCATAGCATAATTACTTGTTCAGTAATTTTGTATGACGAGATGTAAAACGATATACATGAGCAGTATATGGTAGTGAAATGACTTATCAATATACAGTTATGACTTGGTAGTGATCAAAGAGTAGCTATTATCATCAACAGGTTTAGTGATTGGTTTTTGATATGTACATAGGTTTAGTCCTCTTTTTATTCAGGGTGGTAGGGTGGTGCTAGGGCTCACAATATTGTGATTTAAGCTGTTGTAGAAGCTTTTCAGTTGTAGTTAACGAATCCTAAGGGGTTGTAGCTCCTTCTAGTTGTAGCTGGTAAAGTTGTATTAAATTTTTTTACCCTAGTTGTTGGTGGGTCAAATTTAATTTTAAAAAGGATTATGTGGTTTTACCCCTAGGACTTGGGTTTCCACATCAAAAATATTTTTTATTGTGCATCTTATTGTTCTTACATTGATGATATGCTATGATTGGTGATTAACAGCTTGCTCTTGATTAAAATTTTATAATTGTGCAAATACTGAGTCACCCCCCTCTCAGTATTTCAACATACGTCTATAAATATAATCAAGGGTTTTCATTAGGAAGGTAAAATTGCGGTCTAGGGGAGCTCTACTAGTATAGTGATCAGTGCATGGAAATGACACCTTGCATCCTCATTAATTAAAATATATTACATCTTTAATCTAATGCACTAGGATCACTAAAAGATAGACAATCACAACACAAAGAAATACATAAAGAATTTTATCCTGGGAAACCACAAGGGAGAAAACCCAACAAATTCTTTTGTATAGATTCATCAATTAGTGCAATGTTAGACTGAGATAGAAAAACCAAAGATAAGATATCTTTTTCTTTTCTTCTTCTTCCCCAACGATCGTTTATTTCTCTCTCTTGGAATGAACTTGCTTGCACTTGTTTTGTGTCCAAATGAAGGAGGGAACCTCCCTATTTATATTCTTCAGTTGGGTGACCTTTTGGTCCAATAAGGTCGACTTATAGACCTTAATGGACTAACTTATTCTAGGGAGACTCAAAAATACATTTTACATTATTCTCTTGGGGAATATTTCCCTGACTTACAATGAACTTTTTTCCTCAACTCTTACATGATCAATTACATTAATGTCATCTCCGATTGAAGGGAAAAAATCCTCGAAATGAGGTACAATGAAAGTACAACAAAATATAATAATAATAATACAAGTAATACGATGAAGAATTTCTTCTACAGTTACATTATCAATAAAACTCCCTCTTAACAAGGAAGGTATTCTTTTGACCCGGTCATCATCACAACTAAATACAATCTCTGGACATCATCATCATTACTGGATCATCATCAATGGATCGTCATTATTGCTGCAACAATTCTCATATCATCAACCATTGACTAGTGAAATTTCTCGAATCTATACGTCCTTACAAGTTCTATAGATACAACCCTTTTTCATGCTAGATGTAGGCCTATATCCCATCTAGGGATTCATCAACTATAGGTCCATCCATTTTTCATGATGGATGTAGGTAAACATATTTGTATAGTGCCAACCCTTTTTCATGTTGGATGTACATATTTGTAGCGCTAGTCCTTTTCATACTAGATGCCTTCACAGGGTCAGTCATGTTTTGCAGTGCCAACCCTTTTTCATACTGGATTCCTTCGTTGGGTTAGTATTGTTTCATACTGAATGCAGATCTCTATAGTGTCAGTCCTCTTTCATATTGGATTCTTTCGAAGGGTCAATCCTGTTTCATACAGAATGCAGATCTTTGCAATACCAGTCCTTTTTTATATTGGATGCAAGCATAGATCCTTCTAGGACTTCATCAATTGCAGTTCCAACTAGGATTTTGACATCTATGGATTTTTCATACTGGATGTAGGAAACAAATGGGACTCATCGCTCTCTCTTGTGATGGACATCGATATACCCCACTCCAAGATTGTCTTTGAAGTACTCAAACTTCACTCTCTTTGGAGGCTTGGTCAAAACATCGGTTGTTTGCTCATTCGTTGCAACATACTGGAGCTTCACTGCTCCTATCTGTACCATATCCTAGATATAGTGATACTCGATCTCAATATGCTTGACTTGTCATGGAACACCGGATTCTCGGAAAAATTCACACAACTCTATTTGTCACAAAAGATACAAGTCGCCTCTAACTCGAGATCAAACAAATCTAACATTAGCTTTCGTAGCCATCCTTCCTCATAAATGGATGAACATGATGCAATGTATTGTGCCTCAATTGTACTCAGTGCCACACTTGACTTCTTCCTGCTAAAATAGGAGATCATACAGATCCCAAACTGAAGTAACATCCTGAAGTGCTCTTCCTGTCTATGGAACTTCCTTCCCAATATGAATCCACATAACCATGTAGGTTAATATTCTAATCCATCACATACTTTATCCTATACTCAATTATACCCTTCAAGTATCCCAATACATGCTTTGTAGAAATCAAGTGAACACGTCTCAGATATGTTAGAAAAAATCTCAATGTGTTCACAACAAATCATATGTCTAGCCTCATGTTTGTCAATTACATCAATGAACCAATAATCTTCCTATACATCATGGCATCAACTGTCTCTTAAAAAGCATCACATAGTAGCTTCAAATTTGATGCCATGGGTGTGGAAATAACCTTCCAGTCCATCATTTCAAACCTCTTCAGAATATCTACTTCATACTTCCCTTGACCAAAGAATATCCCATTTGATATCTATCACACCTCTAGACCTAAGAAGTAATGCATCATCCCCAGGTTCTTCATCTTGAACTCTGTGTCGTGCAGAAAGTCTCCTTTGTATCTATAATGAGCTCATCCTCACATATTAGAAATAAGTAATCTACATATAGTAGGAGTATCACTGGTCTTCTCCCCTCAACCTTAAAGTAGAGGTTGGAATCTTCTTTGCTCTTGGTGAAGCCTAACCTCATAAAAAAATTATCCATCCTGCCATACCACATCCTGGGTGCCTACTTCAAGCCATACAAGGCCTTCTTTAATTTGCACACATGAGTCTATCTGTCATGTGTATCAAATCCTACTGGCTACTCCATGCACACTTTCTCTTCAACTACACCATTCAAGAAAGATGTCTTGATGTCCATCTATTGTATCTTCCATTTCATTATTGCGACTAAGGAAAGTACATATCTAATGGAAATGTATCTTGCTACAGGTACAAATGTGTCCTCATAATCAATTCCTTATTTCTAGGAGAAGCCATGTGCTACGAATCTTGCCTTGTATTTATTGTTGCTTACATATGATGCATGCTTTAACTTGTATATCCATTTAGAAGACAATACATACTTCCCTTTTGGTCTTGCGACCACCTTCCAGACATCATTCTTCATGATTTACTGATACTCTTCAATCATGGAATCCTTCCATGCTTTCTTTTCTACAACTTCCTCATTGTTGGAAGGTTCTCTTATCACATATATTGTAGTTGGGATGCCATGATGCAACATTTATATTTTCTCTTTTCCTCTGAGCCATACTTATTGATGTGGATACAACATGGATAATTCTTGTAGCATGATCCATTCAGAGCCTTTGCTCAGCAACAGATACAAAGTATTTTCTTTCCAGGACTGAGATCTCCTTGTCCTTTGAGATGACTTTAGTGGTGACCTAGTTCATTTGAGCAGAGTAGCATATTAGACATGGTACACACAACTACATAGGGGCCCTATCATATGGAAACATGTATATATGGTGAGATCAGGTATATGTTTCCTTGGTTTTATTTTTCCCTATGATGTATGTCAAACACCTAGGCTTGTCTTGTTTGGATGATCATGGTGACCTATGCTTATATATGAATACTAATGCTTGAGCTTGTGCTAAGAAAAACCAAAGAACTTAATGTTGAAGATTGTTGCTCATGCCATGCTTATACCATATTAAAATTTAGTGCAATGTTGGTTCCATTTTTCACATATCCTCGTCCATACAGTTCATCCATGATTGATATTTAACCATGACTTTACTTGATCAAGACCTATGAGATTGAAGATCACTTTCCCCACTTTGACCCCTATGCATGATGGATCCCATGTTTTCTCTGTCTGGAATCTGAGTTGTACGAAGAGTGTCAGCTAAAACTTGAAGCAATGTGTCTACCATCATTACATGCATTATGTGCTATAAATTTTATCTGTTGAAATGCAAAGCCGTCAAATAAATGCAAACGGTGTCTTTAGACACAACTCAAAAAGGGCTATAAAGTGAAATTTTGAAAGGTCTAAAAAGCAGTGGATAAATAAATGTTAAATATAAATGTTGCTGGCCAATATTGAAATATAATGATTAATTCCTCATGGATCCTACGGGTTTTGATGTGAGATGGGGAAAGGGACCACTAATTCACAGTGTCCCCTAGGATCTACACATTATAGTTCTTGTGTACTCAACACAGGGGTCCTAGTAAATATCCTCAAAGAGCTTGTTTTAGCTTGGATGTGAGCTATATGCATATCGTTAGAGTTGAATGGGCTCTTTTCAGATTATCTCATCCACTTATGAGACACCACCATCCCCTATTGCTCATCTGTCATGTATATGTCATTATAGTTGTGTGTAATTTTCATCATTCTGAGAAATCATATGGTCAAAGTCAGCTACAAGTCATGTCCCTTTACCTTATCCTTTTTTTCCATCCTTACACAACATTATCACGCTGTTTAAAATTTGCAAGTATGGCATGCACAAGATACTTTCAGAAGGTTCTAAGATCTTTCAAAGGGGGTATATCTTACTTACTATTATTATTATTGTCACCATGATTATGAATAACATGATTTAAGTTGGGTTTTGATATACACCGTTGGAGCATTTCTTACCTTGGATGGATGTAGGATCATATTGGTACAGTATCTCACCTTCAGTTTGGATACTTTGACCTGGTCAACCTAGTTGACCAAGACAAATACGGTTCCCAAGGAAGTGACTCAAAAAATAGCATTGCTTATATTTGTTCCAGACATGACCAGGACTAATACTGCAGTTGTAGTTTTGAGATTTTGGCCCTAGATCTCATGATTAGTGATTATTATCACTTCATTATTGGCCAAATGATCAAAATTTATTACAACTGGTAGTGATTTTGGTTCTCCTATAGAATTGCAACATTCTAAGGGGTATGACTAGTAATTTATACCATTATCATATGTCTCCAGGTCATTGAGAACAGTCAGTTTTCCCTAGTTCTCTACCTAAATAAATTTATAATGATTTTTATGAATTTTAGAGGATGCACCACCAAAAAATGATCTGGGAAATCACTGAAGAAATCGATTTGGCTTGTGTGGTCAAGGAAATTTCAATGGAATTTCTCAAGATGATTTATTATGGCTCTACGGACACTTCTACACCAGTTTCATCCATTTTCATGATCCGTATTATTATTTTGGCTCTCATAGGGAGGACATCCCCCATAGGGAGAAATTAGTGAAAATGGCCAAAATAAAAGTGTGTAAATCAAGTTGTATCCTTAGAAATGTTTATGGGGGGGGCGGCTAATGACCCCCCCATGTCCCCTAAGTGTCAAAATTGCAAAAATAATGATTTATCATGTTGTAAAAATGGGCTTTATGAGGTAATTCGCCCCCCTCTTGAGTTATTCATGTTGATCAATGTATTGATCCATGTAAAAGTGATCTCCACCATTGATAATGTTATAATATCAACTGTTGGATGACAAATTAAGTTAGGGTTTTTGTCTCTCAAAATCTATATAAAGGAGAGACACACCTCATTGTATCCCATTAGGAAATTTGGCTCTTGGCTAGTGGAATAGAGAAAATATTTTTTTGAGAAATCTTGTGTTTTCTTTGTCATAGATTGTTCTTGTGCTTGATTGCAAAATTATTGCTAGAGGTGTTCTAGTTAATTTATGCTTTTTCCAAATATTGTGAGAGTCGTGTTGTTTGTAGGAGGGTGTCCTCTCTTTGGGCGTCTTTGTCAGAGATCCAACTCTCTCCATTTGAAGATGTTGGCAATCAGGGGGTTTTTTGAATGTGTATTTGATAATTGGTTATGCTTATTGATTTATCTTTCATTCATAGTTTCTTTTTATTTGGATCAATTCTAATGTGACATAGGTTGCTCTTGCAGGAAGAAGGGTGCACGAGCTCAACCTGGGAAAATCGATTCAACTTGGAACTTCATCAAATTAACTCAGAATTACATCAAACCGGGGTAAAGTGTCATTTCACTTGGAATCTACAAGATTTCTAGGTATTTCTGTTAGTATTTCTTTTTTTTTAATTTCCAATCCACCCGACGTATAATTAAAACCTTCAAAAAATTCTCTGGGTCATTCTGTTAGGATTTTAGGAAATTTTTTTTTGGGTTATTTCACACTTCCATAGAGATAGGAGGGTTTTCAAAAATGTCATCATTAGGGACTCCACAGTCCCTATGGGAAAGGAATTGGTCTTAGGAAAAATTACCCTCTTGGGGTTTTCAGCTAATTTTCCTATTTTATGATCCATTTTTTGGCTTGTGCTTTTAGATACTGTTAAATCCATCTCCATGCCATTATAATCAAGATTTATATTTCCTTAATTATTCATCAAAATCATCATTCTGGGCATACTCTCATTTCCCACCTTCAAATCCCCCCAAGGTAGTGAATTTGATCATTTACATTAGCACTTACTACCTAGATCTACACAATAATTATACGGTCTCTGAATATAAACATTTTGGGCCACATTTCTATTATCTAAATCTTTATATTCCAAAACGTCCTTATCAATAGCTATCTTCCTCATATCTAAGGTTTCTCTAGCTACTCTCCTTACGTACTCTATTTTTGTAGTTTGATCTGTTGTGTTAGCTTTAGGTTTTCCTTCTAGGTTAGATCACAGTCTCTCCCTTTATCACTTGGTGTGTCAGTGGCATAAAGCGAAGGGTGTCCTAACCAATGTGAAAACCAATCCATATATGGTGGTTGGGATACTTGTATTTTTCCTTATGTGCTTTGTTGCTACAGTTTGATCTGGTGTGTTAGATTTAGGTATTTCCTTTTATCTTAGATTAGGTTCTCCCCCTTTGTCACTTGGTGTATTAGTGGCATAAAGTGAGGTTTTCCTAACCAGCATGAAAACCAATCCATATCTAGGGATTGGGATACTTGTAGTTAACCTCTTTAGTTGCAAGTCCCCTCTATCGTCTTGTATAGGATATCATTTTTGGGGCAACTACAAGTTGTGTGATAACAGGTTCTTCATCAATGATGTCATAAAGTAGTGCCACATAGTTGGAGTATGGTCTAGGTCTCTTTCTTTCTCTAGAAGTCCCATATGGAAAACCATATCTCTTTGCATCTTGGATAGCTTCTCATTCCCATGTTGATATTCTCTTGTAGGATTTCTTCTCATGAGGTGGATATATAGGTCTCTATGGTTCTGTCATGACACATTCTTCATGGTATTATTAGATTATCTCTTCCATAATTGTATCTTTGTTAATGGGAACTTCAGGTTCTTCAATTTCTTCGATGTGGAATTTTCTTGACTTGTTGTAAGTCGAGTCTTCATCAAACCTGACATATCGGTTGGTCTCGATCTTCTTGAATCCTAGGAAGTATATTATGTAATATTTTGATGTGTCATTGTACCCAAAGAATATGCCCTTCTTTCCTGAAGGATCTAGTTTTGATCTCTTTTATTTTGGAATAGGTATGTACATGGGACTACCAAATATTCTGAGATGGCTGACTTCTAGTTTCACTCCTGAGAAATATTCTTCTGGAGTCTTGTTATCCAAGACATGGTGAGGTATTTTATTTTGTACATATAAGGTTGTTCTTGTTGCTTCTTCCCATAGGTGCATTGGAAGGTCTTGGTCATGAAGAATCACCTTTGTCGCTTCCATTATTGTTCTATTCTTCTTTTTTGCAATGCTATTTTGTTAAGGATTGTAGGGAGTACTCAACTTCCTCTTAATCCCAAATTATTTACATAGATCTTTGAACTCTTCTTAAGTGAACTCACCAACATTATTTGATCGTAAGGTCTTGATATTCCTTTCAGTATGATTCTCTGCCAATGCTTTGAATTCCTTGAACTTACTGAAGACTTCATCTTTCCTTTTCAAGAAATAAATCTAGGTTTTACAAGAATAATAATCTATTAAAGAAACATAGTATGCATACCCGCTTAAGGATTTGGTTGACATGGGGCCACAAACGTCTGAGTATATTATCTACAAAATTTCTTTTGTGTTACTTTCATTACTAGGAAATGGTTTCTTTACATTCTTCCCTTGCACACATCCATTGCAAATTCCTTCATGTTTTGCTTGCATCTCGGGTAGACTTGGTACCGCTTTGTTTACAAATGGTAGTTCTCTATAGTGTACATGTGCAAGCCTTCAGTGCCATATTTCGCTTGGTTCCATAGATTCATGAACCAAGGCTTGTTCTGGTTGTCCCTTCAACATGTATAGGCTTCCCTCTTGTTCCCCAATTATTGTTGCATCATCTATTGTCTTGCCTCTTGGCCACATGAGTACTTGTCCATCAAAAAATGTAACACGGAATCCTTTAGCATCTAAAGTTGAAATGGAGAGGATATTTTTCTTCAAACATGGTACATAGAGAACATGCTTGATATTCATTTATTTTCCTGAATCCAACTTGAAAGAGGATTCTCCACTCCCTTTTATGGGATACCAGTAGTCATCTCCAAGTTTCACCTTGTGAGGTGACTAATGTTCTGATAGGTTGATAAGATATTATTTGTACCATGTCATGTTCTTGGAAGCTCCAATATCTACAAGACAATCATTGATTCCATTGGTCACAGTACCTGCAAGAGATGAGATCAAAACATATTCTTCATCACTTGAAGAATCTTCTCTTGTTCTTTTGTTTGTTGGTTCATCATCTTCAGTGATATGTGCATGATGCCTTTTCTTCTTCTTCTCCTTAATGGGTTCTTTGTTTTTGGGACAATATTTTGCAAAGTGGCATTTCTCATCACATGTGAAACATCTGATATTGGAGTAGTTCCTTTGTGGTCTATGATTCTTTTGGAATCTTTTGAGCTTTCTGTGAGGGTGATCCTCCCTCTTGCTTTTATTCTTCTTTGCATGATTTGTTAGGGATTGATCATCATCGGCTCCCATATTCTCTTCTCTTGAAACTAATTGGGATTATTCTTGGGTGCATTCCTCCTACAATCTACTGAAGTTGATTAGATTATTCCTAGCGCATATCCCTTGAATTAATGAGTCCCATGATATTGGGATACCATTCAAGGTAGTCATCGCGATCTCTCCTTCAACATTTGCTTCTTGATTTGTGAAACCCTTGTGAAGTAAGACTGGATGATTTCTGAGTGTTGGATCTTCACATTCTTGAGTTAATTTATCAAGGTCATCTTATAGTTGATGTTTTTCCCTTTCAAATAGTTTGATCAATGCATTGAACATCTTCTTGGGTGTCTTCAATGATGAGACATGAGGGATGAGATGACATTTGATTTAGTCTGCAATGATCCTCTTGGCTATTATCATGTTATTCTTGTGATTATCCTTTGCATCGTCTCCTTTTGGTTCTGCAACATCCTCAGTGACATACTTGTGCAAGTCATTTTATTCTAGAGTCAAAGAGATTCTATACTTCCATGCTCAGAAGTTGTCAGCTCCTTCAAGCTTGTCCTCAAGATTATTATGATTTAACATCTTGATATGAGAACCTCAAATGGAAATAGTAAAGAAATAGATCATACCAATTTGAGATGCCCAAACTGCTCCTTGATTTGGCTGACCTAGGGTTCCCCAAAGAAATCCTATTTTTTCAAACTTAGAATTTTGAATTATTTCTAGATAGAAAGATGTGCCTCCTTGAAGTGAGTTTCCTAGTGAGTTTCTTTTCCAAATTTTGTGGAGAGAAGATCCAAAAACGTGATGCCCTAGTTTCTCTTGGAAGTAGTGGTCAGGTCAAGAATGAAACTTCTTCAAACTGAATTTTTTCTCCACCAAAAGATGTGCCTCCTTGAGATGAGTTATCCTAGCATTCTTTTCTGATAAGTTTGTGGATAATAGTTCCAGATCTTAGAAGCCCTAGTTTCTACAACTACATAGTGCCTTCTTTCAGGGTGGCTCTGATACCATGTTAGGGTTTGTACTTTAATTATAATATATTAGATATTTAATATAATGCACTAGGATCACTGAAAGATAGACAAACACAACACAAAAGAAAGACACAAATAAGTTTATCCTCGAAAACCACAAGGAATAAAACCCAACAATTTCTTCTATATAGATTTGTCACTTAGTATAATGTCATACAAAGATAGAAAACCCAAACATAAAATGTCTTCTACAGCTTGTTCTTATTCTTACCCAGTGAACTTGTCTTTCTCTCTCTTGGAGAAAACTTGCTTGCACTTGTTGTGTGTCCAAATGAGGGAGTGTGTCTCCCTATTTATATTCTTCAGTTGGGTGATCGTTTGGTCCAACAGGGATAAGTACTTTTGGAATTTACTAGGCCAAATTCTTCTAGGGAGACTAAAAAATACATTTTACATTATTCTCTTGGGGACTATTTCCTTGACTTATAATGGAGGTTTTTCCTCAACTCTTACATGACCGATTACATTAATGATGTCTCTAAACAGAGGGAAAACATCCCCAAAAGGAGGTAAAATAAAAGTACAACAAAATATAATAATAATAATACAAGTAATGCAATGAAGAATATATTCCGAAGTTAGATTATCAATAATACTCATAAGGTGGAAGATGTTGGGCATCCCCTCTAAGTCTAGTCTAAGACCCCTAGTCAAGTAGTACTACATTAGACAACATTGAGGATGGACTTGAACCCCTCATACTTTGTGTATATCAAGGATGCAATAGGAATGTTGGAACCAACCTATTGGCCATCTAATTGTTATAGTGCACCAAACACAACATTTGAGTAGATTACTCTTCACACATCTGCGTGGTTGGGTGGTGTGGCCAGGGGTACGGTCGAGCCTCCTTAGTTAATGCTCTAAAATATTGGGCCCAACATCATCGTTGGACTCCACAGGTGGTTAAAAGGGATATAGTGGTTAGATAATCTTGATTGACTATAAGTCTTTGTTTTGGGTTTATCTACTTCAAGTTGCTCATATTGTCTATTTATTTTCTGCAAGTATTTTATTTCATTGTATCATTTATTTACTTTATCACATCATATTTATTAAATATTGAATTTGTGTCTTTTTCATCATGAATATCTTAATTTGGCACTCTCATCTGATAAAAATATATATAGGTCAGTATTTGGGATTGGTTGGGTTATCCTAAGTAACCTTAGAAAAAAATTGGCTAGGGTTTCTCCCTTGGTTAGTCTAGGATCGTTTACTATTGGGTATGGGAAACCTAAAAGAGGATCCCCTTCTGATAGTGACACATTGGGTTGGGAATCCATAGTTGTGTCAGTTTAGTAGTTGATTCACTTGCCAATCTTGGGGATGATAGGTTGTGCATTAACATGTACCATTGAACCAAGGTGATTCTTGGTCTTTGCAAGGAGTCTTACCCCTTTCTTTGAGTCCACCTTTTGATCATCTTCATATCATCCATCATCACTTCATACTTTGTTTTACATCCTTTGGTTAAATATTGATAAATTGACTCTTGATCTCCCTCTGTGACACCTTCACCATGAAGGATTCCCTATTTTCCTTATGTCTTGGGCATGCTTGTGTTATAATGATTGTTGTGACAGTTCAGGAGGCTTCCTTGTAAATTCCTAGGGTTAAATTCTTATCAAGTGCAAAGAGTTTCCATGGAAAAATGATTCTCCCTACACCTAAAACATGAAAGGCTCTTCCCCCTTCAATGCCTCAAAATGAACATTTGAAGAATGCTCCCAATCCAAGACTCCTTGCACCAAAAGCTCATGTTAAAGAAAAATCTTCACCAAACCAAAAAAAAGACAAAGTCAAATTGAAAAAATCAAGCAATACAAAGAAGCAAGCCCTACTTGCATGTGTCTTCAAATAAAATAAAGGCCAAGGTCTCCCAAAAAAAGAAGTATAAGAAGAAAAAGATCCAATAAATCAAAGAAGGCAAGTCCAAGAATGAGCTAGCAGAGAAAAAGTAAAAGGGGGGAAGTATGATTTCCAAGGATAAAGGAGTAGTACCTCATTACACAACACCCATTTTTCAGACACCTTCCCTATTGTTTTCCCTATTGGTGAATATCACAAAGTTTTCCTTTGTCCTACATCTTGATTCAATTAGTCATTTCTAACCAAATATTCACTTGTCTAGCCTGGTCTATTCCATCTATAACCCACCCCGAAGAAGACAATTGTCTTTGTAAATGCTTAGATATTGTCATGGTATTGGTTACTTTGTAAATCATCTTTCTCATAATCATATTTGAAGATATATGTGGTGTTGGTATATTATCATGTTTATCATGACCAACTATATGATGGATCACTTGGATGATCATTTACGTATGTGTTTGCTTGTCCCTATGGATATCGTTTGTTATTTGTCCAACAGGGACACTTCTTATCATAGTATAGCTTCAGTTGATTGCCATTGAGACATCATTAGGTCTTCTTTAAATCTATTGTAATCAATGCCAATTTATCAGTGTTCTATAGTGTCAAAGAGGGGCTATTGCACATCTTTGGATGTACATGGGATCCAGTAATTTTGAGAACATATTTGGATACCCATTTGGCTACTTACTTAGCTATATAACATCTGATTGATCACTACTGCCTTAGATCAGAAAGGTGGTCGGACTTTCCCCACTATTTTGAAATATTGATTTTCATGATCGTGCATGGGATTGATATACTCAATGTTTTCTAGATCTAATAATGGATTTGCATACCCATTTGTGATCTAATGATGGATTTATTTTTTTATGATGGATACCCAATTTCTAAATCTAATGACGGATTTATTTCTGAAAATGATCTTTGCATTGTAATAACAAATAGTTTTCTTGCCTAATGAATCTTATAGCTTGAAAGTAGATCTAAGGACTCTTTCCTTTTGCATAATCCTTGATGGTATTTTCCATCCATATCATGTTTGAATGATATGCTATTGGTTGTCATTCTCACCTTAATATTTGATGAAAAATCCCTCTTAGAAGTCATTTTGACCCCACTAACCCAATCAAAAAATTAGGAATGAGATTCCCCCTTTCAACTGCCACAAACACTCATAAAAATCAACTTGACTTTAAATTTAACAATCTGAAAATTACCAATAATAAAATAAAATTTTCAAATCGTATTTTACGTCCTAGAAACCTTCATGCCCATCATAAATAAGGACTTATTTTTTGTTTAAGCAATCTGAAATTCATCAGTATAAAAATCAGAATTTCATATTGCCATCTAGGTCCTAAAACCACTATTTTACATATCTTAAGAGGACCTAATTTTCTGATGTACAAGTCTGTATTGTTCAAGCTTGTTATATGACTTCAGATTTATTTCTTAGCCACTAAATATTGTTATCTTCCTGTTGGTTGACTTGTTACAAGAGTAAATATTGAATTAAATATACTGTAATTAAACCTCAAGAACAAATTTACCCTAAATCCTTATAGCACCTTTTCTACCCATCACTCATTGGACTTAGATTGCCATAGGGAAAACCCCCTTGAACTAGAGCTAGATAGGAGAACTGGACCAAAAGAGAGAAAGATAAGGATACTAAGGTTTCAATGGGATCTAGAATTTTTCTTCAGGTTCTCGCGAATGTGGTTGGGATTTTTTTAATTGAGTGAGAACTTGGGAGGTAATAAGTACAATCAAAACATTTAATAAAAACTTGAAGCACAGTTTAAATAATAAATGTAATGTAGAGAGGGATGATTGGGATTAAAGAGTTCTAGCATCTCTATGGGCATATAGGACTACCTATAAAAGTTGATTAAACATACTTCTCTTAAGTTGGTATATGCAAACAAGGTTGTGATGCCCATGGACTTTATAGTTGTGGCCACTAAGATGTCTGATGAGGAGTACTTGGAAGTCAAATTAGATGCCTTAAGGTAGCTGGAAGAAGATTGGTTTATTGCCATGGTTTAATCAAACAATAGAGAAAACAGAGAGAAAGTGTGGCATGATAGAAATATCAAAAGTAATACTAGAGCTGAGTAAGCTAGACGTGTTGTATGAAAGCAAGTTCTTGAAGAATCCTAGTAATCTAAAAATTCACTTGTTGGGCACCATCTGAATTGCCTATATTACAAAATTTGGAGCAGTGAAGCTAGCATAGTTGGATGGGAAGACCATGAAGGTATTGATTAATGCAAGTACACCAAAGCTTTACTATGACACCGATGGGACATGATGAAGAAAATTGGACAAGAAGAAGCATCAGTTCATTGTGTATATCCTGGTCTCAAGTGAGGGTTCTTATATTATTGTCTAGAAGCGGAGGGTTTCCTATTGGAAGAACAAGTTCCATCCCAATATTTGCATAATAAACTCCCCACAAGTCTTTCTAGTGGGGGGGCAAGAATCTCTCAAGATCTGCTAGATCTGGACCCTGCTAGAGTGGTGGTGTACTTGTTATATGTATGCTCATTGTTTCCCTTGACTACTCGGAGCATTGTAAAAAAGGATGTAGCTTTCTTAGTGATGTACAACTGATGGGATGGTGTAATCATGAATGCTTGAAGATCGAATGTTTCCCTCATAAAACAAGCTAAGCATCATTGATCCGAGTATTGGAAAAAATGGCTAGAGTTTTAAGATTCATTTAAGAGGTCATAGAACCATCCTAGTATCTTGAAGTATATATGATACCAAAAAAATAAAGTATTCTTCTATATCTATATCCTACTTAGGACATAGCTAGCAAGTCCTATCATCCCATGGAATCTGATGCTCATCCTTTACCCGAGGCCTATGTGAACCCAACTTAAAATGGCCCAAAGGGATCTTGTGCACATGCATCCAATGTTGTAGCATGTAAAGGGGTCGATCAATGACTTATCACTCAACTTCATCACATGGTCTACGTATATGGACATCTTGGGCTTCATTCCCCTCGTGGGTCAATCCAAATGGCCTAGATGTATTTCCTATAGATGTTATCTCTAATAATCACGTTCATCCCTTGTTTATTTGATAGAAGACATGTAATGGAATCCAAATAATACCCGAAAGGAGGGAGTCATTCCATCAAGATGCCAACCTCTGAAGATAGCAACCATGAACCCATATTATAGGTTTACCTGAATCCATGGCCTCCAAGGAGAAATAGGAAAGGTATGGATAACAATGCTACAAGCTACCAAATCGATAAAGAGTTAGATGTGATGCAGAAACAAGATTAGTCTGAAAATAGATTGGAGCCAAAAATAGTGTGCCACAAGATCTGCCTAAAGAATGGCAGAGACAACTATCCTCTTGCCCCTAATGACACAATGGAGCATGAGGGTTTGTAATATCTCCATCTTGTTCTAGTCTGACTCAAGAAGGATAAGCCCCACACCTCAGAACCATAAGGGACCATGGGCCCAATAGTAGAGTCCATGAGATCCATCCTGGACAAAGTGTTGTCGGAGTGATTCTAGAAACATTGTTGTTCAAGGAGAGTGTTACCCCATATTTCATGTGGTGTTCAATTGTGGTTCTTTGTCAAAATTATCAGGGGTGATAGTTTGTGGTGGATGGTTCAGTTTTGTTTTGAGAACACTGTCTGAAAATACTAGGGTCATGTTGAAAGGACAAAAATGATTCTGGACTAACTATGGATGCATTTAAAGTTGGAAAGTCTGTTGGTACTATGGATCTACTAGATCATTTTGTTTGTGAAGAATGGTCACCTGCTAAAATGCAGATTTATGGGCCTATGTAATCCATGACACCACATTCTGGGCAGACTTGTACGCGAAGGAAAAACATTAGCGCAACATACAATAGGCAAGTCGTGATCCATTTCATCTCCATATTTGTAACGATAGGAAATTCATGGTCCATTTCACCTCCAAATTTGTAATAATGGGATTATGTTTAGCGGCATATACCCTAAATCTACTTGTGTCTCCTTTATGGCCACCACGTGATATGTTTGCAGCAACCATCATAAGTAGGGGCCCAAAATTAAGCTTTCAAAATTGAACCCTTCCTAACCCTTCCAAAGGGTTCTATCCCTTCCCAGAAGTGTAAAGTTAAAATTACCCTTTAAAAAAAAATTAAAATCTGAATTTTACCCTTCCATTTAAGAAGGGCATAGTTTATATCAACATTTTAAAAGAAAGGAAACATTTGAAATTACCCACTTATATGAATTTCTCAAGATGTTAAAATTTCTATGTTATAAAGTTCAACTCATCATTCAAATTATTGGAAATATGATAAATTATAATCACTCACTCACTCATGCCATGCACTCATTGCTTAGTTGTGCAAGATGACCAGTAATCATTGATGACTATGAGACACTAGCCATCGAGATGTGACTTTGACTCTCAAGTCACTTCGAGCTGCAATCTAAAGTGTGACAATGTGTCAACAACTACCACTATAACAAAAAAGAACTACTAGTCTAATACTAGGCCTAAAACGAGCTCAAAACTTTGTGCCCACTACCTATGTGAACCTCGCTACCGATGTCCACTCGTTTTTCTTCAAAATAAAATTCAAAAGGACAGTTTGATGAGTCCTCCTCTATAATACTTCATTTCTTTCATGAATATCATGGACTAATGACAACTATAAACAACACTCGATGCCATGCAAATACAAATAATGACATGTATCTAGGATCACAAACTATGCAGAGATCGATTTATGCATTGCTATAGAGAAGTGTCATTGGGCACACGATATGGAGAAACAATGGTTATTAAAAAAATTAAAAAAACAATTGTTGGCTCAAGAATAGTCTTCAATTTGATGAATGGCATGATCGTGATGTAATCTCCCTCTGTCCTTCCAAATATTGTGGTTTCTCCCAACATTTTTCCTCAATTCCACCAAAATACATATAAAAATTACTTGTCTTTACATCCTCTTCCCTTGAAATCCTCATCTCATAGTCATAACTAAGGATTATTATGCATGCACATCCTCACCTTATAATACGAATTGGGTCAAGGCATAGACACAACCATAAAATATTAAATGCATCAAGACGCAAAGAGTAAGAGACAAGTATAAGTAAGTCTTATATTAAATTTACCATATAAGTCTTTAATTAACACTATCAACTAACATTTGACACGTTGGATTGTTGTGATCTTCTTAGCACTCCTTACCAATGTGATTGCAAGGAATTCTTTGAAGGTGAAGTCCATAATTTTAGGTCTTCTTCCTCATTATCATTCCTTTTGGTAAGACAATAAAGAGGGTAGTGGCCTACATCGGCATATAAAACGGTTTTGACAGAGAGGTATATGCATTAGATGTTTTCATTAAATAAATTAAATTACTACCTGTGACTGTTGATTCACTGAATCGTGGATTGGTACAAAACACAACAAATTTTAGAGCCCCGGGCCCTTAATTACTCGCACTTAGAACTTTCTCAAATCTAGCCATTAATAAACTTCTTTTGGTATTTTGGTTCAATTTAAAAGGTGGATTGTTGAGACTTAAACATGCAGTGAGTTGCAAGGATTCAATTGAATTAGTCTTGATTACATTTCCCCTCCATCCCATACATGTATGCTTTCACGACAAGTGTCGAACAAATTTTTTTAATGCCCTGACCCTGGTTATGCTAGCTTTGCTAACTTGCTTGGTATGTGGGAATTTTTTTTTAATGTTTTCTGAGTTGTGTATTATTTTCTGTTAGGTGCCCATTCCTTATCATTCTTAGATCTCTCAAGCTTGGATTGTACTTGGATGCGTCAATATGGTTAGGACATAGTCTAAGTAGTTTTTTTGTATAATGAAGTGTGCTCCAACTTAAAAACATACAATAAAATAATTGTTATGTTATTGAACTGTAAAATTAATGATACACATATGACAACTTAATATGTTCAAAATAAGTTTTGTTGAAAATATATCATTTTTTCATGTAAATATTAAGGGGTGCTCAATTATTAAAACTTGTAAAAAATTGAAAGAACAATATTTATTTTTTGCATTTTTTGGTGAAGGGTTTAGGTAATTTATACTTCTCAATCAAAGTACAATTACTTATATTACCCTTCATCTTAGAAGGGATCCAAGAATAAATTCCCTTCCATTTGAAATTAAGACCCACCCTTCAAATTTGATCACTGGGGCCTTGAATTCCATAGTTCACGGGCTGGAACTTCAATTATATGTGAATATGTATATCATAAGATTGGTTTATCAACTTAATGTATTATTTTGGCACTGAACACCGAATTATTGATTGGTGGATGTATATCATAAAATTGATTCATAAACTTGATGTTTTATTCTATCACAGCAATTGAGTGAAGTGGTAATTTAATGCTATTAATATTCAGCTGGTTGCAGGTCATTTAATGATGATGTAGCAAGCATGTTATTCGTTGGATTTCAAGATGTAGCATGTCTATTGTCATTGCATTAAATGATCTCAAGTTGTAGCATGCCTACTATAGCAGTATTAAATTATTTCAATTTGTATCATGTCTGTTGCAACTGTATTAAATGGCCTGCAACAGGCTGAATAATTTTTTTCATAATTTAATGTGTACTTTGAGATTCATTACAGCTAAACTTATGCACTATGACAAAATTTCCCTGGAAGAACCAACCTATAAGGTTAGTACCCTAAAACATCCAACAACTCCAACTTCATAGACTTATAAAAATTAATTATGTAATCTTTGTGTATGCCTCTTTCGTTGTCAACCTCAAAAATTCCTTTGCATACCTAGGTATCATTGCTCTTAAATTTCTCATCATATTCCTTTAATTTCCAGTTATGGGAGTAGAGCACACATATCTATGAAAATAGATTATAGTGATATCAATTAACATTTAAACTAATTGATATCAAATAAATAAATAAAATTAGTAACAATTATAAAATTGTTTTAATGTCATAGAATAAAACATTTAAACCAAATTGTATTATAGCTTTTTTTTTCAAAAGAAAAAATCATTTTTCAAAAGAAAAAGTCATTTTTCCAAAAAAAAAATTTACATATCCAACTCAAGCTTTCATACTTCATCCCATCTTGTAGAAAAACTCCCTACATAATACTGCAATCCATGTCTCTTACTACACTGATCACTAATCATACTGATTACATATATCCCAAAGCTTTCAACAAAACCAAACGTTTACAAAAAAAACTTCAAAAACTTTCTTAATAGAAACTAGCCATATCTATTATGTCAGTCTCTCCTTCATTAAGAAGAATTCCCTCCAAGAATTATTGATACCTCAATGAGCCAGCCTTGAGAATAATAGTCTTTTTTGAAATATTATCTACCATCATATTGAAAGATCTTAAAACATGTCTAAAATATATCTGAATAAAGGATATTTTTAAAAGATGAATTCTATGACACCAATGTTTAAGCTCCAATACTTGTAAAGTATAATTTCCTTTTATCCACTCTAACATCACTTTAGAGTCCCCCGAAATACTGATATCTGAAATCCCAATAAGAGCAACAAGCTCCAATAGTCCCCATAAACTCAACAGTTCAACTTTGGTGTTTAATACCTTTCCTCCACCCATACTTGATGTAAAATAATGTTCCTCGTTTAATCTGAGAACCATTCCACATCCACATGATTAGTTTGATGAAACACCATAAAAAAGAACTTCAACACAGAAAGAGGTAATACCTGGATAATATAACCTTTTAGTCTTCTTTATAAAATGAATTTCAGTGTATTCTTTAAAAGGACTTAATACCTTTTATCCCACATGTCAAAACATTAGGTGTGATATTTTGAAAAACAACCTTGTTTCTCATATTCCAAATGGACCAAGAAATGAAAATAGGAACCAACCTATATAACTCATAATCAATGAACCAATCAGAAAAGAAACTTCCAAGTCCACAAATTTCCATTGACACCTGATACCCAACATATCTATAGCCATTGGCCAAACATTTCTGCAAAATAAACAATTTACAAAAATATATAAAACAATTTCACTCTCTTGTTTACACAAATAACAATAACTAGGACCTTCCCAACCCCTCCTCATAAGATTTTACTAAGTTAAGAGCATATTTTTAAGGGCTAGCCACCAAAAACATTTCAGTTTAAGTGGACCCCTCCAATTCCACAACTTTTTTAAAACACCATGTGTTTTCCTCCTTACTCCAATTTTTAGCAAGAAAGTCATAAGCCAACTTAGCAGTAATAATCCCAATTTTTTTGTTCTCTGGCCAAATTAATTTGTCATCATTAGTATTCAACTTAACCCTAGCCTCCTTCAGGACATCTATATATTTATCCCATTTCAATGCCCATTCACTTGTCATCCCCACATGTCTAACATTTAACCATAACCTCCCTTCAAAACAAGCCATTCGAGACTCTTAATATGATCAAGAGTCTCCAAAACAAGCATTTCTAGATGATCAAGAATTTCCTGAGGTGGTTCAAACAAATTATTATCTCCTACAAAAGGATCCACCCAAATAAGTACATTTTTTTCATTTCCAATAGCCCAGCTAAGCCCCTTCTTTATCTAATGAAAAACCTTAAGAAAATTGTTCCATATAATAGAAGCTCCATTTGAACCGAACTTTGTCAATCTAAACCAACTTATAACAGACCTCTTCTTTAAATATTTTGTTCTCATCACCATACTCCACAAACCATTGTCAAATAGACATTGCCACATACTCTTTAAACAAAGTGCAGTGTTAAAACCTGTCAAATTTTTAATGCCCCAGCCTCCCATATGTTTGGGGGTAGCAAGTTGATCCCACAAGGCCAAATGAAACTTTCTTTCATTACTTGTCCCAACCCACAAAAAATGAAATATTTTAGATTTTTATATTTAAAATGGATTTTGGAAGCATAACTAATGAGCACCAAAACACTGGGATACTAAGTAAAACTTATTTGACTAATGTAAGTCTTCCACCCATTGAGGGAAATCTATATGACCAATTAGTAATTTTTTTCTCAATTCTCTTGGTCAACCACGACCAATCCTTCACACGATAATTATTTGGTTTTAAAATAAATCCCAAATATCTGAAACCTTCCTTCGACTGTTCAAACTTAAACTAAAAAAAGTTTTTAAGTTCAGTCAATGTCTCAACCTGAACCTCATGAGTATAGATGCAATATTTTCCAGCATTAAATTCCATACCTATAGCATTATGAAATATTTCCAATATAGCATGCAAAACCTTCCAATCTTCGATATTATCCAAACCGAAGAAAACCACGTCATCTACAAAAAGAAAATGAATAATTTTAACTTTTGTTGAGAATTTTATACCTGGAAAAAAATACCTTTGTTTGCAAGCTTTAGTTACCACCCTTCTTAAGCGTTCAATCATTAGTAGAAATAACAAGGATGACATCAGACAACCCTCACTTAAACCTCTTGAGATTCTGAAGAAATTTGTAGGAGATCCATTTATCAAAATCACAAAGTTTGCAGTAGTGACACGTGCCATGATCCACTTTACCACCTGAGCAAGTAAACAAATCTGAAATAAAACCAATCTTAAGTAGTCCCAATTTACCTTATCATAAGCCTTAGCTAAATCAATTTTCATCACAATTGAACTCATATTTTTAGTCTTTGTTGAATGTAAATATTCCTAACTAACATCAATGGCATCTATTATATGCCTATTTGACAAGAAACCAAATTTCCCCTTAGAAACTGACTTTGAGAGCTTCTGTTTAAGTCTATCTGCTATTACTTTAGTCACCATCTTATATACACGATTACAAAGAGAAATAGCCCTAAAGTCTGCAAAAGTATCTTGATTGTCCTTTTTCAGAATAAGTGTTAAAAAATAGCATTTAAGGACCCTGTCATAAAGCAATCTTTCCTAGATAACTCTACTACTTCCATTAAATCTTTACCCATGATATCAAAAAAAGCCAAAAAACAGCTTAACGGTCCAACCATCTGGACCAGGACTTTTGTCTTTTGCAAAGCATGATAAAACCTTCTTTATTTCATCAAGAGGAATCTCTTTACCAATCTCAAGACCTTCTTCCTTGGTGAAAAAGGAAGGTATGTGCTCAAGTACCTTCATTTGATTACTTATAAGGTCCCTTCTTTTATATTTAAAAATAGTTATGAAATAATTAACCACAGATTTTTTCATCTTTCCTTGAGAAGATTCCATGTTCCCTCTTCAGTCTTGATTTCCCAAATTGTATTATGATACCTGTGAGATGAATCATATCTATGAAAAAAATGAGTATTGTTGTTTCCTGCTTCGATCCAAATAGCTCTAGTTTTTATTCTCATAGTCTCTTCTTCTTGTTTCAAAATATCATCATTTTTTATTGCAAGTTGCAGAAGTTTAGCTTTATCTTCCACAAAGAAACACCAATCAATTTTTCCAAAATGATCTCAGTTATTTCACTTTCAATGAACTGCAATAATTTTTTTTCTTCAGTAGACTTCTATTTTACCCAGGATACAAACTTTTGTTTAAGGTGTTTTAGTTTATAGACTAAAAAATACATAACATTCAAGTTATCGGGATAAGAGACCGATATCCATAAATTTATGATCATCTGACAAAAATCTTTGTTTTTTAACCATGTATGATTAAATTTAAAAGGAATATTTTGATTGAAAATTTCTTCTTCAAACTGCAGAGCTATAGGAAAATGATCTGAAATATTTGTATGTATTACCCATGAGATATATCTCGAGCGATAGTCCACCAGTGATTCCTTCATGAAAAACAGTCAAGTCTTTTACTCACTCCTTCACCACTCTTCTTGCTACTTTTCCAAGTAGGAGAGACTTTAGTAGGAACAATATCCACTAGTTGGTGTTTCTTAAACAACTCTAAAAAAAACTAAGACAAAGGATCCATAGGTGAAGTTTTACCCCAATTCTCATAAGTGCATAAGGTAAGATTCAAGTCGCCAGTAATTACTAGATTCTCTAGATTCAGTAATCCACTAACATCAACCTTTTCCCAAAATATCATCCATTCCTTGTATGGAGAATATATGTTCAAAAAATGCATATTCTTCTCAATCCCCTTAACTTTAACTTCTAGTAATATCCCTACACAAGTATTGAAAGGATTAAAATTACATTTTTTCGGGTTCCAAGCCACCACCAAACCTCCAGATAACCCTTTTGGATCAATTGCACATACTTCCCATTCTCTTAAAATTCTTAGAATAATCTCACAAGCTTTAGAACCTGAATTCATAGTTTCTTGAAAGAAATATATGTCTTCTCTGTTACTGTCTAAAAAAAAATTGGGGGCTCAAAATTTGGGACCACCAACCAATCCCCTCATATTTGCTGAAATACAAATCATTTTAAAACCAAACATGACTTCTACGCTCTAAGTGCCCCATATTTTTCATTATAAAAATTGAATCCTTCCTCAACTATTCTATATGAGACCGGAATGTATCCAGCTTCCTATAGAAGAATTATATCATCTTCATCCATATTTTTATCACTTGACACCTTCTTCCTATTTTTCTTTCTAATAGTCACATTTTGGTATCTGATAGAACTGATAGGAATCCTATCTGAAGACTCACTAGGTCTGTTAGCGTATATGGTAAGAAGGGTTTTTTAATTTTCCTCCTAACAAAGTGCAATACTCAGATACCACTTTACCATTTACACTCAAACCCTTCAAAAGAACTAAATTATCAATGTCCTCAATACTGAACAAAACATAAATGGAAATAGGGGGTTCCTGACATCTTAACGAAGAGGTTTAGTTTCTTTTTCTCCTATCAAAGAGCCGTCCACAGATGCCACTTTACCATTAAACTCAAATCCTTCAAAAGAACCTAATTCCCCATATCCTCAATACAACACATCAAACCCTTCAAAAGATCAGAATTATGTGTTTCCTCATTACTATTCATATCAGGAATGGAAATAGGAGGTTCTTGAAATATTAACCTAAGATGGATCACTAGTATGATTACAAATATTCTCAAAATCTTCCACCTTGCTAGGTTCCCTATTCCTAGAATAAAGTATTGAACCTAAAGGTATGTTCCTCCCTTTCCTTCGTTAGATTATCTGCTTTATCATTTTGTTCTCTAAATAGATGGACTGTGCAAAAGGAGTTAAAAGTTCCAGCCAACTTTTTAAAATTGTTTCCAATTCCATGAAGATAGATATTGTGGAGAACTTTCTCACCATCCATGAAATTTGTTCACAGTTCAGAGTCGCCACACAATTGGATATTTTTTATATTTTTGTCTATAGCAAGATCTTTTATATTAGTTTTAAGATTTGAGTTTTGGTTGCACATTTATAATTTATCTTTCACAATGATATACTAGTTTTAACTCAATAATTGTGTTTTAGATTGTTGATTTTGTGTTTTTATATAGATGTAGTCAAAATATTAATATTGCCATCACCGAGTCAGGAAAAGGCTCATTTTGCAATGGTTTCTCCAATGTCAATCTTATGGATGGTGGTTGGGGATCCCCTACGGTTCTTCCCTTGGATCCTCATCGATGAACTACCAGTCTTATCCTTTTCTTTTTGTTTGTGATAATATGGGTTGTTGCAGTTAATTTGTATAATTCTTTTTGTGGTAACTACTACAAGTTTGTTATTATCTAGTACTTCTCCTTGATTGCTCATCCTTGCATGTTGATGACCGTGGTGAGGAACTTGGAAGTATTCTCCAATAGTCTGTTACAATTCGTAATGTTTGATGGACCGGGCCTGGAGATCTAAAACATTCCATCGATGTCTGATTAGTCGGTGGGTTTTTGTATATCTCGATTCTAATTAATGGAAGAACATATATAACATATTTTTCTTGTTTTTCTTCTTGAAAAAAAAGAGTTAAAATATTAATATAAATTAAAATTTTAGGATTAATTATGTCAATATTTATATCTTCTATTTTTTTTAATTTTGCTAATTTTTTAAAAAAATGAATGAATCCTTAAAATAATATTTTAATATTTTTTTGAAAGAAAAAAATCCAAAAGTATTCATCCCTACCTTTTGGCTATGACCTTTATTTTGTTGAAATTTGATGGGTAAATAGTCGTCATTTGTCATTTTACATGTCAAAATACTACCACTTCATGAAATTAAACGTCATTAATGAAGTGACCCGGATGTGGGTGGGGACAACACAAAAACCAATGTGGTTGAGGGATCACATACAGCGTTGGGCTTGACATGTGCCGAGAATATGGATTTATGAAGGCAGGTGGGAGGGCTTGGTACATAGATCTAGTTTGTGTGGTCGATCTTCTATGTTTGTGAGGGTACGACGATGATCTTCTAAACCAAGACCAACAATCTAACCTGTAGAGCTCAAAAACTTGCATAGCATCGATCCCACGTCTGACTGCCTAGTTGCATATTTATTTTGAATGACTTGATTATGATTCACTTAATAGAAATATCCTCATTTAATAGTAGATATGGTATAACACGGTTTACTTATTAATCTAACTCTTTTCGAAAATCTACAAACTTATGAACATTATATTTTGTAAGATAAATTTATTTGCATTGATTCTATAGCTCAATATGGGGGAGATGTTGTCACGTTACATTTTGTAACGTAATGTTCCCAACCACTATAGAGGATAAGTTGTCACGCTACATTATGTAACGTAATGTTCTAACATAGTAATAAACAAGCATAGATCCATGCTAAACCTGGATCTATAAAGCATTGAGAGGGATCTGATTTCTTGAGTTCTAATTTTTTTTGTTAAATTTTAAACTTGAAAAATTTGATCCTCTCTTGCTTGATACATCCAAATTTAAGTTTTAATTTTTTATTTAATAGGATGACATTGATTTTTTTGAATTACTATTTATATTTTTTTATTTTATGAGTCGAGGTCAATTTTTTTTATTACTTTTTATTTTAGTAATGCATTGTCATGTTACCTTATGTGAAAACATATCCCCCATATTGGACTATAGAGATCCTCTCTCCTCTCAATGCAATGAGCCGAAATAAATTTTAATTCAAAATTTAATAATAACTATTAAGGAATAAGAAAAAGTTATAAGGAAAACAGTTTAAAACATTAAAAATTAAAACAATGTGAAAAATAAATAAGAAGTAAACAATGTAATGTAACATTCCCAAACACTATGGAGGAGAAGTTATCGCTTAATATCGATGTATATGTAACGTAACATATACATAGATTGGGATGAGTTTAAAACATGTGTTTTTAATTACTCAAAATAATTTTTATAGGAAAAATAAATTAAAATAGTTGAAGGTATATAGATCATTAAAATTAAATAGTTCAAAATAGGTCATCTATCATTTGAAAAAAAAAACATAATTTGTCAACACTACACTTAGGAGACGAAATGAAAATAGTTAAAAATGCTTAATAATGTATGCAAAAGAAAGGGTCACGCCTGTAAGAGTCGTGTGTGTTTTAATATGATAAATTTTGTTTTAAAAATAAAATGTGTGTTTTAGATTAATTATCCAAAATAATATAACTACCCTAAAAATCCAAAGCAATATGGTTTCACTTGAATTGGAGTGATTGCAGTAACTCCACCATTTGATATTAGGTTTAAGTTATAGTGAAATTTTATACTTATTGCATTGATACCAGTGATTCCTCTCTTTGAATCATTGATATAAATGCAACAAACATAAAATTCTCTGTAACTTAAACCTAATTTCAGAGAGGGATCATTGATAATCCAAAGAAATTTCATTTCATTGACATAACGTGACGTAAAATGACAACATCAATGAAAATCCAAAGCAATTTGATTGCATTGATTTCAGCGACTACATTATCTAATATTAGGTTTGAGTTGTGATGAATTTTACTATTTGTTGTTTTGATATCAGTGATTCATCTCTTTGAATCATTAATATCATGCAACAAACAATAAAATTCACTATAACTCAAACATAATATCAGAGAGTGAAGTCAAACTGGTTTTCATTTCCGAGGTAATTGGATTATTTTATTGTTTATTGCATTGATACCATGATTCGCCTCTTTGAATCACTGATATTAGTGAAACAAACAGAAAAAAAAAATTAAAAATATTTAAGTCAACATGTATATAAACACAATAAAAATACGGTAAGATAGCATAGATTCCTCTCTTTGAATCGTTGATATCATTGCAATAAACAATAAAATTCACTATAACTTAAACATAATTAAGAGAGTGGAGTCACTAATAATCCAAATGAAATCAAATTGCTTTGGATTTTCATGATACTTTGATTATTTTACTATTTATTGCATTGATATCAGTGATTCCTCTCTTTGAATCATTGATATCAATACAACAAATAATAAAAATTTAAAGGGTCACGCCTACAATTCATGTGTTTTTTAATATAATAAATTTATTTTTAAATATATAATAAATGTGTTTTAGATTAATTATCTAAAATAATTCAAGTACCTTGAAAATTCAAAGCAATATTATTTTACTTGGAATGCATTGCTTTCAATAACTCCATTCGCTAGTGTTAAGTTTAAGTTACAGTCAAACTTATTTTTTGTTGCATTGCTATCAGTGATTCCACTATTTGAATCATTGATATCAATGCAAAAAACATAAAATTATTTGTAACTTAAACCTAATATTAGAGAAGAATCGTTAATAATCCAAAGCAATTTAATTGCATTGACATAGTGTGGTGTAACGTGACAACATGAATGAAAATCCAAAGAAAATTGATTGCATTGATTTCAGTGACTCTACTCTTTGATATTAGGTCTGAGTTACAGTGAATTTTATTATTTGTTGCATTGATATAAGTGATTCATGTAATAGAACTCAAAACAATTAGTAAATTAAATGATTTAAATAATATTTGTTATTAGTATTATTAGTTAAATTTCGGCATTAGAAAGACATATCGCTCTGATGTGTCTCTTCCATAGTATTTAATGTCATTCTTTTGTAAAAATCACTATTGAATAAATAAATACATGTATTTTTTGGAAGCCCATTCCAAGTTGGTATCAGAGCAATCCAACCCTTGGCCATTATTTACACTTTGTGTAATTTGGGTTTTAACCATTATCCAAAAATTCCCAAAAAGAAGAGGTAAGACAATAAAAGAAGAAGAAGAATATCAAAAAACACAAGGTTTTATAAACAATACATATAATTAAGAAAGTAAAAATAAGAAGGAGAAGAAGAGGAAAAGGGAGAAAAAAAACAACCCAATGTATTATGAAACAACACTTGGTTTTTTTTATAAAAAAAACATTACGTTAATAAAAATAGGTTTTATGATAAAGCGAAAAGAATTATATTATAGAGGGAAGGATCAATCGTATTTTTAAATTGACAAAGATTAAAGTTCTCTACAATTCTATTTAAGAAAATATATTATGAGGTTAAATTTTCACAAATCCCAAGCTCAACAAGATGAATACAATAAATACAGAGAGAAGCCCTCCAGAGAACAAGGATGTGTCTATAAAGTCAACAGATGAATCAGTTCACAAGTTCTTGGCAAAGCTTGAGCAAAAAGAGGAGGACATAGAAGACCTAAATCTCGTAATTCAGTCACTAAAATATCAAGTTAAAGGATTCAATAACTCGCATATGGGAAAAAATAATCGAGACGGGATTTGATGGGTCACCAAAATCTAAAAATATTTTGAAATGTACAATATATATGGTGACAACAACAAACTGAATGTTGCAACGATGTACATGGATAAAACCGCTTGTGACTGGTTCTTGTGGTGGGACTCAACAATGAAAGGAGGAAGACTGGTGAGAGACTGGGATACCTTAAATAAAGATTTCTTTAAATGATTTCAAGACATGGAAGAAGCCAAAATCTACAGCAAGCTCACTCGTTTACAACAAAAAGGAACCGTGGATGAATATGTTAGAAATCTATTGGTGCTAGCTACTTGTGTCGAAGATATAAGTGAATAATGACTCTTGCAAATTTCCATTGGTGGGATGAAACAAAGTATTCAAAACGAGATAAAATTATTAGATATCAAAGATGTGGAACAAGCTCATAAAAAATAAAAATTAATTAAAGAAAAACAAAAATCACAACGTTCATCAGTTTGTATCCCACCCCACCTAAGAACAAATGGGAGAAGGGACAACAATCTGTGCTGCAAGTGTAATGCCCCAAATTGGCGTCCAGGACATAAGTTTAAAAACAAGATTTTCTTCTTATGCAAAAAAAATGATAATGATGATAATAATAATGAAGTTGGGGACATATCTCCTTTCAACATAGAATCAAATAGCGATGAATCCAACACATAGGAAGCTATCGGCACCCTAATACTCTCAGTAGCTCCAATGATGAGTATATATCAACCCCAAACACTCAAAATGTTTGGCTATATCAAGAACATTAAAGTGACTCTTTTGGTTGACAGTAGGAGTACACACAACTTCATAGAATTTAGAGAAACAAAACGATTAAACATATTCATCTACCCTACCTACAACTTTCAAATATCAATATTGGGGAACAAAACCACCTCGTGCAATGGAAAATGCCATAAAGTTGAGCTAGCCATTAAATACTACCAAGTAAGATCGCCAATGTATGCTATGGAAATCAGAGGGGTTGACATTGTTTTAGGTGCCCAATGGTTGGATGGCATTGGGGATAGTAGGATTAAACTTACAAGAACAAGTTATAATATTTTATGAAAATGGGAGGAAGTACAAGCTTTATGGTATCAATTCCCCCCCTCCCCTAATTGTCTCATCAAACAAGATGACGAAAATGATAAAAAATGGAGCTTAAGCATTTTTTTTACATTGCTATGTTATGGAAGGGATAGTTGATGAAAATCAAAATGTCGATCCAAGGGAATTAGAACAACTTCTGGGGGAACACAGTGAAATTTTTCAAAATCCTCCTCGTGGCCTTCCCCCCTCCACGTTCTAGATATTGCATCATAGAGTTAATGATAGGCTCAGGTCCAATTCGAAAAAATTCATATAAACAATCTCGCATAATCAAGTCAGAGATTGAACGTTTGGTGCAAGAATTATTAGATGTTGGCATAATCACACATAGTAAGAGTCCCTTCTCTACGCTAGTCATACTTGTGACAAAGAAGGATGGATCATATAAACTTCACATCAATTGTTGAGCATTAAACAAAGTCACCATAAAAGATAAATTCCCCATTCCATTTGTCGACGAATTGTCGGATGAGCTCCATGGTGCAAAGTATTTTTCTAAATTAGACCTAAAATCAGGGTATTACCAAATCTAAATTTGAGAAGAAGATGTCCCCAAGATTACTTTTTGTACCCATGAAGGCTTGTAAAAATTTTGAGTCATGTCATTCGGATTATCCAATGCTCCGACAACATTTCAAGCAGTAATGAATTACTTGTTTCGTCTATACCTAAGGATGTTCGTGTTGGTATTCTTTGAGGATATCATTGTTTATAGCAAAAACTAGAACTCACATATTAAGCACGTAGAGACAATATTGAAGCTTCTAGAAGAAAACAAATTTTAATCTAGCAAAGCGAAATGCAATTTTGGAAAAAAGAAACAGAATTTTTGGGGCATATTGTTTCAGTCGAGGGCATCAAGGTTGATCCCAGGGAAATTGTGGCAATCACTAAATATGGTTATCCTCCTCCTATGGAAAAGCAATATGTTATCAAGAGTTTCAAAGTTCCAATAGTGAAAGACTATCTAGTGACATCCGATGAGGTCATCTATATTTTGAAGAGTCGTCTTAAACAAGCAAAAAACCGCATGAAGCAATAAAATGACACCAAAATAACTAATCGAGAATTCGAAGTAGGTGATTTGGTTTTTGTTCAACTCCAACCATACAAACAAACTTCACTTAAAAACTCCAAAAATTATAAACTTGCGCCAAGGTTTTATGGACCATATCAAGTAAGGAAGCGAGTAGGACAAGTGGCTTAAGTTATGGACATACCTAATAAAGGGAAAATACATGATGTTATCTCCTCAAATGGTTTTGTAAATTTTGAGGAATTGCATGCTTTCTCGCTTAAATTTGTCATTTTCCTTGGTTATTTGCCCTAATCCATATCTTCAAACTCCCCATTAAGTTCCCATTGATCGGGTTTTCTTCATACTCTTGTGACTCTATATTTAACCTGCATTTCACAAACACACATTGTTAGTATGGTCTAAACCCTAGTTTTATGTTTTTTAGATTTGCAATTGTAAAGTCTATCAAATATGTGATGTGTGTGTTTAAGTGTCTTACTATTAAACTATCATAAATCATGTCACATATGCCAAAAAACCAAGTTATTGCATTATCCTAAAAACTAGTCAACACATGAGCCAAACAAAGCCAAACGCAAACGTTGAAGCTTTAATAAAAACTGGTTGATAGGTGTATTGCGCAGGTGTCTTGCGATTTAGTATGGTTCAGTTTTTGGAGCGGGTCGTGCCTAAAAGCCACGAATTATGTCGTATACCTAAAAGCCACGGGTGAAGCTTTAAGCTCAAGCCACAAATTAAGCCATGCGAGGCTAAGTTAAAGATACAGGTTCCATAAATTGGTTTCATTATCTAATCCTTGCAGAGAAGATTGAGTTATTTGAGATGATCAGCAGGATTTGAGGTATCCATCGCCAAACTGCAAGAAACAAATCATCAAAGTGTCTCTCACCGAGCTGATTAGCTTGAAATCAGAGGCGACAGATCATGAGTTTGCAGGTGTCGAATACTTCGCATGATAGCTTCTCTGCTAGATATGAGCTCGCCCTCCACTGCTGCGTTCAACCTGTTGGGTCAGTTGGACGGATATCCTTGCTACCACGTCCTCTAGATTACTGCTCGTTTTTGCTTCAGCTGGTGATGCTGATATCTATGAATACTTTTGCTGTGGAGAAGTAATTGGTTTTGACAGAGCAGTGCCCGTGCTCGCAGGACCTGTGTCATACTTGCTCTTATCTAAACCCGCAAAGACCTTCAATCCCCTTTCTCTTCTCGATTCAATCCTTCCAATTTACAAGCAAGTTTTGGCTGAGTTTGTGGCAGCTAGTGCCACATAAATTTAATTTAATAAATCATCTCTTGTAATGGAACTTAAGGCTCATCTATTGGAGGCCGTTTCGAAGGCTTACTTTTACGTTGGAAAAAGTATCCTTCGGTGCGAATTGTCTTGTAGAAATTTGCTTTGCTAATATCCCTGTCGAGACTTACAAGATCATCCAAATTCCAAATCCACATTCTTAGCAGCAATGCCATCATTTAAGGCAAAAAGCAATCGAGGCACTTCAGATGACAGAGCATTTCTGGTAAGATAATGATAAATGTCCAGCAAGGTAAAGATCTTCACAGATCTGAAGGTCATCTAAATCATCAGTCAAAGGACCATGATTGATTCAAGGACTTTGTGCAAATTTACAAATTTTGAAAGCTTAATTGAAAACAGCTTTCGGTGGCTTACAACTTCGAGTTTTGACTCTTTAGCCACCGACAACACAGAAAAGTGCAGAACAGGACAGAAAGCTATCATTTTTGCACAGATCTGTCTTTTGCTGATTCAAACACCTCCTGGATGATTTCTAATGCTAGATAATAATTAAGGGTATAAATATCAAGGTTCTATTCTAATTTTGGAGGTGCCATCAAAAAGGAAAAGATTGAGTTTGTCTTATAATTTTGGTAAAAAACAGTCCTTTTTGACCCAAGTGACAAATTCGAATTAGCTATCAGTTTATGGAAGTCTACTGCAGTTGTCAAAGACTTTGAAACCAGGGAGACTATTGAGAAAATATTTTACCATGTAAATAGGATCTTTTCCTATTTTCCATATATCAGTTTTTGACTTTCTATTTGAAGTAAATTTGATCCAGATTTCTAGGATCTGGCTATCTGCTGTAAATGCTATAAATCCAGAAACATCTGATGAACAAAGGGTCGATTTTGAGTATTCTACTATTGAGATAATATTATACCATGTAAATAGGATCTTTTCCTATTTTCCATATATCAGTTTTTGACTTTCTATTTCAAGTAAATTTGATCCAGATTTCTAGGATCTGGCTATCTGCTGTAAATGCTATAAATCCAGAAACATTTGATGAATAAAGGGTCGATTTTGAGTAGTCTACTTTACTGGTTTTTGCAAAGAGGCCCTTTCTTTAATATAATCAGCCTGCAAGCTTCTTTCTTTCATTATTGTCAGATCTTCTTTTCTTATCTTTGTTATGTGCTATTGAGTTGAATGGTATTCTTTGTCTATGTTTATAATCCTATGGTAACTGTCATCTTACCATTAATTATTCAAACTAGGATCATTAGTACTCATTGCTAGTTAATTGGCCCTTCATATCTAATTGCTTTATGTATGTTCTAATTAATTGATTAGTTTCTTTATCCTTTTACCTATCTGATAATAGTCCTTGAAGGACTTGTATTGTTTGAGTATACTTAAGACTGTCTTGAGTAGACAATCCAGTGATGTTAGATATTCATCTTGATCCAAACACATACCCATCATTGAGAGAATAGATTAAGTTACCAGGCTCTTTCGACTACAACCTAGAAGGACTCTTGGAGTGCTAACACATGACGGTTTCCATGTGTCTTGCTTAAAGAAGAACTTGGGTCCAACTACTCACATACAAACATAATTACCTATGTTAGATGATTAAGGAAAACCGGTGCTAGAACCTGAATGCATATTAGAGATTAAAAATAGAACACTTTGTTCCAGATTCATCAATGAATAGCTTGTCAAGTAGAAAAACTTACCTGATGAAGAATCGGTTTGCAAAAATGAATATTTTCATTCAGGCCCCCTATCCTTACCAATACTTCGTGGACTAAGTATCTCAGAGAATGATGACTTGTGATAGAACTAGAGAAAATTAGTAAGTTAAATGATTTAAATAATATTTGTTATTATCATTATTAGTTAAATGTTGGCATTAGAAGGACACGCTATTCTGATGTGTCTCTTCCATAGTATTTAATGGTGCTCATTCTCTTATAAAAATCATCATTGAATAAATAAATACATATATTTTTTGGAATTCCATTCCAATTCTTCTCTTTGAATCATCGACATCAATACAAAAAACAGTAAAATTCCCTATAACATAAACCTAATGTCAAAGAGTGGAGTTAAATTGCTTTGGATTTTTATGATACTTAGATTATTTTCCTGTTTGTCACGTTCATATCAATGATTCCTCTCTTTGAATCATTGATGTCAATGCAACAAACAATGAAATAATCCAAATACCCTAAACATTAAAGCAATTGGATTTCATGTGGATTATGAGTGACTCCACTCTCTAATATTAGGTTGAAGCTATAGTGAATTTTACATTCATTATGACGATCATCTACAAATTTAATGTGACCACCCCAGACTGCTACCAACCTAGATCCACCTAAACTCTAGATCTACCATGCACTGAGAGGGATCAAATCCCTAGAAGTACAAACCTATCCAACATCAGATAGACGGTAAAAAAATTTTTGCATCTCTTAAGTATTTGGTCCCTCTCGACACACGATAGATCTAGAATTTAGATGGTTTTTAGGTTAATTTATAACTCAAGAAGTAAACAGACGAATCATTAATATCTTAATTTATTGTTAGATTTTTTTACCATAATTTATTGTTAGATTTTTTCAATTAATAATTTATATTATTGTTATATTTTTAAATTTTTAAATACAATTTTTTAGTTTATTTAAATATAGCATGTTTTAATTTTATATTAAAATAAGAATAAATTTTATTATTCATTTATTTTCAAAATAATTAATTTTTTTCTTTATTCTTTTAGACAAGAACCGTTATGGTTTAAATTATAAAAGCAATGGAGAAACCAGTTAAAGAGGTACAAACTTCTGATTTATATAAATATTGTATTAGACTATACCAGCAATTTCCAAAGCAACCATGCCCAAACAAACTGACATAATTACCTTCAAGAAACTGCATAGGACCTCCTCGCTTAGGGAGGAAAAAATGAACAAAAGAGAAGATTAACATAGAGTTCATTAATGCTTAATGCAATCGCCTTATTTGCTGCTTGATTTGCCTTGAAAGTCATCTCACGGAGAATATGAAAGAAATCAAGATGTCAAAATGATCTTGAGATAGAAAGAATTATTTTGAGCAATCTGGATAACCTTAAGTTTTGACAATGACTTGTTCCATTCATATCCTGGATTATTAAACGAGAACCTCCAAGCACAATAGCTTCATCAACCCCCATGTATTTCAATTGCTTAAGTCATTTCCAAATACCATAAGCTTCACCCATGTTGTTTGTGTCAATTCCTATATTCCAGTAATATTTAGTTTCAATGTTCCCTTCATGGAAAATGATGACCCCTCCCCCTCCTGCCACCCCTGGATTCCCTTTTGAAGCTTTGTCAAAGAAGAGTTTGAAGAGTTTCCTCTCCTTCATCCAAATTTCAAACTGAGATTGACCCATTCTTATTTCCCAAAATTCCAATGATCGCATAGCCATAGATGTGCCTAAATCAGAAATATGGAAGGAATGCAACCAATTTACTTCATCAAACGAAAGGGTAGTCTTATTCTTAGGCATCAAAGACACTTAAAGAATTTCTCCCATAAGAGCTTGAGTTTTAGCAACGATTTGTTCTGGAGATTGATCCTTATCTTTGAATATTCTTTGATTATGTTCGATCCATATATGCCAAAAAATAACTTTTGGAGCATCAACTAGCAAGCTTTGAGGCCTTATTTTTTGTCCAATGTTCCTTGATACGTTCAATCCCAACTAAGAAAACTCTACTGAATATTTCCTGGAAGATCTAAATTTCCAAACCAAGGATGGATCAAGAGTTCCCAAACATTTCTGGCAAAGGGATAGTTTAAGAACAGACATTGAATGGTTTCTTTACTTTCATTACACAGTGGGCAATGGAATGGACCAACAAAACCTATTTTTTCTAGATTATCTCCTGTTAGAATGCTTCCATGCACTAGAGTCCAGCTGAACATGTCACTTTTTGGTAATCTTTTTAAATTCCAGATTCTTTTCAAGATCAAAGGGTTGTTGGGCACATTTGGAAACATAGAGAACATAGTGTAACCTTGCGCAGAAGTGTATTCCCCAAACTTGAAACCCCAACCACACTTATCTTTAACACCTCTAGCCAATTGGACTAACCCTATTAATTGGACAAGAAAAAGCCTCTTCTCTTCTTCGAGCTCTTCAAGATAGTCAGGAAGAGACCAACAAACCCAACAGTGGGGTGGGGCGGGGTCTCATCTAAATATATCCCAAAGAGTGAATAAACCTTGACTATTTAACCATATTTTAAAAACTGGAATATAGGAGAGGAGATGATTCCCCAGGATGGAGTCGTGACAAATTCTAACATGCTTACCATTACTAGGAATCCAAAAGAGTTCTTCTTTGAAACGAGGAAGAGCTTTCTTGTAGAGAGAAAATATCAGAGATCCTTGCTTAACCATAGATTTAGAATCTAGACACTGTAACCTTGGGCTGGAAAAATATTTATGTCTAAGAACTTGACTACTCCAAGAAGGATTCGTTCCCATCAAATTCCAAAGAATTTTTTCTCCCATCACCAAATTTTGGAATTTTAAATATCTAATCTAAAGACCTCCCTCCAACCAAGGAAATTTGATTTTCTTCCAGCTAATTAGAGCAAATTTCTTTCTTCTATTGTTTTTCCCTCCTTGCCAAAGGAAGGATCGCAGTAAGCTTTTGATAGTGGCGATAATTCTGGAAGGAGCCAACAGAATGGAGCATTGGTACAGAGGAAAGCTATTTAGAACAACCTTTATCAATACCAACTTCCCTGCCAAGTTTATCCAAACTGCTGCCCATGAAAGGATTTTGTTTTTGAATTTTTCAATCATAGGGCTCTAATCAGAAGTTTTTGGTTTGATTTTGAAAATTGGGACACCCAAATATTTAAAAGAATCCCATATAGCTACTCCCTCAATTCCTAAAATGCAAGAAATTTCAGACATCTCCCTTGGATTTATATTCCAATTGTAAAGCAAACTCTTCCTTAGATTTAACTTGTTGTCAGATGCTTGGCAATAGGAGTCCAATTCAGACTTGAACCTTCTCACTATAAGATGACTATCACCTCCTAACAAAATAATGTCATTTGCAAATTGTGCATGATTGATCTCTTTAGTTCCACGAGCCATTATGATGCCAATTAAATCTTGATCCTTCCTAGCTTGCTTGAGTTGAAGGCTAAGCAATGAAGCTTGGATTGCATAAAGAAAGGGAGAGAGTGGAAATCCTTTCCTAAGTCCTTGAGAGGCTTGAAAGAAGGTTCCATCTCTTCCATTGATGATGAAAGCAATCCAAGTATCACTTATACAATCTTTGACCCAACGAATGAGCTTGGATAGAACCCAAATCTTAGCATCACCTGAAAAAGAAAGTAGGGACAAACTCTATCAAATGCATTATCTAAATCTATTTTCACCAGCATACCTTTTTTACGATTCTTTAGGCTATAGTGGATTTCCTCTTGAACCAAAATGATATTGTCCCAAATTCTCATGCCTTTAATGAAACCTCCTTGATTCTCCGGAATAATACGTGGTAGGATGCATTTTAATCTCTTAGCCATATTTTTGGTGATTATCTTGGAGCCAATATTACATAATGAGATGGGCCAAAATCTATTGAAAGAAACAACATCTTTTTCTTTTGAGATAAGGGATAGAAACACTGAGTTTGTGATTCCTCCGATTTTTTCACAGTGTTGATATTTTAACTTCATTTTTAGCAAATCCTTATGAACGGTATCCCAACAAACCTTAATGAACCTTGCATTGAATCCGTCCGAGCTTGGGGCTTTATCTTCTTCCATGTCCTCCACGACTGAATTTAGTTCTTATAATGTGATCCTTTGAGTAGGAATGTTATTATCCTTTCTCTTGACCAGCCTAGGAACTAAATCCATAAGCACAGGATTTGATGGATTAGTAACTAGATTCGCAAAGTAGATAACACTAAAATGATGAGATGCTTCCATTATTTTATCAAAGTCTTTGAAGAATTGGTCTTGAGAGTGAATATCTTGTGTTGTCTTATATTTCTTCCTCGCCTCAGCTTCTTTATGAAAAAAGGTAGTATTCGGGTCCCTATATTTAAGCCAGAGACATCTTGATTTTTCGCTCCAAAACTCTTCCTCATGCCTACAAGAAGCATGTAACTCTTGATGGAGAGTTACTTCCTTTTCTAAATATTCCTTTGAAATTTGGGTTGCCTCCATGGATAGTTGATGAGCCTCTAGAGTTAGCAGGGCTTTCGATCTACTTTGAATAGGAGACAATACATATTTGGCCCACAATTTGAGATCCCTTTTAACTCTTCTCAACTTTTCTTCCTAGATGTAAAAGGGTGAACCCGAGACAAGAGTTGACCAAGTTTCATAAACAATTCCCTTGAAATATTTATGAGAGGCCCATAGAGGACTAAAGCGAAAAGGAATAGTACCAAGATTCCGGTCTTTTCTAATCTCTAGCAGGATATCCTTATGATCTGAACCCCCAAAAGGTAGGATTTTAGAGGAAGAATTTAGTTCAAGAAGAAGAAAGGAATATTGGATCAAAATCTATCAAGTCTGGCTACTATATGCCTAGGTCCAACCTCCTATTAGTTCAGGTAAACTTACCCTTAGATGGGATGAAATCATATAGGTCCCAGTCTAAGATAAGCTCGTCAACTTGCTCCCTTATGGGATCTATGACTAAAGACCCTCCTCTTTTTTTAGCTTGATTCAAAATGACATTTAGATCGATGGCTAGAATGACATTATCCAGTGAATCATTTCTCCTTACTTCCCTCAAGAGATTCCAACAATATTTTTTTTCAGCATGAAGGGAAAGGACGTAGTCAATCGATCAGTCGTAAGTACCAACTTGGACTCTCACCTATTTTAAAAATAATTAATTACTTACAATTAAAATTTAACTTTTTATTTAAAAATTATTTATATTTATTTATAATAAAAACTTTAACATAAAAAATATCTTATTTATTTTTGAAAAATTAACTGATGGGGACTCACTAAGAGCATCATGTCATTTACAAGAATTGAACCTTGGTGATGAGGTTAAGTATCATTCATTCCAACCACCCAAGCTATATCCAAAACATTATATTTAAAATGAGTGTATAATTATACTTAATTTATTATTACTATTCTTCAGTTTTTAAATTTCAACATTTTAATTAAGTTTAATTAGTAGATTCCGATATTTTAATCAAGTTAAATTTGAAGATATCCTATTTTTATTTGAGTATTAACTTGTATTTTTATATATAGACACAGTTATCGGAATATCTTTTGGCTGTTGTCAACAGAGTTAGCAATTGATGAAGGAGTTTTTCATTATAGGGTTTCTGTTATTAGACATGGGAATGCCAGGAGGGGGTTTCCCCCCTCCCCATGTCTGCAAACGGGTGACAATGGAAGTGGATCAACAAATAACCCTCCATATGTAGAGATGAAAGGCGATGATGGGGCCAAAGGGGGAGAGATGGAAAATTGTGGAGTGGAGCACAGGAAGGGAAGACTCTTTTTCGCATGTGAAAGAAACCCCCTCCCTTCAAATCCAATTAGACAAGATGCATGGGCAAGTGGAGCAATGGAAATAAAAGTATTTGATTGGAAAATTTATTGGGATTTGGTTGAAGGAGAGAGATCTACTCAGGTGGATAAAGGCGACATGGAACCCAAAGGTCATTATGATCTTCACCTGGGTTCAAAGGTCTTTTTACCATAATTTTCTTCAACCAGGAAGATCGTAACCATATCATGGATGGAGGACCCTACTTCTTTTACTCGGTAGGTCTATATTTGAGGCCATGGAAAGAAAGGTTCAATATGGAGAAGGAGGATACAAGCATAGCTCTGGTGTGGATACATTTATATTCTCTCCTGTGCGAGTACTGGTAACCAGAAATTCTTTAGGATATTGGGAACACCCTGAGAAATTTTGTGAAAAATCAGACAAAGCAATGCAGGTATATATAATTTTCGAGGATCTGTGTCTACATAGATCTATTAGGGGAGTTTCCTGAGGCCATGAACATGACATAGAATGACAAGGATTGGATGCAGCCCATTGATTATGAAAATATGCCATTTTGGTGCAAACAGTGCCATGAATATGGGCATTTGAGTCGAGAGTGCCACCGGAATTGTATCCAGCAAAAAGAAACACAACGAAGAAAATGACTAACAATTATGAGAAGGATTTCACCCAAATCGCCAACAGAAAAATAAAAGGCAAGAAAAATACAAATGAGGCCCTGAATAGACAAGCAACTGGGAAAAAAGGACCAAACCCTAATAAATTTGAAACCTGAATTAGGTTGGTGAAGATATGGAGGACACTAGGACAAAGAGAGATGAAGAAGTAAAGAAAGCAACCAACCTAGAAACAATCCAATCAGGGGAGCAGGAAGATCAAATAAAGGTAATGCAAGAGGATCACCAAGAAGAAACTTATGATATGGATCTAAGGGAGCTACATTTAGATGAGATCATGTGATCGTGTAATAAGAAGGGGAATATTGCCATCCCAAGCAAGCAGATTGAGATTTTGAAGGTTGTCATCCTGAAAATGAGAGCCTCCCCTTCCCTTGGGATAGCTAAGGACTCCCAAAACAACAACAAAATAACGATACCAGAGGAGGGAGAAGGAAGGGGATGAAAGAAAAAAAAGCAAAGGATAGTAGAAGTGGGAACTAGACTGGTGGAATCAGTCCAATACTCGATGATCACAACGACCTTTTCTGAAGTAAATAGGGTTTCCCAATGAATATTATAACATGGAATGTTCATGGGGTGTGTCACCCATGCAAAATTAAGACTTTGAGAAATAAGCTGAGAATGAAAAAACCAGTAATAATTTTTCTGCAAGAAACCAAGTGTGGATCAGAAAGTGTGAAAGAGATTGGCAACAAAGTTTGGCGAGGGAGTCAAGTCATGGCGATAGATGCTCAAGGGTGAAGCAGGAGGGATTGTAGTGTTATGGCATATAGAGGAGGTAAGTTATCGGCCATCAGGTTTTCTTTAACTTTGGATTTGTATATATGTGGTACGATGGTTACCGGGACCATAAAAAATGTTTATGGCCCAAGTATCTACCCCCTCAAGGCTAGTTTTCTGGAAACATTAGCATGGATGGCTAATGAGGTTGGGGGAAATAAATGGGTAATAGAGGGGATTTTAACCTGATTACATATCTCATGGAAAATAAAAGGGGAAGGAAGACCTTAGGACAAAAAAATGAAGCTTTTAGAGATTTCATAGAGGGAAGCAATTTGGTGTATGTGGAAATAGGGAGTGGTTGGTTCACCTAAAATAATAAAATGAGAGGTGAGTTCCATATTTCCTCAACGTTGGATATATTTTTGTTATTAGAGGGACTAGTGAATGGGGAGGGACTATGATGACTCAGGACCTTCCAGCGACTGGATCTGATCATTGGCATGTTAGTCTTGTTTAGGAAGGGACCAGACCACCTTCCAAAAGACCTTTCCACTTCAAACAATTCTGGTTGGAGAATAAATATTTCAAATCACTAGTCTACCAATGATGGGGGGAATTGGCTACCTCAATGGGAACAAGAATGTACCAATTTCAACATAAACTAAAATCCCTAAAAGACAAGATCCATACATGGAATAGGGAGGAATTCGACAACATTTTCAAGGATAAAAAGTGTCTGATGGAGCAAATAGAATAAATTCAAAGGGAAGGAATGAATGATGGATACAATGAGGAGCTAAAGAAGCTAGAAAAGGATACTATGGAAAGGATTATTTCCAAGGAAAAACATGAAGAGACATATTGGAGGAAGAAGGAAAGAAACCAGTGGCTCTAGGAGGATTAACGAAATACAAATATTTTTCATCAAATGGTGGTTCTGAATATACAAAGATCCAATCTATCCCACTTGAAGAGGGAGAATGGGAAGATGGAACAAACAAGGGAAGAAATACAAGAGGAATTAATAGACTTCTTCTAGAATATCATGAAATAGGATAGGAGGGATAGGTCGGAGTATATTTCATAGATCACTCAACATATACATGCTAGTGTGTCTCCATAACAAAATATTCCTTTGAGAAAACATGTGGAATTAATCAAGGTGGAGGAAGCAGTCAATCAGATGGAAGATGGAAAATCCCTAGGACCATATGACTTCACTACCAATTTTTTCCATCACTTCTGGGACATGATCAAGTAGAATGTCCTACAAATTGTTGAAGAATCCAGACATAATAAAGGAGTGCTCCAGGATTTCAATGCAACTTTTCTCACTCTCATCTGTAAATATGAAGGAGCATATTGTCCAAGTAAGTTTAGGTCGATTGCATTCTGTAATGTTATTTATAAAATCATTAATAAAGTTGTGGCTAATAGGCGCAAGCCAATACTCTTGACTTTGGTTTCCCCTGAATATTATGGCTTTGTGGAAGGCTTCCAAATTCTGAATGGGGTCATACTAGTTCATGAGGTGATTCATTCATTAAAAATCACTTAGAAACTGGGAATGCTTTTCAAGTTGGATATATCTAAATCCTATGATAAATTAAGTTGGCAATTCATGAGGTAGATGTTTAGAGCCTATGGTTTTAGCTAGGACTAGATTACTTGGATTATGAATTTAACTTCCACGGTTTTTTTCTCCATTTTGTTGAATGGGGCTCCGACGAGCACCTTTAGGACATCTAGGGGTATCTGTCAGGAGAATCCTATATCCCCCTTTTTGTTTATCCTAATGACTGAAAGGATGAGTAGGATAATTAAGAAGATGGTGGAAACGAGGGAGATTAAAGGGTTGAATATCCATAGTGGGGATGATAAGCAAATGCATGAACAATTTGTGGATGAGACTATGCTCATGGTCCATCCCTCAATTCAAGAATCCAAATATTTTAAAAGGTGCTTATATATTTTTTCAAAGGCATTGGGATTGGAGGTTAACAATGATAAATCACAGGTCTTTTTATTTAATAATCCTAGGATTTCTTAGAGAAATACACTAAGGATATTCGGTTTCCAAGGGATCTCCCTTCCTTCCAAATATTTGGGTGCCCCCCTGGCTGAAGGGGTGATTTGGAAGGTGTCGTGGGCTGATTTATTGGTCAAAAGGAGAAGAAGGTTAGCCAATTGGGCCTTGAGGCCTCTTAACTTGGCCAATAGAGTTATGCTTATAAGATTTTTCCTTCAAGCTATGTTGATTTATATGTTTTCAATAATGGCTTCCCCAAAGGCTATCCTTAAGGATATAAGAAGTCTCCAACAATATTTTTTATGGGGAGGGAATTCGAATAGAAAAAAATGGGCCCTACTTAGCTGGGAAAAAGTTTTTCGATCAAAATATCTAGGAGGGTTGGGCATTAGGGACCCAGGGAAAAATAATGAGATCCTAGGGGAAAAGATACGGTGGAATAGGGTGTCCCATAAGGGGGAACCATGGGAAAAATTGTGGCATGTGAAGTATGCCCAAGATAAACAGAAACAAGATTTGATTTGGAATAATGAGGATATTCCAGGATTGCATATCTTGAGAACTGCCTTTGGAATTCGTAATATTATCCAAGATCACAGTTTCTGGGAAATTAGGGAAGGGGGAGATGTAGACTTTTCGAACAATGCTTGACATCAAATGCCTAAACTGTAAATCAAAGGATATATCCAGGGAAGTAGAATTTGATCCGAGGAACTAGCATTGGTCAACGTTAAGAAATTTTGGGATGAGGGGGAGGGAGAGGGATATTTCCATGAATGGAAACCTCAAGGATGGTGGGACGAGTGACTCCCAGAGTAAGAAATTCCTAGGATTCGAGATTATCTGCAGGAACGATGCATTAAGGACCAACTGGTCTTGGATAGGATGAGATGGGGATAAATACCAAAGGGTTTGTTCAGCACCAAGGAATCCTATGATATATGGATGACCAGTGGGGAGCAATAAGAGGAGGCTATATGGAAGATGACGTGGAATGAAAACCCGTGGCCCAAAGTGGTAATGTTCATTTGGTTGGTTATACATTGAAAAATTTTAACCTGGGAAAAATTAAAAAAGAGGGGGATGGTTGGCCCGTCGATATGCCAAATATGCCACCACGAAGAGGAAACGTTGAACCATTTGTTAGATTCATACTACTTTATCTCAACCTTATGGGATAGGGAGCAGATATATTCAGACAATCTAACAAAATTCATGGACAACCAAATCATACCATCAAAATGTGGGACACGAAAGACTTCAAGAACCTGATCGTTGCTTACATTTGGCTTATGATCCTTGGCTTCCTTCTTTGGGAAGTTTGGAAAGAGAGGAATCAGTGAATTTTTCAAGATAAAAATTCTAATCTACAAAAAGTATGGAATAATGCAACTTTTCATATCCAAGAGATTGTTAAAAGGGCCAATTGGATTGATAAAGATTGGGATATGGATGACCAGGAAACAATAATCATGTAGGCGTGGGGTCTTTCTAAAGAAAATCATGGCTAGGATGTTAGGAAATCAAGGATTTGTATCCAAGACAGTTAGTGGGTCTGAACTCCTCCCCCAGCTAGTTTTTTTAAGTTAATTTTGACTGTGCTTTAAAGGGTAATGTAGGGTCTACGGGGTTTGTGGGTGTGAACTAGGATCATGAGGAAAACGTAATCCAAGTTTACTATAGTTACATCAGCCATGATTCTAAAAATTAGGTTGAGATGGAGGGGCTCATTCAAGGGATAGTATTGATCTCCATATTTAATTGGGAACCAACGATATTTGAAGGAGATTCAAGAATTATTGTCCAACTCACAAAGTAGATATAGAAAGGAAAGAGTGCCTCTAAGGTGGAATTCATCTAGAAATTGATAGGAAAAATGGAACAGTTGGAGGTCCAGCTAGCAGTGACACATGCTTGGACCTTCACCCACATCATACGTTATGGGAAAAAGGTGTTTGACCACCTAGCTAATATCTAGGAGGCCATGAAAATTCAATGGAGGGATGGACAAGTGGTGAATTTCAAGGATGAGGATTGGATTTCCCTGCAAGGAACTAGCATATCGGGACATACGGAGCATAGTGACATGGGGCATTCTCATGACAAGGGAATCACACATGTGGATAGTACCCTTGCTACTTACAATAATAACCATTCTATGCTTGCAGGTGATTATAGTACAATCCCACACCAGTACCAAAAAGAAATGCATTTAAGTCCCTTAGTAGATAATAATGACGATGGATTATGGAGGAATCCTCAAATAGAGGATGAATACCCAAATCATAATGAGAGGTGATCAGATATTTTTTGGGATCGTTCTATATAGGAGGAAGCAGGACATCCTCATGATGAACATTATTAACATATGTCATTCGAAAAGCTCTATAAAGTTGGGAGGAAACTATGACACTTTCCATATTATCTTTTGTAGGTCTGTTGAGAGAAAGATTATGAGAAACTTAAAGAATCAAAGCTAGGAGTTTGGCCTAAGGACTAAAGAGAGACGAATAGGGATGGCTTCAAAAGGAAGGAAAGCCACATATTTGACAAAGTCAAGGAAAAAGGAGAAGCAAGTGAAGGCTATCTGAGAACAAAGGTGGGCTTACCAGGTAGCCAAGTTCTTTCGTGATAGGATTCCTCTACTTATATAGGAAGATATCAGAAGGTTTGAGAAGGATTTATGGGATCAAGTGAAGAATCTCAAGACTGGTGATATGAAGGAAGTTGTCATTGAATGGGTCCAAGACCCTTGTTCAACGACAAGGCATCTATCAACATATGACCATATTATTGCGACCTACTGGGTCATGAAGAGTCTCATGTCCCACATCCTATTAGAATAGGAGAAACACGTTGTTGGGGAGATGGTTCCCATGAGGGACTGGAAGGAGAAAAATGCAGATTTTATATTGATGCACCAGAAAATTGACCTCATTGCGAGAAAACTAGGGACACATTTTTACCCTCCCCCTTAGGCTAGTTTGGGATCTGGTTCATCTGGTACAAAGAGGAATATGTATGGACCTCTGCTGACAACACTTAGTTAGCGTGAAGGTCTTTTGTCAGAAGGTTTCCCAATGGATTGTCCTAGTTTTCATAGTTCTACTGGTATGTTGGTTAGGAAGCATACGACCACAGGTCCTTAGTTTCGGTGATGTGCATGTTTTATATGTTCTGTATTTCTGGTTTATGCTTTTGTTATGGAAGATATTTTTTGGATTAGGTCTATTTGTAAGGGAATCAATCAGAAACGGCTAGTTAGTTTATGTAATAGTGGAATTATAGTAAGGGTGATCATTTATGTAATGGGGAAATGAACACTTGGGGATCTTGAGTTGGGAAAATGGGGTTTTTTGTTTGGGAATGTAATAAAGGATTATGAGCGTAATATTTGGCTACTAGGGTCCTTTAAGACCCAGCAATGTCACCAGTTTTGGGGTGCTATGTAATCTTTTATGGAGTAATATAATGTTTTTATTTATAAAACCCCTGTATTTTTATATACATATATATAAAGTTTCATTAATATATATGATGTGCAAGTGGTTACATTGTGCCTTAAATTTTTCAAAATGTTTAGTGACTTTACCCTTTTAAAGATAATGAATTTTCTTAACTTACCTCTTACGTAATATACAATTTTAATTAAATTTTTCATAAGAGACAGGTATTAACCAACTATATTTCTAATCTTACTAATTTAATAATGAAAACACCCAATTAAACATAAAAAAATATCTCATTGGATGATGAGGATCAGGTAATCTTGCTAGAAGTATCCAAAATAGATGCTACTAAATTGGATTCATAACTACATGAATTCCAAGGAGACCTATTTGAAACATCAGTGGGCAATAGGAATACGGGACCAATGATCAAATTTGAAGGGTTGCTTTTAATTCAATATTGAAGGACATATAATTACCAAATCATTCAATGTTGAAATGCTAAAAACAAAATTGTACTTTATTTGAAAATAGAAATTGATTAATCGTTTCATAAGAAAAAAAATCTTAATAAAATATTATACTTCTAGATATTAAAAATATTAAAAACTAACCAATTATTTAATTAAGAACTTGTAATTTTGTTACCATAAATACTCATCTTCTACGGACAAAAGATGTTTCCCTAGCTTGAAACACTCAAAGCTAGAACAAAGGAGTCACAACAACTAAAAGTACTTCCCCTAAGATCAAATAGATGACTGGAATGAACTCTTTTACCTGTCACAACCTATAGTAGATTGTATTTTGAAGTGTTTGGTCTCCATATATTAACCTGCAAGAAAGACACAACAAAGCATATACAAGACTAAAGTACCAAATTCAATCTATGATCTTATGCTGATGACTAAGGAGTTCAACAATGAAAGAAGTGATTCATACACAATATCATTCATGGGAAAGGAACTTTTATTTCATAAATGAAATAGAGAGAGAAATTACAACCAAATCCTTAGTGTTGAGAAGTCTCTTCTCAAGCAAATATTTCCTCCAAAGCTTCAAACTTGTCTACCAAATTCTCACTCTGCTTGGCTAGATTTGGCTAGAGTTTTGATGTTGATGTTCTTCCCGTTACCCATGGGGGGTGATCCAATACTTATAGTCATGGGAAGATAGAGGAGGTTGAGTATCTCATGGGTGAGGTGGAGGGGATATTCTACAAGGATGGATCTTGAGCTCAGGTGGTCCATAAGTCCAGGGATGAGGTTTCCACAAAGCCAATATTCGAGAAGCTTCGTGAAAATTTTCTTTTTACCTTTAAAACTCGAGTACCGCTCTTTGTCCACTGAGAAAGAGCATTACCCAAAAAGAACCACCTATTGTATGAAGGAAAGTGGCTATGGCATCGCTTATTGTTCAAGGAAAAAAGGCATTACGCATAGAGGTAACGCACATTGTCGACAAGGAAAATGTGGTGGTGGACAAAGGCATGAAATCACTAATCCTGACCCATTTCCAACTTCACAACTTGAGTATTTGAGGCAAGTTATGATGTTTGGCTCTCATTATATGAAAATCCTCAAGTTCTGATGTTTGGCTCTCATTATATGAAAATCCTCAAGTTCTGATGTTTGGTTCTCATTATATGATGATGACGAGAAATGCGTGTAACAAATTTCAATAAAACGATAAATTAACACAGTTTTTTTAAAATCAAAACTATCCACTAAACTATCATTTTACACAAATGAATACAATTCAAAAAATATTAATTAAGAACTTGATTCCATTTATTTCTTATTCTTCAAAATTACCAAAATTTACATCTGAAGCTATTTTCCCAGTGGAAGAGGCTTTCAGGATTTTATTAGTTTCTATACATCATAAATGGAATTCTGATCTACCTCATTTAAAGAATGAGGTGCACTAAAAGAGAGAAATGTTAACAAATCTTATGTGTCAAAAGAAAGTCTTGGATCTATCATCATTTTTAATCCTATTCAATTTTGAGAAGTCTCTTTCGCATACTATTGTACTAGCTAGAATAACACGAATGGTTTACCATAACCGCATTAGGCATGGAAAACCTTCAAGCCATTCAGGTTCACCTCCACATAGATCCCATGCTCCAAACCTATTCATTTTTGGGTATGATTTATAAATAGTACAAATAAACTCATCTATCTCACCCAAACATCTAGCAATATCCACAATGGGTGAATCTCCAACACCAAAATTTTCACATAAACATGTTAACCATCCTCTTGTTTGAGAATCTCTATCATCCATCTCCTCATAATAATTATGAGGACTAAAAAACTTGGTACCATTACATATAGGTAAGTCCATAAACCTCATATTTAGAGAATCAATCACCTTGGTTACAAATATTTTTCCCAAAAGAATGCAATCATCTAGTGTCCCTTATCTATGTGTATTGGGGAAGCTCTCAAATATCAATGGTTGTGCATGTACATCCAAGACATAATGCGATGATGGATGATGCATTCTTTGAAAGATTCAAAGGAGTGACATGACTCGTGAAATTGGATCGTCTCGAAAACAAACTGAATACCCAATTCACTGAATGAAATCCAGGCAAGTTCCTTGTTCAAAGGTGACTACAAACTACCATTGTTGCAAATGAAACATAGTTCCCTTCCCTTACTTTCCCCATCATGATTAATGAGTGCCTCTTTTCATTTTTACGAGTTCAAATAGGGTAACAAACACTCGTTGTAGCTTATCATGTGATAATTCCATTCTCACATGTTTTATGAACCTGATAAATGAGGGGTTTGTTCCCAAAAGAGGGTCTCTCAGGGTTTAGTTTAACGAGTCCATTGAAAGAAAACTCGGTATTGTTCACATTTAGAGAGTCTGAAAAAAATGGAAGAAGACTCCAAAGTGTCCTTTTTCGTATGATTTAGTCTCTGGGGCCTGAAAAGGTATAAAATAATAACTTAGAGAACTCTTCTAGTCAACTAAAGTATTGCCTTTTCGTAATTTAGTCGATCTCAACCGAAAAAGCGGTAAACTATCGTAAAAAAGATGACTCTTCAGGTCATTTTACGAGCGTGAAGAAGACAAGTTCACTCGACGATCTTTTCAAATTTTAAGAGTCCAAAAAGAGTTTAAAGAGGACTCCACTAGGATTTATTTTCATGAAAAAGGGTTTAACGAGCCTGAAAAAGAAGTAAAATTTGACTCGAAAATTTAGTACTAGGTTTAACGAGAACGATTAAAGTTTTGAAAACAACGCTCAGGAGTTGTTTCTATTTTGTATGAGAACAAAAAAGTTAAAAATAAACTCATTCATATCCAAAAAAATCAATTCTCCATACCCTGCAAACTTCAAAATGACTATTAGACTCTAAAAATATTAAAAACTATGGTTTATGGAACTGTTTAAGTGTAAATATTTAATAAAAGAATTAAAATAAGACCCAAAAATAGAGTATAAAACCTAGTAAATAGTAAAAAATACTTACCATTTGGTTTTTCACTATTTGGAGAGCAATTTGAGTCATTTTTTGTGCAGATTTCAAGCGTAGATTCTGGAGCCTGTAGGAAATCATTTCCAGAATTGTAGGATCCAGGTAATTTCTAAGACCATTTCCCATCTTTTCATGGTTTCCAATTTCAAATTCATGCATGTTTTAGGGATTTTTGGGCATTTTTCCAAGAGGAAAATGTGTTTACCGGGTAATGCTCTTTTCTTTTTCAGGAAGGGCAGTGCCAAGGTGACACTGCATTTTTTCCTATAGAAAAAAGTAGTGGCACCGCTCTGTTCTAACACGGAACAAACAGTGCCACAAGTTTCCCTAGAACGTTGTAAAACTAACCCAAAAGAAAATTTTAAAGTATTTTTAAAGGTTGCATATGGATCTTAATACTTCCTTTTAATGTTTGGGTAGACTACTTTCAACAAAAAATGGTAGTTTGGAAGGAAAGAGAGCATGAGCTTGATGACATTAGAGGTGGAAACGATGTTGGAACTGTGGCTACTCTTCGAGAATGCGGGTTATTGAAATACTTCAATGTGCCCAGTATGATGTCACAGGTCACGCTGCTAGAGTGCATTCTTAGGATGTAGAATGCTGAGCAGCAGTACTTCAATGTAGGGGCCCACATTCTGACGGTGAAAGTAGAGGATATCTACTTTCTTACAGGTTTGTCTATGTGGGGAGCATGCATCTCATTGACTAGTCCTCGAGGTAGGGATATTACCATACAAGGTCTCACAGATAGATACTGCTTTCCAGGCACATAGATGTGCAGAAAGAAGATACCCATCAAGGATGTTATGTATTTACCTCACCACACGGTATTGTTCACTATGCAGCATATCTCGGGGAGCCAAGGGGATCACCAAGCCTCACATGCTCACATGCTATATGCCTTGGAGGCAATGGCACCTATGGTCTTTAACTGGATGAAATCCTTACTAGTTACTTTCAAGGAGCAGCTGACCAAGTGTCTGCAAGGAGAATTGAAACAATTTGGCTATGGCACAATCTTAGTGTCATTTTTCTTTGAGAGAGTACCACACTTGAGGCCACATGTGACCTTCACTGAGTTGATGACACGAGATCCTCATAGGTTGCGATGGGTGGAGGTTATTGTAACACCCCGGTTTTGACCCCGTTTGCATGATGTATATAATGTAATTAATCGTGGTGAGGAGCTAAAGGCAAAAGCCCCACCATCGATTTGGTTGTGTATGTTTTGGCAATGGGGATAGTTGCCGATGGTATATCATGATATCCGGCACATTATAGTTTGGCATCATGTAAACACGCACATCAATTAAAATAAACCCATGACTAGCTATGGCAGTGCAACGTTAAAATGAAAAGGGCATGATTCCAAAGGATAAGGGTGTGGGGGATGTCAAACCTTGGTCTATGGGGGGAAAAGCCTTGTTTGATTTTCCATCTTCCCTTGTCTCATCCAACCTCTTTAATGTTTTGTGGAGTAGTTGAGGTAGTTATTGCTGAGTAGTGGTGGCTATGGCAGGACTGTCAGTCCTTGCCCACGTGCCCACTCCACCAGCAGACTCTCCTCTTCCCGTTGCGTGGGGCAGAAGAAACATTCACACTCCACTCCCTCCACTGCTAAGGCATTCTCGTTGTTGTCTGTTCATCCTCACGCAGAGCTGTTGTCTGTTCATCCTCACGCAGAGTTGTTGTCTGTTCATCCGCACGCATAAGCGGAGCTGTTCACTCTCACACAGAGACGCGCAGGAGGAGGAGGCCGATTCATCTTCCTTACGCAGGGCTGAGTGAAGGGGGTGTGTGATTTCTGTTTGTAGGAGCCATTCACGATCGGGGCTCTGCGCTTGTGTGTTCCATACCGGTTTCGGTGGTATGTGTATGTCTCCTTGTTGCTTGTGGCCGTGTATGCTATCTACTATGGTCTGCGTTTATGTTTTCCCATGTCTATGCTGGGAGTTTTCCCTCTCCTCTGTTTTGGGATTGTGCGTTGTTGCCATCATTCATTGTGAGGTTGTGGCTATCGATGTACCCTGTTTTTGGGTTGCTTCTTGGATGCTAAGGCTGTGGACGTCTTTTGAGTGTTGTGTTGAGTTGTTTTGGCCACGCTAGGGCCAAGAACAACTCTGAGTTGTCTTGTGGCTTGAGCTGTGTTTTGCCTTTGTTGGGAGTGTCATCCGGTTGTCTTCACAGAGCTGTGAAGGGATTGTTTTGCTGTGGTATGCAGTGGTTGGTCTTTGGACTGTTGAAAGTGGGATTAGAGGCTGTGTATGCATGAGAAGACTGGTGTTGAGGCCACCAGCTTGGGATTTATCCTGTCCTAGCTCCTTGATGACTTGGTAGGACCCTATTGTGTGGATTTGGCTGATTGGAAAACCTTGGCTATGTGTAAGCGTGCATTGACCCTTATTCCTTGAGGAATCATGCCCATCTCGGGGGTGGCAGTGTTCCTGAGAGATTGATGAGCACGCTGGCCTATGGTTGGGTGGAACGTTGCAGCAACATAGATGGTTGTGGGAGATTTCTTCATTAAAAGATAAGTACTCATGACTATTTCACCTCTGCAATTATATCTATTGTTCCATGAATTATGATGAACATGTTAAATGCTGGAATGTGTGTGTTGCTTCCGCTGAATGTTGAGTAACTGTGTATCCTTGTATGTTTTATGCATATTAGTATGCATTATGTTAATTTTTTAATATCAGCATTTATCCCTGTTCGTGTTCATGGGGGTTGTTTGCCCGTTTGTTTGGTGTGGGTAGCATCCTCTTCGTCGGTCGGAGGGTTGGGGACGTTACAGAGTCGTATCAGAGCTCATGTTGCAGCATGGGCTTGAATGGACCACCAAGATTTCTCTCTGCCCAGCAGAGATCAGAAATGGATGACAGAAAACTTCCATGAATTTGCCTAAGTGTTTGAACAGTCAGTTCATCGGAACACTTAGTGGAACGGACTTCCGATGTAGTAGAAGAGCTAGAAGGAAGCATGCCTAACGGAGAATAGTTGGAGGGAAAATTATGAAAAAATTTCTAGGTGTTGTCGGCAGAAAATAAATGTTGGGGTCATCGACACCGCGGAAGAATTTAGTGGTTGTCTGTCCGCTGTTGCGGCTATCGAAGGGACTAAAACACTGATGCAGCAGTGTTAGTGGATCCTATTGCCGACAGTAGGAAAGTTTTGAAATTCAGCTCAAGTGTTAAAATCATTGGAAGCAGAAAGTTGTTCGAGCGTCTGCCATTGCGGATGGCTAAAAAACTATGCGTCCAACGGGTAAGGCCTCCAACCGCCGACGCCATGAAGAAAGTTTGAAATTTTTTTCTAAGTATAGAAATCGTCAGCTATCAAAAGAAGATAGTGGTTCGTACGCCCACCGTTGCGGAAGTCTAGAGCACTAGACTTCCAACGAGAAAAGACTGCCGATGCCGGTCAAAATCAATTCACCGATCGGAAGAAGATCAAGGATCGTGTTCCACCATTGCAGCTGTGGAAGGAACTATTTCGCCGACAAAAATAAGATCAAGTGGCGGCAGAAAGTACATGATTGAGCCGACGTGGGTGAAAATTCAAAAATTTTCTAAGTGTTGAGATCATCGGAAGGCGTTAGCTGTTTGAGTAGCCGATACATTGGCTCAGTTAGTCAGAAGGACTTCTGATAACGCCGAAGGAGAAAACGCAAAGGGAGCCGAAGAGAAAATTTTATAAGTATAGAAATCGTCGGAAAGTGTTGGCTGTCGGTGGAGGATAGTGGAAGGAAGAGCCGCAGTTGCGACGGGGATCTCTTGAAGGATGTCGAGACGTCGGCATAAAATAGATGATGAGGGTGCCAATACGTCGGTGGAAGAAAGTAGAAAGGGGGAAAATTTTGAAAAGTTGAAAATTTGTCTAAGTATGGAAACCGTCGGCAAAATTTAGTTGTTTGAGTAGCCGATGCGGCGGCAAGTATCGGAGGAAAATAGAAGATGAGGTTGCCGATATAGCGGTGGAGGAGAAGAGAAGGTTTTGGCAGAAATTAGTTGAAGGTGGAGCCACCATTTCGGCAGAGATCCTCCGAAGATAGCTGAAACATCGATGAAGGATAGATGATTGAGCAGTCGATGTGGCGACGGAAAGAAGAAGAAAAATTTCCAAAAAAGAATTTTTTTTTCTAAGTACAGAAAATGTCTGAAAACTTTAGAAGATTGGACCGCCGACACGTCGGAGAAAAATAGAGGATCAGTCTGCCGATATGTCAAAAGCCAGAGGAGGATCGGCCCGAAACATCGGAAAAATTTAGTTGATTGGACCGCCGATGAGCGTCGAATGAAAAATGAAGATCAAACTGTCGAAGTGTCAGAAGCTTAGAGAACTAGCCGTCCAACAGGTAGAGGATTCGATCGCCAACAAAGATCAGAAGCATAGATGAATGGACCTCTGATAGGACAGGAGAAGCTAGTTGTTTGGTCCGCCGATAGGTCGGGAGAAATTATTTTTTTCAACTGCCGATGAGCTGTTTAGCCATGGAATCCATAGACAGTTTACTGCCCAACATTGCGGATGCCTAAGGAACTATCCATCCGATGGATAGTGGTTCTAATCGCCGATGCAGCGGAAATGATTATGGTTTGGATCGTCGATATAGCGGAGAAGTTAGTTGTTTTGATAGCCGAAACGTCGGGCTGATAGTCGAAATGAGAGCCGATTTTGCAGAGGAAATTTTGAGATTTTCAAGTGGGATTTTCCAGCAGATTTCGACTGTTTTTCAATAGGATTTTTCAGCAGTTTTTCAGTGGGGTTTACAGATGGCTGAAGTTGGCACCCAATCCAAAATGCAGTTGTGTGTAAAATGCCGAGATTTGGTGAAAATATTCATTTTTAGAAGTGTGGTTTTCACACCCGAGGTCGGAATGGAGCATGTGGATAGGCATTGGAAAGCTTATCCAGTAGGGAACAAGGGAAAGTCACCAGAATCTGAGCTTGAAGAAGCAAAGTGCTAATGACGGCCGCTGCTATCAAATGGACAAATATGTAAAGTTGCATAACCAGAGGTAGCAAGGACTATGAAGGCTAACTAGCTGTTGTGTGGAAGAGGAGTTCCATGTGAGGATATGGGACTTGAAAAGGGAATTTTCCTTAAACCCTATCTTGCTGATTATAACTACATTCCTAAGTTTTATACTTGAAATGTATGAGGATATGTATTGCATGCATAGGATATTACATGTTGGTAAGAATATTGAAAATTATATATTTATAATGAGCCACTAATGATAACTATTGCATTGGTGTTGGCATTAGTGGAAAAACCAACGACAACCTGGACATGGTTGAGCATGTTGCTGAGGCCGATGAATGTGACCAGCAACCCTATGAAGAAAGGGATAAGGAAACCAGTCCATAATCAAAAGTTGGTGAGCAAAGTCTGCAATCCTCTGCGAGATACCAACCAAACTAGTAATGTCAAGGGTGTAAGTAGGACCCATGAAGGTAAGAGTTTGATTATGAGAAATTCCATGGAATGGTAAAGGTAAGAGACTTCATACCATGTGGATATTTGAATTTTATAATGCATTCATAGAGAAAGGTGTCATGCCTGTATATATTGATTGAGCTTAGTAACCCAAGGAAAGTAAGTACTAATGATCTTGATTATAGTAATGCATCCTATATGAAGTAGTCATGGTTAGGCCATGCATGGTATGTTTGAATGCATAGTATTCCTGAATCAATGCAAGGTAGCATTGAGTGGATATGCATTAAAAAGATTTTATGAATCTTGTAGTTATGCATTGAATGGATGCATATGAAGGGTGTGAGTGACTGATTGCATAAGTATAGGTGCAAATGTTGTGATGTATTGCATGAATGCATTGAGATGAGTGCATGTGATGATTATGAATAACTAATGGCTGAAATGATGAATTGATGACAATTCAGGAACCATTTCAAAAGCTATTATGAATGCAGGAAAGTAAGTGCATAAAGAGGATAGTCATGATCAGTTGGCTGCCGGAAATGCTCTATGGAAGAGAAAGGTGGTACAAATGATACACTTGTGAAGTAAGGAGTATCTAAACATTTCATTTAATTGCATGAATGACGTGACTATGCCTTGCAAATGTTAGTATGATAATGATTGCATGAAGTAAATGAGTTTTGGTAATATTAATGTGACTAACAGCTGGAAGTATTTGAATTTTATAAATTCTAAAAATGCTTCAGTGATGGTTGTAGTAATGAGAAGGTTATATGCATCCAGACTTACCAAGTGTTTGGTTGATTGAAGCTCAGGTTTCAGGTAGATTATTTAGAGCATGGAAATGAGAGTAAGACCATGACAAATGCCGGAATCTACCATGTGAAAGAGCCAAACCTTATGAGAAAAGTCTCATGGCTGTGAAAATAGTCGGTATGCATAATGGGTTGTTAAATTTGAATTGTGAATTTTGAATTTAAGAAATTGCTGATGACTACTAATCACTATTGGCTTGCATAAGATTGTGTCAGGAGGATGCATTGTAAGTGGGTATTCATATTATTCTAGTAAGCATAAAATTATAATGGGCATAGTGGTGCTGCTTACAAGAGAGCCACAAATGAGGATCACCTCATTGCCAAGCAAATCAATTTCTGTAGTAGACAGAGTTGCAAATTCTTATTGAATTTAATTACTAATGTAATCGCTTGGTTATGTAACAATCAATTTGGATTGTATTATCAGATAATGATTGACTGTTTGGCTAATTGATGAATGTGTTAGGGGTACGCACTGCAGGAGGATCAGGTGTGATGGCCTGCAGGAGCCAAACTACATGGGAAGGTTTTCCCTTATTTTGGAAATGGGTTTCGGGTGAAACTCCATTGGACATTTTGGAAAATGTCTCATCTGCACTGCATGTTTGGTAAGAAACATGAGTGAGATGGTATAGACTATGTCAGTAACACATGTGTGGATATGAAAGGTAAGAAGGAGTTGGGATGGCTAACTGAGGGACTGTCAACTCGGAGAAGGGATCCCCCATTCCTCCTTAACGAAGGAATACTGCGTCGACAAATGGATAAGTGTTATGTGACCCTAGCTAAGAATATGCATGTCAAATTGTTAAAATTCCATATGCAGAACATGTTTTGATTTTATTTCCATGATGATCGATTGCTTGAGTATGAATAGGGCCTACATGGCACACACTGGAAAAGAGTGCACACTTTCCCGATGTCAGATCATAAAAAGGTTTTCAATATTGATTACACCCTAGGGAGTGGACGCACTCCTGGTGTCTCAATACTTGATAGTGAATGATATGAAATATGGTTATAGTTTTAGAGCAATAACGCTGATGAGTTGCTTATATTTCTTGTGTTGAGAGGCTAAATAGATGCAGTTGGGTGTTGCACCCTAAAGGTAAAAGGTAAATGGTTGTTGTGAGGGGTTGTGGAGTAAGGGTTATTGTTGATATAAGTGTATGTTGGTATGAGTGTATGTTGGGCTGTTATATGCCTAAGGATCCATAGTAGGTCCTAGACCCAGAGATGGTCGTGGTAAAGTTCCAAGCCCAGTCAACATGTGGGTGTACTGGCTGGACATTAATTATTTGATGTTGTGGAGCAGCCGACGTGCTGACCTAACATCCAAGTCCATAGGCGATCCCAAGGCTTGCAAAGCGAAGCAGGATCCTTTGGACCAACGAGGAAATGCACAATACAGATAAGTATTGGATTATTTTTCTTATGAATATACATGTGTATATAATTTGGGTATGATGTTTTAAGCTCTTGTTCTAGAGATAAAACCGATGAGAATAAACTAAACATATGAATCTATTCAATGTTTGGATATAGGTATCACTGGGAGCGAGGATTATGAGAGCATCCTATGGGTGCATGTGGACATGTGACTGTCCTGGAAAGCTCAGAATGAGCGATAATGAAAAAGGTGCTAGTAAGACTGTGGAGGTCCTAGCAGCCGAGACAAACCATGTGGAGAGACTCCATGGTTTAGAGGTTTGGAATAGACCAGAGACACTAAGTGTCCTGACCAAGAGGGATTGGTCCAGCATTCACGGTGAAGTGAAAGAGGTTGAGAACATGAAAAGCCACAGTGGTGGTGTGGGTTCCGGGATGGAACAAAACAAAGAGGGAAAAAATATTGCTGCTCTCTCTTTCCCTTTTAATTATATATATTTATGCATTGTGAAAAAAAAAGATTGTTGAATGCATGTATGACTGAAAATGGAATGTGTGTATTTGCTGAAAGTTAATTATGAATGCTAGAATAGTTAATTCCCTGCCCAAGAATGGACATGAATGAGCTCATGTGCCTGTTGGGAAGGCATGAAAAATATGAAAATCTCCTTGATGAGGCTTGGACTGTCATGCCAATTGGGTAATTAACTAACTGATTTTAATGTTTATATTATGCTTGGTCTAACAGAATTTCAATGGTGCATTTCACAGGTGAGAAAAGTGAAACTCGGTGGTGCACATTGATCATGGCAGCAGATCAAAGGTTGTTGGACTTGGCTGGAAGTCCCCTTCAAATGATTGCCAGGACCCAAGAAAATCTTGGGGAGATGCTCAAGATACAGAAAAGGTAGAATGAAATGAACCACCATATTTTGCAAGACTCTATTGGTTTGCAAAGGGAGGTGAAAAGCCTTCTGGGAGCAATCGGCAAAGGAAAGGAAGGTGGATCAGCGATGGGACATTCATGCAAGTGACCCGATAAGAAACGGTCCAGGCATGAAGACTCAAAGGAAATTGAGCAGGTAAAGATGAAGCAGCCAGTGAAATGATGGGAATGCGGAGGACATCATTTACGCCGGGACTGCCCAATGAGGGAGCATGAAGAGGGAAATAGTCGCAAAGTTCCTAGTATTTGGGATAATTTGAGAGCTGAGAACCAGCGGGAGAAGTTCATGGAAGCTGAGGGGCTTGGTCTTGAACGTTCAAAGTGAATAATTGAACGTGGGACAGATCTGCCAAAATTTTGAAATTTTGATGTGCAATTGTATATATATTGTATATGTATTCCTATGTATTGGAGCACCGAGGACAGTCTTATTCCAAGGGGGAGGGGAATGTAGCACCCCGATTTTGACCCCGTTTGCATGATGTATATAATGTAATTAATCGTGGTGAGGAGCTAAAGGCAAAAGCCCCACCATCGATTTGGTTGTGTATGTTTCGGAAATGGGGATAGTTTTCGATGGTATATCGTGCTATCTGGCACATTATAGGTTGGCATCATGTAAACACGCACATCAATTAAAATAAACCCATGACTAGCTATGGCAGTGCAACGTTAAAATGAAAAGGGCATGATTCCAAAGGATAAGGGTGTGGGGGATGTCAAACCTTGGTCTATGGGGGGAAAAGCCTTGTTTGATTTGCCATCTTCCCTTGTCTCATCCAACCTATTTAATGTTTTGTGGAGTATTTGAGGTAGTTATTGTTGAGTAGTGGTGGTTGTGGCAGGACTGTCAGTCCTTACCCATGTGCCCACTCCACCAGCAGACTCTCCTCTTCACGTCGCATGGGGCAGAAGAAACATTCACACTCCACTCCCTCCACTGCTAAGGCATTCTCGTTGTTGTTTGTTCATCCTCACATAGAGCTGTTATCTGTTCATCTTCACGCAGAGCTTTCATCTGTTCATCCATGCGCATAAGCGGAGCTGTTCACTCTCATGCAGAGATGCGTAGGAGGAGGAGGCCGGTTCATCTTCCTCGCGTAGGGATGAGTGAAGGGGGTGTGCGATTTCTATTTGCAGGATCCATTCACGCTCGGGGTTGTGCGCCTGTGTGTTCCATACCGATTTCGGTGGTATGTGTATGTCTCCTTGTCGCTTGTGGCCGTGTGTGCTGTCTACTGTGGTCTGCATTTGTGTTTTCCCATGTCTATGCTGGGAGTTTTCCCTCTACTCTGTTTTGGGACTGTGGATTGTTTCCATCATTCATTGTGAGGTTGTGGCTGTCGATGTACCCTGGTTTTGGGTTGCTTCTTGGATGCTAACGCTGTGGATGTCTTTTGGGTGTTGTGTTGAGTTTTTTTGGCCATGCTAGGGCCAAGAACAACTCTGAGTTGTCTTGTGGCTTGAGCTGTGTTTCACCTTTGTTGGGAGTGTCATCCAGTTGTCTTCACAGAGCTGTGAAGGGATTGTTTTGCTGCGATATGCAGTGGTTGGTCTTCAGACTGTTGAGAGTGGGATTAGAGGCTATGTATGCATGAGAAGATTGGTGTTGAGGCCACCAGCTTGGCATTTAGCCTGTCCTAGCTCCTTGATGACTTGGCAGGACCCTGCTGTGTGGGTTTGGCTAATTGGAAAACCTTGGCTATGTGTAAGCCTGCATTAACCCTTATTCCTTAAGGAATCATGCCCAGCTCGGGGGTGGCAGTGTTGCTGAGAGATTGATGAGCACGCTGGCCTATGGTTGGGTGGAACGTTGCAGCGACGTAGCTGGTTGCGGGAGATTTCTTCATTAAAAGATAAGTACTCATGACTATTTCACCTCTGCAATTATATCTATTGTTCCATGAGTTATGATGAACATGTTAAATGCTGGAATGTGTGTTTTTCTTCTGCTGAATGTTGAGTAACTGTGTATCCTTGTATGTTTTATGCATCTTAGTATGCATTATGTTAAGTTTTTAATATCATCATTTATCCCTGTTCGTGTTCATGGGGGTTGTTTTCCCGTTTGTTTGGTGTGGGTAGCGTCCTCTTCGTCGGTCAGAGGGTCGGGGACGTTACAGTTATGGCCTACCATGGTGGAGGTGGCTCCAAATTCAAGTACACGATCGCATTCTTTTGATGGATAGATGATCAACTCCTCATGATTGAGGACTATGCATACGCCAATACTAACTTCTGAGGAGATCCATACTTATCCCTACCAGTAGATGATCAGTGGGGTGCCATGGGTGGGTAAAACACTAAGATGTTCATGTCTTTATATTTTTATTATTTTATGATTTTTATGCATGTTAATGGGACCTAGTTATTCTCATGCAGATGTGGGATTGGCATGACCTGGGGTTTCATCTCCTATGGACAAGCAAGCAGGGGCCTGCTTTGTACACATAGGGAATGATGAGATGACTGAGTTGGTGGAGAACCTCAGTTGATAGACACTAGATATCCTATATATCATAGTGGATGACCTCGCTAGAGGGTATCAAAGACATACCATGGGAGTATCAGGTTGTTTCATACACTTTCTATGCAGAGTGGCAAGAGCCACCATGTGCTACCATGATCACCACTAGGGGTCCACATTATGTACACACTAAAAGAAGCCTAGCTTCATTATTTTTTGTTAGTTTATAGTTCTAAAGGCTAGCATGCTTTATTCGGGGTTGCGAGACCATATTTTTGTAAAACACTTTATATATATATACACACACACACAGACTTATCTATTGGTGGTCTACCTATTTTCCAAATGGAATGATATTTACATGAGTTTTATGTCTTTTTACTATTAATGCTTATTTACAATTAACCATGTTATTTTACTTATCAAATGTCATGAATAAGCAATGTACCAATCTAACATGTAATTGGCAAGTGAATCTGCAACTATGTTATAAGATCTAGGGATATATTGATAATAAATGGATTCAAATGACCTTTCCAAAAAACGTACCCTACCAAAAAGTCGAAGAAGTACCGGGTTTAGAATGGCATAAACATGATTTAAATGAGAAACCACCAATTAAGAGTCCATAAAGACTACCAAATGATCAATGTCACTAGATGTAGCTTCAGTTAGCAAACCTATCACTATGTGACACTCGACGATGTTATTGGTGGTCAAAACTAAACAAACTGCTCCTGAACTATTTAGGTCATGAGCTTGGGAATATAATACCCAGGCAGATGAAGAAAGATTTAGGGTGTGATGACAAGCACCATCAACAAAACCATAGAAGGTCATCTGATCTACAGAATCAAAACATAGGATAAATAACATTGGAAAAAAACTTAAAACCATATTTAAAATAACAAACCCACACTTAAAAGTCAAAAAATATACATATATATAAGGCACTAATGCAAAATATATCTCAAACATAATACCTTTTCAGGTACAACCCATTTCTAGGTTGCCCGAAAGGTGTCCCATCATAGTTAACAAGCTCATAGGCCCCTTTTTCTAATACTTTACTTACGATATAAGGACCATACCACATTGATTATAGCTTCCCCTTCCCAAGTTTATCATGTCTCTGATCATAGGTCAGAACCATATCTCCTTCATTGAAAACACGAGGCTGAACTGATTTATCATACTGAGCCTTGATCCATTTTTTGTGCGATTCATTAGTCAATGCAGCATCTCGTTGAGTCTCTTCAAGGTTCAGCAGGTAAATAAATCATTATTCTTCGGTAGAAGTATTTGGTAGAAGCTTAACAACAAGCTTGAGTGATGAAATTTCACACTCAATAAGTAGGACAGCTTCCAATCCTTAGACTAATTGGAAAGGTGTAAAATAGTGGTTTTTTTAACTGAAGTTCTATAATACCAAAGCACGGAAAAAAGAGTTTAATTCCAATTGGATTTATGATCTCCAACCATCCTACGAATCATAGTCTTCAAGACCTTGTTACTGGCTTCAATATAGCCATTAACTTTTGGATAGTAAGGGGTTGCGTTTTCATGACAAAAACCCAACTTGGCACTCAGCTCAACCATCATTTGATTATGAAAATGGGACCCATGATCAGTTACTATGGGCTGTGGAAATCCAAACCTAGCTATGGCATGATTGAATAAGAAGAGGGTGGAAGTGTCACCATCCTCTGCATATGTAGGGATTGCCTCAACCTATTTCGTGAAATAATCCACAGCTACAATGATGTAACCATGCCCCCCAACTGAGGTAGGATTGCAATGCAGAAATTCAATCCCCCATCTGGAAAAAGGGCCATGGAGTAGGGTGGGTGCACATTTTAGGATAGAAAAGATGACAGGGTGGGCATTTTTTAACCGATTCATGACAATCTTTAAATATTAAGGGCCAAAAGTAACCAACACGAATTATTTTATGAGTTGTAGCCATCCTAGAAAGATGACCGTGACATGCTCCAGAGTGGCGGTCATTCATTACTTTGTTACAGGTATTTAACTGAGAGGTGGGGGGGTGAATTAGTTAAATCAATAATTTTAAACAAATTTCTTCTTTTAACTGAGAAACAATGAAACTATGTGACATTCATTCTTACAATGATTTCAGAATTAAATGTATGAATATAAATCATGCAACACATCATTCAAGTGCATGTAAAAGACACATAATTTTTTCACGAGGAAACCCTTAAGGAAAAAACTCTTCTTCTTAGGATGTCAAAGGATTATCAGCTGTACATCTCTTCTTAGTTGAGCACCAACTCAATGAGGTTGCAACCTCCGAATGCAAGCACCAACTTGTTGAGAGCACCAACTCTCACTGTTACCCAGCACCAACTGGGTGAAGGCACCAACCTTCAAATTCTACAAGCACCCACTTGCAGACTGAGACAAAATTGTCTCCCCTAGCACCTCCCTACCTCCCTTACTTGCTAGACTTTACAAATGAATCAAATCACAACAATACAGATGTATCTTGGCTTACCAAACACTCTTCTCTGTTCAACATCAACTCTCTACTCCTCTTATTCTATTCAACTTGTTCAGCACACTCTTCTATTCCTCTGCTCTGCTGTTCTGTTCATATACTCAGCATCAGATCTCTGTTCCTTAGCATTGTTCTTCTGCTCATCAGGTTCAATCTTCTCTATTAAGCAATCTTTTCTTTTGTTTTCGTAATCTTCTCTCTGCCTCCTCATCATCATTCTGTTGTTCTGTATCTGAGATTCATCTCTATTTACATACTCATGCTCAGTATGCTCATTCTATGACAATTCGTGATACAGAGTTCCTTTTACTCTACACAACAAATACTCCTTCAAACAGCTCCCCCTATCAAGTCTGCTTTCATCTATATGTATTACATTCACCGTCGATTGTCATTCTCTCAAAACCATTACAGAAAACAGTTACAGACTCTTCATCTCTCATCGAATAGCAAGCAAGAAACTGTTATTCACTTTCTAATTTCTTCAAAATTCTCTCATCACTAAACTCTTCGTATTCCCATGTCAAGAGGCAGTTACACCATGCAGAAATTCCAACTGCAACTGAAACATCTCTGTAATATCACTTGAACAACTAGGGCACAGGGGCTTATACTTTGCGAACTCGAAGAAATCCTCTCTCCCAATATGTCTTACCAATCCCTTAACTTGACTCTGCATTACAACTCAGAAAAGCTTGTGCTTGTAATTTATATCATCATTAGACTCCACGTCATAATTATATTCCACAAGGCATTTTAGAAGGAGACTTTCAAGGAAGTCTCTGACATTGGAATAACCTAATCCCTCTAAGACTCGAACTGCTAGATCTGTGTCTTCACCCACCAAGAAACACCCAATATCCAAAAACATCTCCTTCTCTTCTTTTCTGAGAGCCTCGTAACTCATTTTTATTGTCTTTAGTATATCATCTGGCAACTGTCTAGAAAAATTTTCCACCTGCACCTTCCAATAGGTTTTGTCATCATTTCCTGCAAGATGTCAGCCTAAAATTTTTAAGGATGAAGGTAATCCACCATAAATTTTTAAGAATTCTTCCACCAAATCTTCAAATCCCTAAACTGGTTCTGGTAGAACTAGAGCATGGCGGCAAAAGAGCTCTTGGGCATGCTGTCTATTTAATGGTTTTACATCATACAATATAGATTTTGGAGAAGATCTTCTTAATAAATCCTTATCACGAGATGTAAGCAAGATGAGACTACCAGATCCCACTGCATCCATATCTAGAAGACTGTCGATTTGCTCAATATCATCAACGTTATCCAGAACAATCAGAGCTTGGAGCTCTGGTAGACTACGTTGCAAAATACGCTTTCCCTGGATGGTGTTATCCATATGGAAATCATGATCCAATAGATCATGAATTAGCTACTCCTACAACGATGTTAAATCCCTTCCTCTCACTTTAAACAAGAAACAAGATTGAGTAAAATCAAAACGTTTCACATTGTAGAGATGTTTTGCGAGGGTCGACATCCCAATGCTGCCCATTCCAGTAATCCCCACAATCTTTGTTTCTTTTAACTCTCTTTGATACCCAATTTTATCTTGGAAATCCTTGGCTGCTTCCTCTAGCCCCACTGGGTATGTTTCAAGCTGTAAAAGCTCTCTTTTGACCACTTTTAATACAATTTTCACAATGTTCTCCAAAAAAATTCCATGGTCACTGAAAAAACAAAGAGATTTTCATAGTGGTTGTTATAAAGAAACATTTGATAGAATAAATACACACAGCTAAAAAATGCCATCAATGCCAACAATACAACTGAACACTAGACTCCATCCACTGAACACCATCTTCTGCTGAATATTCCAACAATCTCCCCCTTTGGCATTAATGGCAATATCAGCAACTACAACAACTGTTCACATTCTCCCCCTTTGACATCAAGGGAAAAAGGAAATCTGAGCAACTAAAGCACATCTGATTACAGAAACTCCCCCTGACAAGATGCATAAAGGAGATAAAAACAAAAGATCCAGCAATCTGAAAAGTGCACAGTCATAAACAACAATGTCAATGAACACATACTCCCCCTTTACACAATGCATAGGTCATTGTGACATTGACTGAACGCCCAACTTATGTCTTAGATATTCAAACTGAGTTGTGGGAAAAGGCTTAGTAAAAATGTCAGCTATCTGTTCTTTAGAAGGGATATAATGTAGTTGCACAGCTTGATTAGCCACTTGTTCTCTCAAGAAATGATACTTTATTGGAATGTGTTTCATTTTGGAGTGGAGAACAGGATTATTGGAAACACTTATTGCACTGGTATTGTCACAATGAATGGGAATAGGCTCAGCATACTTTACTTCTAAATCAGCAAGGGATTGCACCATCCATAAAATTTGAGTACAGTAGGTAGCAGGAGCGATATACTCTGCTTCTGTAGTGGATAAAGATATGGAACTCTGCTTTTTACTTAGCCAGGCAACCAAAGACTGTCCTAAGAAGAATGCTCTGCCACTGGTACTTTTCCTTTCATCTACACAGTTAGCCCAATCTGCATCTAAATATGATATGAGTTGAAAATTCTGATTCCTGGGATACCACAAACCATAGGACAAGGTACCTTTCAGGTATTTGAATATGCGTTTCACAGCTAGCAAATGACTTTGTTTGGGAGCTGCTTGAAACCTTCCTACCATCCCTACAGCATGCATAATATCAGGCCTGGATGCTATGATATATAACAGGCTACCTATCATGGATCTGTACATCTTTTGATCTACTTCTGATGATGCATCATCTTTGCTCAGCTTGCAACCACTGACTATGGGTGTACTCACAAGATTAGAGTCTTCCATTTGAAATTTCTTTAGCATCTCCTTTAGATATTTCTCTTGAGAAAGGAATAAGCCTTCAGGATTCTGAGTGATTTGGATTCCAAGGAAATAAGACAGCTCTCCAATCATTGACATCTCAAACTCAGATTGCATTGAGTTAGAAAACCATTGAACAGAAGAGTTGTTAGTACAGCCAAAGATAATATCATCAACATAAACTAGTACAATCAGCAAGTCATCACCTTCATGTTTGATATACAAATTGTTGTCCACATAACCCTTTTTGAATCCTTTGTCTTGCAAGTATTTATCCAGTCTGGCATACCATGCTCTCGGTGCTTGTTTCAAACTATACAAGGCCTTTTTCAACTTGCATACATAATCAGGTTTATCTATGAGAGAAAAACCTTCAGGCTGCTCCATGTACACTTCTTCTTCAAGATTTCCATTCAGGAATGCTGACTTGACATCCATTTGATATACTTTCAAACGTTTATGGCATGCATAAGCTAAAAACATTCTGATTGCCTCCATTATGGCCACAGGAGCAAATGTTTCATCAAAGTCTTGCCCTTCCACTTGAGCATTCCTTTACACACCAATCTGGCCTTATTCCTTACAATATTTCCTTGTTCATTTAATTTATTCTTAAATACCCATTTAGATCCAATGATGTTCTTGTATGATGGCCTAGGAACCAGTTCCCAGGTACTATTCTTCTCAATCTAGTCCAGTTCTTCATTCATTGCAGCTACCCAATCTTTGTCTTTGCTGGCTTCATTAAAACATTGGGGCTCAATTGTAGAGAGAAGAGCAATATGGGACTGTTCAGATTCCTGCAAGATCTTCCTTCTAGTCTGAACTCCTTTACTCTCATCACCAATGATTTGGCTTTCAGGGTGATTCTTTCTAGTTATTCTGGAAGAAGATTGTACAGTGTGTTGTTCAGGTTCAACTTCCTCATATTCTGATTAATCGGATTCTTTCTTCTGGGATTCTTGGACCTGTTCTTCTGTTTCTTCATTTGTTTCTTCCAAACATGAATCATCATCATTCCTTTGACTGATACTTCCATGACAATCTTCATCTACTTTTACATTTATGCAATCAACCATTTTATGCAACCTCTTGTTATAACACCTATAGCCTTTGCTTTCTGTAGCATATCCTAAAAAGATCCCTTCATCAGCCCTGTCATCATACTTGCCCAGATTTTCATCATTATTCTTGATATAGCATTTACTCCCAAAGACTCTGAAGTGCTTAATAGTTTCCGGCCTTCCAAACCATAAATGATATGGTGTCTTATCACTGTTTGGCCTCAAATGAGCTTTATTAAGGATGTGCACAGCTGTATGAATAGCTTCCACCCAAAAACCTTGAGAAATCTTCTTCTCCTTCATCATTGATCTAGCCATTTGTTGAACTGTTCTGTTTTGCCTTTCCACCACTCCATTTTGCTGAGGAGTTCCTGCTATTGTGTATTCTTTTTTAATTCCATGCTCATCACAAAATTCCTTGAACTGTTTCGAGCTGAACTCTCCTCCTCTGTGTGATCTGATCACTTTAACCTTTCTCCCAGTCTGATTTTCAGTCAGTGCTTTGAATATCTTAAACTTGGCAAACGCTTCAGACTTTTCCTTAAGAAATGCTACCCAAGTCAATCTGGAATAGTCATCAATTACCAGCATAAAATAGTTTTCTTTGCCAGTACCTTATTTTCTTGATGGGCCACATAAATCTAGATGAACAAGTTGAAGGGGCTTACTTGTAGAAGAAACATTCTTCGATTTGAACTGAGTCCTGGTTAGCTTCCCAATTTGGCAAGGATTACATACATCATCTCGAGGTCTAGATATTGCTGGAAAATCCCTTACTGCGTTTCTGTTTTTGAGCTTTATCAGATGATCAAAATGCAGATGTCCCAGTCTTCTGTACCACAGCTAGCTTTCATCGTATTTGCTGAGATAACACTGTTCTTTTTCCTCCTTTAAAACGTAAACATTATTCTCCGTTATTACTCCTTTGGCAACTAGATTTCCTGAGGAAATGTTTCTAATTTTATAGTCTTTATCAATGAACAAGACTTCACACCCTTTGTCACACATTTGGCTCACACTGAGAAGGTTGTGCTTCAACCCATCTACGAAGAGTACATCTTGAGCCTTCCCTTTACCATTGCTGAGACTTACAAATCCTTTTCCTCTGACTTTTCCTGGACCATCATTATCGAACGTTACCTTTCCATCTTTATGTTCAGATAGAGTGATAAACTTCTCTTTGTCTCCTGACATGTTTTTTGAACAACCACTGTCAATGTACCAATGACTCCTCTGTTTCTGAACTAAAAGCACAATATTACAATGAGAACTCTCTTTCTTTCTCCATACATTACGTTCAGCTGTATGTTTCATGCTTGGTTCTGTTTTGTTCTCTTTCAAGTTATAGTATGTAAATTTGTGTTGAAGTTGTGACATATGTATCATTCAGGCTCGTTGTATAGAAGATCAAACGGATTAGCATTTTTGTTTTGCATTCTTCTTCTAACAGCTGGTGGAGAGATATGACCCATATGATTATATGTTGATTGATGCATCCTTTGTGTATAGTTTGACATTCTTCTCTGAACATTTCTGAAATTATACAAACAATTGGCAGCTCTGTGCCCAAAGTTAGAACAGCAGAAACAATAACCATTAAAGGATTTATCATACTTGACTCTTTTCTGATTTCTAAAAGGATAGTACATTGAGTTACGATGTTCACAACAGAATTTCTGATCTGTGTACTTTACTCTATTATGTGGCTCTTTTCCATGAACTTCTGACGGTACATACTTGCCTTTTAAAACTATATTTTCTTGATGTTTAGTACCCTTAGATTCATTTCCATTATTCTCTTTACATGTCTCAACCTTTGTTGTGCTGGGAAATTCTATCTGTTTGCTGCTCTGAAAGATAATCACCTTAGATGACTCTTTACTCTCTGGGTTACTGCTGTTTCCACCTTGACCATACCCTAAGCCAAACTTAATCTGTGGAGCTCTTTGTCTGTTCAAAATATTGTTTAGCTCCTCTGAAGCTTTGATGTTGGATATGTTTCGATGATACAGGGCTTGATATTTTTCTAACTCTTTCTTAACAGTTACAACTTCCTTTTCTAGATGTTCACATCTGACTTTACTTTCAGCTAACTGTTGTTTTAAAGACTCTTCAATTTTTTTTCTTCAAGTTTCGGCTTTATTAAAGTGATGTCTTCTCTACTAGTTTCATACTGGATTAACAATTGTTTTTGTTTTCGTTTCTTTAATCTTAGTCTGTCAATCTCTTCTAGAGCACTCATCAGCTCACCCTCCATATCTACAGTGGCATCTTCATCATTTATTTCATACTCTGTACAATTCTGTTTGAGATCTTCTATGGCCATTAGCATGAAATCATTTTCTTTGCTCTCATGAGATGATTTACTATCTGATGTTCCTGACGACTCATCATCATTCACACAAAGACTTTTCTTCTTATATTTAAACTTGTTTTCTTGATTATATTTCTTCTTGGGAAAACTCTCCTCATCAGCAGAGCTCTGCTCTTTTCTCTAATGGGGACACTTAGCAGCAAAATGCCCTACTTTGCCACAGTTAAAACACTTGAAAGGCAATTTGCCTTTGTATTTCCCTGACCCTGTTTTCAGTCTTTTCACAAATTTTGCTTCTAGTTCATCCATATGTGACTCAGTACTCTTTTTATCTTTAAAGGAAGCTTCCCTAGATGAGTTTTGGTCTTTACTAATCCTCATTTCATAAGCAATCAATGTTCCCAGCAATTGATCCATAGTTAACGTTTTGAGGTCACTCATTTCTTCTATAGCTGAGACTTTGGGATTAAATCTATCAGGCAGGGATATCAGTATTTTCTAGACACGATTTGTATCATCATCTTTTATTTTTCCACCAAGAGCTCTCATAGCATTCACTAGTTTATCAACTCTCAGGAAGAATTTACTAACACTTTCATCTTCATTCATTTTTAGTTGTTCAAATTTTAGTATATGTGACTGTAGCTTGGAATATTTAACTTTTTCATTTACTTCATAGCTATTTACAAGTTTGTCCCACATATCTTTTTCAGTTTCAAGATGCATAACCTTTACAAATTCTGACTCAGCTAGACCATTGAGAATAGCATTCATAGCCTTTGCATTAAAAGTGAAGGCTGATTTTTCATCTTTAGATTCAAGAAAGGAAGGTTTCTTATATCCTGTTTCTACTATCTCCCAAACATCTTCCCCTAGAGACATTATGAAATTTCTCATCCTAACCTTCCAGAAAGCAAAATTTGTACCATCAAAAATGGGTGCTTTGTTTGTTGAACCATCTTGACTAGCCATGTAAACTCTTTAGGATCTACCTTACACTAAAGGCACACTGCTCTGATACCAATTGTTACAGGTATTTAACTGAGAGGGGGGGTGAATCAGTCAAATCAATAATTTTATACAAATTTATTCTTTGAACTGAGAATCAATGAAACTATGTGACAGTCATTCTTGCAATGAATTCAGAATTAAATGTATGAACAGAAAGCATGCAACACATCATTCAAGCGCATGTAAAAGACACATAATTTTTTCATGAGGAAACCCTTAAGGAAAAAACTCTTCTTCTTAGGATGTCAAAGGCTTATCAGTTGTACATCTCTTCTTAGTTGAGCACCAACTCAACAAGGCTGCAACCTCCGAATGCAAGCACCAACTTGCTGAGAGCACCAACTCTCACTGTTACCCAGCACCAACATTCAAATTCTACAAGCACCCACTTGCAAACTAAGACAAAAATGTCTCCCCTAGCACCTCCCTACCTCCCTTACTTGCTAGACTTTACAAATGAATCAAATCACAACACTACAGATATATCTTGGCTTACCAAACACTCTTCTCTGTTCAACATCAACTCTCTGCTCCTCTCATTTTGTTCAACTTGTTCAGCACACTCTTCTATTCCTCTGCTCTGTTGTTCTGTTCATATACTCAGCATCAGATCTCCGTTCCTTAGCATTGTTCTTCTGCTCATCAGGTTCAATATTCTCTATTCAGCAATATTTTCTTTTGTTTCTATAATCTTCTCTCTGCCTCCTCATCATCGTTCTATTGTTTTGTGTCTGAGATTCATCTATGTTCACATACTCATGCTCAGCATGCTCATTCTGTGACAATTCGTGATACAGAGTTCCTTTTACTCTACACAGCAAATACTCCTTCGAACAGCTCCCCCTATCAAGTCTGCTTTCATCTATATGTATTACATTCATCGTCGATTCTCATTCTCTCAAAACCATTACAGAAAACAGTTACAAACTCTTCATCTCTCATCGAATAGCAAGCAAGAAACCGTTATTCACTTTCTAATCTCTTCGAAATTCTTCTCATCACTAAACTCTTCGTAATCCCATGTCAAGAGGTAGTTACACCACGCGGAAATTCCAACTGCAACTGAAACATCTCTGTAATATCACTTGAACAACTAGGGCACAGGATATTATACTTTGCGAACTCAAAGAAATCCTCTCTCGCAATATGTCTTGCCAATCCCTTAACTTGACTCTGCATTACAACTCGGAAAATCTTGTGCTTGTAATTTATATCATTGTTAGACTCCACGTCATAATTATATTCCACAAGGAATTTTAGACGGAGACTTTCAAGGTATTCTCTGACATTGGAATAACCTAATCCCTCTAAGACTCGAACTGCTAGCTCTGTGTCTTCTCCCACCAAGAAACACCCAATATCCAAAAACATCTCCTTCTCTTCTTTTCTGAGAGCCTCGTAACTCATTTTTAATGTCTTTAGTATATCATCTGGCAACTGTTTAGAAAAATTTTCCACCTGCACCTTCCAATAGGTTTTGTCATCATTTCCTGCAAGATGTCGGCCTAAAAATTTTAAGGATGAAGGTAATCCACCACAAATTTTTAAGAATTATTCCACCAAATCTTCAAATCCTTGAACTGGTTCTGGTAGAACTAGAGCATGGCGGAAAAATATCTCTTGGGCATGTTGTCTATTTAATGGTTTTACATCATACAATATAGCTTTTGGAGAAGATCTTCTTAATAAATACTTATCATGAGATGTAAGCAAGATGATACTACCAGATCCCACTGCATCCATATCTAGAAGACTGTCGATTTGCTCAATATCATCAACGTTATCCAGAACAATCAGAGCTTGGAGCTCTGGTAGACTACGTTGCAAAATACGCTTTCCCTGGACGGTGTTATCCATATGGAAATCATGATCCAGCAGATCATGACTTAGATGCTGCTACAACGATGTTAAATCCCTTCCTCTCACTTTAAACAAGAAACAAGATCGAGTAAAATCAAAATGTTTCACATTGTAGAGATGTTTTGCGAGGGTCGACATCCCAATGCTGCCCATTCCAGCAATCCCCACAATCTTTGTTTCTTTTAACTCTCTTTGATACCCAATTTTATCTTGGAAATCCTTGGCCGCTTCCTCTAGCCCCATTGGGTATGTTTCAAGCTGTAAAATCTCTCTTTTGACCACTTTTAATACAATTTTCACAATGTTCTCTAAAAAACTTCCATGGTCACTGAAAAAACAAAGAGATTTTCATAGTGGTGGTTATAAAGAAACATTTAATAGAATAAATACACACAGCTACAAAATGCCATCAATGCCAACAATACAACTGAACACTAGACTCCATCCACTAAACACCATCTTCTGCTGAATATTCCAACAGACTTCTCCAACCTCGTCATGAGTAATACATCATCGAAGAATAGAGTCAATACCACATTGGTATAGGATATCATTGAGAATGAGATAGTACTTAGAATGGTGGTGAATGCATCGATGATCGTCACAGGGAAGATTGGGATGAAATATTTGGATATGGAGATATATGATCAAATCTCTATACCATGGGTCATTCATTCTTATCAGGAATAAGATCTCATTCAGAAATGAATCATTGGGCTCAGTTTCTGTGAGAGCATGGGGAAGGTCACACATCAACTCGGTGAAGACCAAGGACTTCTTGGAAGTGGTATTAGTGAATTCGAGATCAAATTCTTGCAGGATAATAATCCATCGAGAATATTTCCCCCCAAGTACATGTCGGGTAAGAATGTAGTACATAGGGTTTTGATCTACAAGCACAATAGTGGTGTGAAGTAAGATGTAGTGACGAAAAATGTTGCACAACAATGAATGTAGCCAAAGATAGCTTCTCCACATGTGAATAATAGGTTTTAGAGTCAAGGATACTCTTACTAAGATAATAGATCACATGTTCTTGTTCGTTCAGATCTTCCTGCACTAAAACCATACCAATAGTAGTAGTGGAGGCAGAAATGTAAAGCATAAAATATTTTTAATAATTCGGGGGGTGCAACATGGGTGAGTGTGTTATAGTATGTTTTAAATTATCAAAATCTCCTTGATCCTGATCATCCTAGATAAAGGGAGTGTTCTTTTTTAAGAGACACATATAACCATTCATTTTCTCTGCAAAATTGCATACAAAATGACGAAGATAGTTTTCCTTCCCTTGCAAACTTTGGAATTTAGTAATTCCCGTCGGAGGTGGTAAGGACACAATAGCAGCAATTTTAAGGGATCAATTCAAATCCCATCCTTGGAAACAACAAAACCAAGAATAATACCAATCTCAACACAAAAACACACTTGTGTGGATTCAGTCGAATATGGTATTGACAGCATCGAAGGAAAATATGTCTAAGATGCCCCAAATGATCTTCCCAATGTTGTGAATGAGCCGATAGGTGATCAAGATACGATTCCACTATTTGTTTTATATCATGAAGCGTATAAGACATGGATCATTGGAATGTAGCTCCATCATTCTTCAAGTCAAATGGTAATTTTTGATAAGCGAAGGTTCCCCACAGGAAAATGAATTTCATTTTATGTTGGTCAGTAGGCAATATCTCAATCTGATTGTATTCAAAAAATCCATCCATAAAATAATAATGACACTTCTAACCCAATTGTTGATGATCTGATCGATGTAAGGGGTAGGAAATTTGTCCCTTGGACAAGCTTTATTCAAGTCCCAAAAATCGATACAAACCCTAATAATGCCATGTTTCTTAGCGACAAGAACAATAATAGAGGCCCACTCAGTTAAAGGCACATGGTAGATAAAACTAGCTTTCAAAATATTTTCAACCTCAACTTTAATTGTTACAACTTTCCTTGGGTGGACTTGGTGAAGTTTTTTCCTATTAGTTTTATCCGTCGGGTAGGTCTTGATCTCATGTATGAGAATGGATGGATCAATATCGGGCATTTCTTCATAAGTCCAGGAAAAAACATCATAGAATTCCTTAAAAAGAGCTCGGTATTCCTCAATTTTTGTTGTCAAATAGTTCTATCCTATGTGAACATGTTTGACAACACCTGGCTTCACCGGTATGTCAAGGGGAATTGTTTTGGTGATGTTACATAAATTCCCTTCAAAATCAACACCTTGTAATAATACAGGCATTTGTGGAAACTCGACTATATCAGAACTGATCAGAGAAACAAAATCTAAATCTACTGAATTGGCATTAGGAAGAAATGAATATCGATGATGAGATTCTTCCCATAGAGATTCATCTAGACCCTTGACCTCCATAATAGAATCATCAGGTGGAAAAGTATATGAGAGATAGTCTAAAGTCAGGAGAGGGGAATCTAGCCAATAGGGCAAATGGTAAGTATCTAATGCTACCAAATGATGATCATCAATGTAAGCATCAGAAATAGACTGAATGGAATCATACAGGGATTCATGTGGACTCGGAGAAGGCGACTCAGCAATCTCTTTTCCTTTAGACATGCCTCCAGTCATGGATGATATCATGTTTACCATGGCAGTTTATATACTAGGAGGGGCAGCATTTGATGGAAAAACTCACATGGGGGAAGAATATTTCAAAATCCCATCCCCTACAGACTGAGAGGGACGATGTGACTTCCCTAACATTGGAACATTATTTGTCGTGGAAGCAGTAATATCAGGTGAACAATAATTGAGTTGATCTATGGTCACAATTTTTCCTTAATGTGGGAATTGGAGCATGCAAAAAATTGACGAGGCGATAGTCGTCATATCATAGAACTGATTCCTTCCTAATAACAAATTGTAATCTAAAGGAGCATCGAACACTTCTACCTAAATAGAAATTATTCCCCCCCCCCAGCTCGATGGATAAATCCGGTAGTAGACCATGAAGTTTAAAACCTCGTCCATCGAAAAATTTTAAGGTGGTTGGTGACTTGCTAAGCTCAGGAGAACCAATGGATCTCCAAAAAGACATCGATAAGACCGAGGTGGAAGCTCCTTCATCCAAAACGGTCTAATGGAATTTCCTACCCACCACTTTAGTAGAAATTTGAAAATCAAGTTGATGGGATGGCCTCGATTTATAATTCTCCACATTAAAAGTGATCATGGTGGAATTATCAGGATCGAGGGACCCTAGGGTTGACAACAAATTATTTTGCTATGCAGGACAGCTTTGGAGTACCTCCAATGTGGACATAATGCAAGGTTCTTGAGATAAATCTTCAACAACATTGTAAAATTAATGAGCATCTCGAGCACTAGGATTGAAAACGTTTTTAGGATTGTACTCTTAGGAGGATGCAAGATTGTGTCAAAACTAGGCTTATAAATAGTGGCAGTACCATTAGAAGGAGGTGGAGGAGAAGGGTTGATGGGAGGATTCTTCTTGAGAGAAGCACCCTCATATTTCTTCTCAGGTGTTTTATTATATGTTTGACTTCTTGTAGTCAATGCAACTGTTTCGGCAGACATCATACGAATGTATTGAGTAGAGGATGAGGGACCATGCAAAGATGCATGGTCGATCAATTGTTGTTGGGATGGAAACGGGTCAGTTAACACTGCTAGTGTGGGTTTACTTTTCAAAAATTTATTGATCACTTTACGATGAGGAAACTCCTTCATGAAGCAGTCATCTTTGAAAAACAAACAAGGATACTTAGCCTTCCGTTTAGGTTTGGTGTCATTCTCTGGAGTCGATGTTTTGGTACTCTCTTGTTGGCTTCCAGGTTTCTTATTCTTCCCTTTTTATTTCTTTTTATTGTTGGGTTTTTGCAAATAATGAATGGCATTCACCTTAGTAGAAACCGTAGGATTAGAAGAAGTTGTAGTTGAAGCACTCTATGGTTTCGCAAGCTTGGTTGTGGATGAGGGTTTGATTGTACCAACAACACCATCTACAAGAGTCTTTGCAGGTGGATTTGCAGGATCGGTGTTGGGACGAGGAGAATTAGGAATCAAATCATATAAAGTCCCAGACTGATAATAGACTAACTCTAAATATTGGTCTCAGCTAATAGCCTGCTCTTCTGTGACAGCACCACCCATAGCCACATCCCGTGAAATAGGATGCAACAAGGACTTCATGAACCAGTCAGCCAAAAGTTGATCTGGAATGGGAGCTTTGATTAACCTTCAACGTCTCCTCCACTCATGGATATGATCTGATATGTGAGTAGAAGTATTTTGTCAAAGAGAGATCAAAAGTTCTGTACCAGTTTCATACCGGATAGGTAACTAGAAGTGAGTAAGAAACACAGTTGCCAACGAATTGAAATCCACAAACAAGTGTTATGGAAGTTCGATACACCATTTTTAATCCATGACGGTCAATGTTATTTGTAAGAGTCTCAATCAGATAGAATAATCCATAAGGGAGTTAGATGAACACCACAAATGTAAATTCATCACATGGTTTTTGGGATCTTCTCCTTGTTTTCCATCAAACTTTGGAATGTATGACGGAATCTTGACTAAAATGGTAGGACAAATGGGTCGTGTTGAACGGGATCGTTTATTAACTTGGACAGATCGGGAAGATCTAGTGTAGCCAATAATGGAAGCTGCCAGTTGGGTTGTGGGTAATTGTAATACTGATAAGGTAAATCCACCCCCATAGGACCAAAAGTCTATTGAGGTTGAACGTAAAACCCAACAAATTGTTGATAGTTAGGATAATTTTGACCCATAAATGATGGTTGCACCTGGTTAAGTCCGGCTTGAGGTCCATAAGTAGGTCGATCCCACTGATTGGTGACTCCTCTAGGATAAGGGACATATAATGGATTATTGTACTGTGCCCCGCTAAGGTATTGATTATCAATGTTAGGCTGTTGAGGAGGGACCCAAGCTGATGTAGGAGGATGTGAAGTAGGACCAATAGGACCAAGACCAGTACGACCACTAGGTCCAACAACTGGAGGCGGAGGATGTGAATATTATGTAAAACATGTACATAAGATCCTCTAGTTGTTTGGGATGTATGAGGGACAAAATGACTCCCAACATTTGGGAGAGCTATTGGAGGCATAGAATCTCCTCCCCTATGATAATTTGACATAGGATTATGTACTAACTATGGCACTCTTGCAAGAGTGGTAATTCTAGGCATTGTTGGTGTAGATGGAGCATTTGATGGAATAGCACTAGAAGGAATATTCAATGACCAACCTAAAAAATCACTAGGTAAAAGGTAGGGAAAGGGTATTCTAGAGTTTGGGGTCAACTCCATAACTGACACATTCATGGTACTAGTAGTACCAAGCTGAGAGATAGCTTAACCAACGGAAGTTTCCCAAAATGGAGCATTAGTTCCAAATATAGGAGCTACCAAGTTCATCAGGCTGGCATTGATTAATCCCATCTCCAAAAGGAGTTGGGGCGACAAAATATGCATTTCGAGAGGAAGGTTGCTCCTTTAATGGTGGAACTGATAGGTCTATTATGGGAGAAATAATGTGAAGAGGAGATTCAAATCCTTCTTCTTCAATTGGAACTCCTTCCAGTCCAAGAATAAAAGCATTACCTGCCTCTAAATTGTTCTCCTTGTCTCTCTCCATGGGAGGTTGAGTCAGAGGATTCAAAGGATTTTTCAGTGATAACCCTTGTAACCCATGGGACCTCCTCTACGGGAAATCAACTAGTTTGTGAAAATAAAACTGATCTCAAAAATAAAATCTCTATCTACTCAAGTGAATCAGATTCTACTCAAGCTAAAGCCACAATCAGAACTTGTGATAGGATTGGTAAAAAAATTTAGGATCTATAAAAGATTGTCAAACCACCACAACTCGCTATATACCACAGGGTCCAACAGTAAAACATGACAAGGAGAATTGGGACCATACCCTTACCTGAATACCTGATTACCTGGACAGCACATGCGTAGTAATATCCATGAGTGGTGTTCTTAGTGTATTGTGGTGATAGGGCAGTCAAAGGGATATGCTCGGATGGTTTCAATATCCCTAAAAGTGTCTCCCTATATACACAAGGTACGTGGGAGCTTCACTCCATGGTAGTGTTATCTAATGCACAATTGTTCGAAATGGACCTTTCAATATACCTCAATGGTATGTGAAAGGTCATTCTATACACCATAAATATGTGGAAGAACCCCACGATCCGTAGGATGCAGTGCATGAAAATAATGACAGATCCTACGCTTAAAGATGTTGGAACATGTCTCTAACCTATCACACCTTCCTACAAATTTTAACCTAAGAATAGTGCTTGATTTTATCTTTCGTGACTAAGTGAATGCATGAGGTGAGTACTGAAAAGTAAAACCATGCAAAATGCTTGTGCATATTTTTTTTTCTTTAACTTATCATGGAATGCCTTACTTAAGGAAGAGATAGAGGTTCGGTTCCCACTTATCCAAAATGAATAAATCCCATGCAAACAAATATAGAACCATATATTCAAACCTATTGCAAGCACATCATGACTTCAAAAGCAAAAAAAAATGAAAAGGGAAAGACAAAATATTTTTTTGAAAGAAAGACTATGATGACTACTCAAAACACCATATTTTTCAAAATTCTTCAAAATGAAAATAATATGCAAACAACACACTTTTCTTTTTGTTTGAGAGTAAGAACACCTAAGAAGAAAACATAATGCCAACACTTGAGAGACTATAAGACCAATCAAATCTCTACCAACTCATACCTAAGCTTGACCTAGACCTTTCCTCTCAAATTTTCAAAATAAAAAATGAAAACAATCTCAAATTAAGCTATGAAGAAACTAAAAGTAAATCTATTTTCTTTCAAGCTAACTAAACAATGCTAAGAGATATGGATACACACTTTCTTTTCAAAGTTATTTATCAACTAGAGATCAAAAAGACAAGAAGCTTATAAGTCAATCCAACTAGTTCTTGAAGGCCTAACCTAATCAAGCCTAACACAATTTCCATATTTCAATTCACAGATGAAACTATCAGAAATAAGCTAGAACAGCTTTAGAAAACCAAAATACAAATGCCAAGTTTTAAAATCACGTTGGGATTAAAAACCCTAACTGGCACCGATGTTTGAAAGTAGATTACAGAGCATTACTGATCCAACACTGCCTTTTTCCAACACGAACAGACCGATGGCATCACTCTATGTCCACTAGATTAATGCGATGGCACTGCTGATTTCCTCTGAAGAAAGTGTAGTGGTTTCTCTTACAAAACTTACCAGATGCAGTGGAGCTTGTAGATTTCAAAACAAGACAAAGGATGACAAAAGAAGATGTTAATCTTCAATTACTGGCATCAAACAACATTTAAAAACAAGGAAATAAAGCATATAAGGTAGATCTGGACAGATCTAATTATATCTAATCAATTTCAAATCAAATCTAACTAAATAACTAGTAGATATTATCAATAAAGAAATTGAAGTTCAAAGCAAGGAAAGAACCAAGAATAACCAAAATTTTTCACACTCTCCCAGTGGAGTCACCAGTTTTGTTACCGGAAATACTCTCCTTCTACAGACATAACTTGTTTCCCTAGCCTGAAACACTCAAAGCTAGAACACAGGAGTCACAAAAACTAAAATTACTTCCCCTAAGATCAAATAGATGTTTGGAATGAACTCTTTTACCTATCACAACGTGTAGTAGATTGTCTTTTGAAGTGTTTGGTATCCACAGATTAACCTGCAAGAAAGACATAACAAAGCATATACAAGACTAAAGTACCAAATTCAATCTATGATCTTATGCTGATGACTAAGGATTTCAACAATGAAATAAGTGATTCATACACAATATCATTCATGGGAAAGGAACTTTTATTGCATAAATGAAATAGAGAGAGAAATTACAACCAAAGCCTCAGTGTTGAGAAGTCTCTTCTCAAGTAAATCTTGCCTCCAAAGCTTCAAACTTGTCTACCAAATGCCCACTCTCCTTGGCTATATTTGGCCATATTTTTGATGTTGTAACATGATATTCCTCCCCTTACCCATGGGGGTGAGCCAATACTTATAGTCATGGGAAGATAGAGCAGGTCAGGATCTCATGGGTGAGGTGGAGGGGAGATCCTACAAGGATGGATCTTGATCCTAGGTGTTCCATAAGTCTAGGGATGAGGTTTCCACGAATCCAAGCTTTGAGAAGCTTCGTGAAAATTTTCTTTTTACCTTTAGAACTCGAGCACTGCTCTTTGTCCACTAAGACGGAGTGTTACCCAAGGAGCATTTCCTATTGTATGAAGGCAAGTGGCAATGGCATCGCTTATTATTCAATGAAAAAAGGAGTTACGCATAGAGGTAACACACATTGTCCACAAGGAGAGTGTTGTGGTGGACAAAGGCATGAAATCACTAATCCTTTCCCATTTCCAACTTCACAACTTGAGGATTTGAGGCAAGTTATGATGTTTGGTTCTCATTATATGATGATGAGGAGAAATGTGCATAACAAATTTCAATAAAGCGATAAATTAACACAATTTTTTTAAAATTAAAATTATCCACAAAAATATCATTTTACACAAATGGATACAATTCAAAAAATATTAATCAAGAACTTGCTTCCATTTATTTCATATTCTTCAAAATTACCAAAATTTATATCTGAAGCTATTGGCCCAGTGGAAGAGAATTTCAAGATTTTATTAGTTTCCATACATCATAAATGGAATTCTAATCTACCTCATTTAAAGAATGAGGTGCAGTAAAATAGAGAAACATTAACACATCTAATGTTTCAAAAGGAAGTCTTAGATCTATCATTATTTTTAATCCGATTCAATTTTGAGAAGCCTCTTTCACATACTATTGTACTAGCTAGAATAACATGAATGGTATACCATAACCGCATTAGACATGGAAAACCTTCAAACCATTCAGGTTCACCTCCACATAGATCCCATGCTCCAAACCTATTCTTTTTTGGGTATGATTTATAAATAGTACAAATAAACTCATCTATCTCACCTAAACATCTAGCAATATCCACAATGGGTGAATCTCCAACACCAAAATTTTCACATAAACATGTTAAGCATATTCTTGTTTGAGAATCTCTATCATCCATCTCCTCATAATAATGCTGAGGACTATAAAACTTTGTACCATTACATATAGGTAAGTCCATAAACCTCATATTTAGAGAATGAATCGCCTTGGTTACAAAGATTTTTCCCAAAAGAATGCAATCATCTAGTCTCCCTGATCTATGTGTATTGGGGAAGCTCTCAAATCTCAATGGATGTAAATGTACCATACTTGCATAATCTGAAAATTCAAGTGTTACTTTTTGTGCTCTGCTTAATAAACAAGATGTGTGAATTGCACCTACTCCAAATATGCTTCCTGGAAACCACTTACGAAGCATGTTAATTGTAATATTTAAATTAGTTCCAATATAAGTATTATCCACATGATATTCTTGGAACTTTTGATTCAACTTATTTAGCTCAATAAGAGCTAGGGATTATTTTAAGAACCCCTCCTAGATTTATATGTATAAAAAATGGGCGAATCTCTTCGATATATAAGAAAATTTGAAGGCAATTTTATCATTAATATAATATGTATATATAAAAAAATTGGCGAATCTTTCATTTTATTATATAATGTTGTAAAATCTTGGTGAATCTTTCACTAAGTTATAAGATATTGTAAAATATTGGCGAATATTTCACTAAGTCATAAGATATTGTAAAATCTTGGCAAATATTTAACTTCATTATAAAAAATGGTAAAAACTAGTGAATCTTTCACTAATTTATAAAATATTGTAAAAATAGAGGAACAACAACATTAGTCAAATAACATGAATCACATAATCAACGATAGAACATGTATACTCATGAGTCACAATTGGAAGGTGTCAGTGAAACACAATTGCACTGACTAGATTTAGGGCAAGTGGGGACTCTAGTTGTTATCTCACCCCTTAATGTTCTAGTGGACATGTTCGGATCTGAATCTTGACAAACCAATAAACTGATTGAATCAAACATTATGCTCAATCTTGGCTTCCACTAGCCAATTGTGGATGTGTAGGCTAATACAATTATGCATTGTAATTATGCCAATTGATTATTTCATTAGATGAATGTTGGTATTGTGCCAATAGGTATCCTATGATCAATGCATAGGAACCTAGTGCATAGACCATTTTTATCTTCGCTTAGATATGTAGAGTTTATTTATTTTTTTGAATAACGATAAGTATTCACAACGAAAATATACAATCAGCATAAAAGAATCGAAAAAGTGAAGACAATTAATTCATGCAACTAAAAGGTAATAAAAACATCTTTTCTCAAACCCTAAATCAATGGAAATCGAATAAAACCAATATTGATTCAAGCTACTGTCACGTCCCCATGCCTCTTATCGGTAAGGAGGACGCGACTACAAGCTTCAAAAACACGGGCTAAGAGCCCCATGAACATGTACATGCACAAAATTGCTGAAACAGAATGCTTAAACTTGTATATTGAACTAGAATATGCTCACATGAATATTCATCATGCACAGATGCAATCATCTATCAGACACAGTGGAAACATCATACATTCAACAAGCATTCATGCAACATGTTCATCATATCATTAAGAGAAAGTAAGGTTGCAGAAGTAAAATAGGCAAGATCACTTATCTTATGAAAACTCCTTCCGCAACCAGCTACGTCGCTGCAACGTTCCACCCAACCATAGGCCAGCGTACTCCTTAATCTCTTAGCAGCGCTGCCACCCCCGAGCTGGGCATGATTCTCCAAGGAATAAGGGAACTAGCAGGCTTACACATAGCCAAGGATACACAAAACACATAGCCAAGCCAACAGAGTTGGGTTTATCAGTCCATTAGGGAGCTGGAGAAGGTAAATTGCTAAGTTGGTGAGCCCATTAAAGAGCCAAGAATACCTACACCAAAACTAGCCAAACCTCTAAGACACCCAAACACACCCAACACAAGGAATCAGTCCCTTCTCTGCTACACAGTCCCTCAGGCCCTGCATTCCCTTCCAGTGCTATTCAGGGGTGATGGAGAAGAAGGCCAGCCCTCTAGCTCTTTCTGTGTGGTTTCCAGCCACCAGGTTTATCAAGAAAATCTAAGCCAACATCCCTGCTCCTCTCACAGTCCGAAGACCAACCATTGCACTCAACAATTAATTAAGTCAGCTGTCACAACTTAAACAGGGAAAATGAATTCTAAGTCATTCTTGGCCCTATCATGGCCAAAATGACTCTCAGGCAAATTTACAATAGTCCCCAACATGTAAGGAAGACCACAACAACCATATCCAACAACGTGGAAAAACAACACAGCCCATCCTGGGCACGAGATCACCAAGAAAACATATACAGACCAAGCTGGGGAAGTAATTACAGTCTTCCATCCTATGGATGAGCGTGAGGAACAATGCCAAACCCATAATCAGCCAATGGGGAGTGGATACGACCACATCATCCGCAAATCTGCAGGGAAAGAGACTACGTGGGTAAAACCCAGAAGGTTCTGTGCATGAAGACGAAAAATGGGAAAGAATCCCTCTGCGTGAGAATGAACAACAATGGAGGGGGATGCGAATTGCAAGTGCGTGAGCGTTTTTGCACAGTCGTGGGGAGAGTGGGAAAAAAAATCCCTACGTGAATGATGGAAGTCGTTTTTCCCAGTCATAGTGAATTCAACCATGGTGGAGTGTGCGTGTGGGTGAGGACTGACAGTCCAGCCACCCCACTCCCCAAAGCAATTTACTGCCTCAACCACCAGCAGTATTTCTTAATGAAAGTGGTTGGAAGAAGAAGACACATGGGTTTTTCTCTCATTGGCCAAGGTTGACAATTTCCCCCACCCCTATCCTTGTGAAAATCATGCCCCTTTCGATTTAGTTGCCGCAATCGTAGCTGGTCGGGTTCATTTAATTAATTATAGATGCATATTTACATGATGACCAATATAATATATGCCGCATGCCCTGATATACCATCGGTGACAAATTAAAATCCAAAACATAACATGACCGATCAATGGTAGGGCCTTGGCCTTTAGCTCCACACCATGATCATTTACAATATGTACATCATATACATCTAATGCAACGGGGTCAAAAACGGGGCATTACATTCCCCTCCCCCTTCAATAGCACTGTCCTCAGTGCTTTACAAAATTGAACAAAATGCTACACTGGTATTGCCTCAGTGTTCCGCAGAATTGAACAAAAATGGATGTGCCAATCGCATGGCATCCTCCAGCTCCCATGTAGCCTCTTCAGGTCCGAAGTGCTCCCATTGCACCTTTACCCGACCTATGGCTTGGTTCCGGAGCATTGTGACCTTCCTGTCGAGGATGCGCATTGGCTCAATTTGGAACTCTCCCTCGGGTTCCACCTGAATCACATCCCAATTTATCACATGGTTAGGATCATGTACATATCTCTTAAGCAAAGAAACATGAAAAACATTATGAGCTCTAGTGCTAGCAGGCAATGTAAGTCTATATGCAACTGGCCCTATTCTTTCAAGCACTTCAAACGGCCCACAATATCTAGGAGACAACTTGGCACAACTTCCAAGCTTCAAGGAACTCTTCCTTGCCCTCACTCTGAGGTAAACATGATCCCCAACACTGAACTCCCTGTTTACCCTATGCTTATCTACATAGCTTTTCTTCCTATCCTGTGTTGCTTTCAGCTTCTGCCTGATCTTTACAACCTCTTTCTCCATTTTCTTGAGCAATTCTGGTCCAAGCACAATCCGGTTCACTGGATTATCCCAAGTCACTGGTGTCCTACACCTTCTTCCATACAAATCTTCATATGGACTCATCCCCAAGGATGCCTGATGTCCATTGTTATAAGCAAACTCTATCAAGTGTAAGTAATCTTCCCACTTGGTTGGTTTGTCCATCACATACATGCGAAGCATGTCTTCAAGCACCTGATTAACTCTCTCTATCTACCCATCTGTCTGAGGATGGTATGC
>LPNX011173700.1:412185-423053 GCA_001517045.1 Pseudotsuga menziesii
TCATACCCAAATCTGCAAACAACCCCTTCCAAAAGTTGGAAGTGAACTTGACATCTCTGTCAGATACTATTGCCTTAGGCAATCCATGCAATTTGAAAATCTCCTTCATGAAGATCTTTGCATTGTTTCCAGTCTCATATGTAGACTTAACTGGTATAAAATGTGCTGCCTTTGTCAACTTGTCTACCACAACCATGATGGAATCATGTTGTCTCCAAGTCATCGGCAATCCTATAATAAAATCCATGGAAATAACTTCCCATTTCCATTCTGGAACTGGAAAAGGCTGCAACAAACCTGCTAGATGTTGATGCTCAACCTTTACCTGTTGACATTTCATACACCTTGAAATGTATTCAGCCATATCCCTTTTCATACCTGGCCAAAAGTATTGCTTTCTAGCTGTAGCAATTGTCTTTTGATATCCTGGGTGACCAAAATATGGAGCTTGATGGATTTCATCCATAACAACTCTCCTTAAATCTGCTACATCTAGAATATAAATCCTGCCTTTATAAGTGAGAAGTCCATCTTCTTCCAATTTATACCCCTCATACCTTTTCTCAAGACTTTGCTGCTGCAATTTGTCTTTCTCCTGCTCATACAATTCATCTCCAGCAACATGACTAACAATCAGCTGCCTCAAATCTGATTAGCAAATACTAAGAGATGCCACATGCATCTCCTGCATCTTCCTGCTGAGTGCATCAGCTACCTTGTTTTCTTTTCCCTTTATGTGCTTGATTTCAAGATCAAACTCACATAAAAACTCTAACCATCTTGCTTTCCTAGCATTCAAAGTAGGCTGATCAAATAGATACTTTAGACCACAATGTTCTGTTCTGAGCTCAAATCTCCTACCCATCAAGTAATGTCTCCACATCTTGAGAGCATGTACTATGGCTGCAAGCTCTAGATCATGAGTGGCATAGTTATTCTCATGCTCCTTCAGCTTTCTTGACTCATAACATATCACGTGGTTGTCCTGCATAAGGACTCCTCCAAGCCCTTGTCCGCATGCATCGGTACACACCACAAAATCTTTCTCTGGATCTGCAACTTTCAATGCTGGTGCACTGGTGAGAAGATTCTTCAACTGCTGGAAGCTTTCTTCACACCTCGATGTCCATTCGAACTTCATTCCCTTCTTTTGCAAAGAAGTGATTGCATGTGCAACTTTGGAGAATCCCTCAATGAATCTCCTGTAGTATCTTGCAAGTCCCATAAAAGATCTTACGTCACATTTCTTGGAGTAGGCCAATTTGTAATGGCTTCTATCTTTTCGGGGTCCACAGATATACCCTCCTTTGAGATAATGTGTCCCAAATACTGAATTCTATCTCTATAGAAGTCACACTTGCTCAGTTTTGCATACAACTGATGCTCCCTGAGCAAATTCAAGGTCAATCTCAAATGCTCTTCATGTTCTTCCTTGTTCTTAGAATAAACAAGAATGTCATCAAGGAAAACAAGAACAAACTTATCCAAATACCTGCTGAAGACGCTATTCATAAGGCACATAAATGTAGCTGGTGCATTTGTGAGACCAAATGGTACCACTACAAACTCATAATGCCCATACCTTGTCCTGAAGGCTGTCTTATGAATGTCTTCATCCTTGATTCTCACCTGATGGTAACCAGACCTCAAGTCAATCTTAGAAAATACCTTTGCTCCTCTCATTTGATCAAAGAGGTCATCGATCCTAGGCAAAGGATACTTATTCTTCACAGTAACCTTGTTCAACTGTCTCTAATCAATACATAACCTAAGTGTACCATCTTTCTTCTTTACAAACAAAACCGGTGCTCCCCAAGGAGACACACTTGGTCGGATATACTTCTTTTCCAACAACTCTTGCAGTTGCATCTTCAACTCTAGCATCTCCGGTGTACTCATCCTGTAGGGTGCCTTGGACATGGGCGCTGCTCCTGGCACCAGTTCAATTGTGAAATCAATGTCCCGCTTGGGAGGAAGCCCTAGAATCTCATCAGGAAACACATCCCTGAATTCCTATAACACCCGATAGTCCTCCAACCTGGGAGTTTCATCTCTCGTTTCCTCCAAAATCTGAGCTGCATACAACTGGCAACCCTTCCTACAGAACTTCTTTAACTGCATTGCTGAAACCTGCCGTACTGAAATTACCTTTGGAATACCTTTCACAACTACTAGGTTTCCTTCTTCATTCATGCATTCGAAACTCTTATTGTAACAATCAAGCTTCACCCTGTGAGCTTCTAACCAATCCATTCCAATGAGAACATCATAGGAACCAAGCGGTAGAACATTCAGATCAACACAAGTGACCAATCCATTCATGACCAATGGGCATTTCTCTACCACTTCACTGAACTTTCTCTTAGTTCCAGTGGCTAGCTGAACTAACCAAGATTTCCTATGCTTTACTTTCTTAAAAGCACAAATCTCCACTACTCTAGGAGTAATGTAGCTATGCGTAGAACCGAGGTCAATCAAAATAGAAACAGATTGCTCAACAATCTTACCTGCTACTTCAACTACAGCTGACTGGTGATCTGCCTGGCGGTCCTCCAGTGCTGCATAGATCCTAGGAACTGCCCTTACTACTTGACCCACTGTTTCTGCTTCTTGAATGTTATAAGCTGGTCTTGCACTCTCATTCTTGAGTGGACAATTCCTGCACATGTGGGGTCCTCCACATTTCCAACATTGAAGCGGTCCTCTATTCTGTTGTGGATCTTTAGGCTTCTCTCCTGTCATTCCAACTGGTTTACTCGCAGCTTGGGATGGCTGCTTCTATTGATTCTTGAAGCTAGAAGGTTTGAAACCTTTCTTTCTTTGGTCAAACTTCTCATTCTTCTTGTCCTTCCATGCCTTATGGTAATCTGGTTTACCTTTTCTTTACTCATAACAATACTTAGCTTTCCTTATTGCTTCTTCAAGAGTTCTAGGCTCATAAAACTCAATTCTATCTTTGTAAGACTGAGGTAATCCACTCAGGAAACGCTGGACCTTCACTTTTTCATCTCTGATGTACCGGACATACCTCAATAGCTCCAAAAACTTATTTGCATACTCTTCCATGGTCTTCTGCCCCAATCTTAGCTCATGGAACTCCTTAATCTTGTCATCCTAATACCTGTCAGAGAGGTATTTTTGCTTGAAATATTTCTTGAACTGTTTCCACTTAATTCTCCTTTCATTGATCCTCTTTACTTGCTTGAAGTGTTCGCACCAAATGGATGCTCTTCCATTTAGATTGAATATGGCAACTCTTGCCTTCATGTTTCCTGAATAATCATGCACTTGAAAGTACTTCTTAATACTAAGAAGCCAAGCTTCAGCCTCTTGTCCAGTCTTTACCTCACCATCAAACGTAGGAGGTTTAGCTTTCTTAAATTCATCACGAGAGTGATCCCTATGGTGTCTCTTTCTTTTCCTTTTATGAGAAGAATAAGTTGAATCCCCATTGGATTCTTCAGAGTCAGATGATCCACTAGAATTCCTTCTCCTTCTCCTAGTGCTGCTCTTACTACCTTCTGGTCTTGCTGTACCCCATCTAGAATCTATCTTTCTTTGCAAGTCTGTCAAACTCTGCAGCATAGCAGCATTCAACTGATGCTGCTCCTCCTGGGCTTTAATTAAGCTTCTCATAGTGGCTACAACATCTGACGGTGTCTCTCGGAATCTCCTTCCATTAGACTCTATGTCATCATTTCTATTACGTACATTTTCTCCCATGGCATCTTCTGCTTGCTCGTAAGAATCCCGAGCATCATACCCATCATGAGTTCTCATACTGAACCACCCCTTACTTACCAAATTGCACTACCTGGAATACTTCTCTTGAAGGTGACTATAATTCTGCAAACGTGTTAATAACACAATTGTTAGATGCATACATCGATACAAATCAACATTACTTACCTTCTCTTGGAATAATCATAAAATTACAAATGCCCAAACACACAAAATTTTCTTCATCAAGGAATGACTGTCTGAGGGGGACAATGGGGGTCAAGGGGGCTTGCCCCCTTGTGGCTTCCGCCACTGCAGGGCGGGTCGAGGGCAGCGCCCTCGTTTTTTTTTTTTTTTTGTAATTTATTGATTTTCGCGCAATCTGGCGCATAAAATTGCTGCCACTTCTCTCCTTCTCAGCCCATGAGAATCCACTGGAAAACTGCTTGAAAATCCCACTGAAAAACAGTCAAAATTCGCTAGTTAAACCCCATGGAAAACCCAAATTTTCCTTGCATAGAATCGGGTCTGATTTCCACTACCCATCCACAGAATCGGCTCTCGGAACCCTTATCCCATCTGCTGAATCGGATCTCGAACCACTTTCCCTTTCGCAACGGCGGCTCCTTGAATGCTTTCCCCTTTCGATCGGCATCGGCAGCCTTTCTAGTCGGAAGCCGTAATGCTTTCGCTTCCGCAACGGCGGCTCTCGAAACCATTCTTTCTTCTGATTGGTGTCAGAAGTATTTTTACATCGGAAGCCAAATGACTTTGGATTCCGCAACGGCGGCACACAAATCACTTATCCTTCCGATTGGTGAACTGATTTTTGACTGACATCGGCATCAGCGGTCTTTTGGATCGGAAGCCTTAATGCTTTCACTTCCGCAACGGCGGCTCGTGAAACGCTTTTCCTTTCGATCGACGACTATTTACTTGGAATGATTTAAACTTTTCTGTGGCGTCGGAGGTCTTTCTCATCGGCTGGAAAATTACTTTGGCTTCCGCAATGGCAGCTCACCAAAGACGAACTCCTTCCGACTGCCGCTCTTTTCTTAAAGAAATTTTAACTTCGGACGTTGGTGGACTATTGGATCGGAAGACTAGTGACTTTGGCTTCCGCAATGGCGGCTCGCCAAAATTCAACTTCTTCTGATTGGCACTTACTTGGAACAATTTTAACGTCGGGCATCGGCGGACTATTGGATCGGAAGACTAGTGACTTTGGCTTCCACAACGGCGGCTTGCCAAACATCAACTTCTTCTGATTTTTCTCAAACTGTTCCATCGGCCAGGCTTCCGCTGCGCTTCCGTTACGTCGGAAGTCCTTCCCCGTCAGAAGACTTAGCGGTTTGGGCTTCCGCAATGGTGGATGGGAAACCACTAACCCTTCCGCAACAGCGGAAGTCAATTCTACTAATGGCCCGACTATTCCATACTTCAACAAAAATTTTGAATTTTTACAGTCTTCCACTGCTTGCTACTGGGTAGAAGAAATGTTGCCTTTGTCACTGCAATCCTTCAAGGCTCATGCAGGCCCATGTTGCAACATGAGCTCTGATACCATACTGTCATGTCCCCATGCCTCCTACCGGCAAGGAGGACGCGACTACAAGCTTCAAAAACACGGGCTAAGAGCCCCATGAACATGTACAGGCACAAAATTGCTGAAACAGAATGCTTAAACTTGTATATTGAACTAGAATATGCTCACATGAATATTCATCATGCACAGATGCAATCATCTATCAGACACAGCGGAAACATCATACATTCAACAAGCATTCATGCAACATGTTCATCATATCATTAAGAGAAAGTAAGGTTGCAGAAGTAAAATAGGCAAGATCACTTATCTTATGAAAACTCCTTCCGCAACCAACTACGTCGCTGCAATGTTCCACCCAACCATAGGCCAGTGTGGTCCTTAATCTCTCAGCAACGCTGCCACCCCCGAGCTGGGCATGATTCTCCAAGGAATAAGGGAACTAGCAGGCTTACACATAGCCAAGGATACACAAAACACACAACCAAGCCAACAGAGTTGGGTTTATCAGGCCATTAGGGAGCTGGAGAAGGAAAATTACTAAGCTGGTGAGCCCATTAAAGAGCCAAGAATACCTACACTAGAACTAGATTGACCTCTAAGACACCCAAACACACCCAACACAAGGAATCAGTCCCTTCTTTGCTACACAGTCCCTCAGGCCCTGCATTCCCTTCCAGTTCTATTCAGGGGTGACGGAGAAGAAGGCCAGCCCTCTAGATATGTCTGTGTGGTTTCCAACCACCAGGTTTATCAAGCAAATCTAAGCCAACATCCCTGCTCCTCTCACAGTCCGAAGACCAACCATTTCACTCGGCAATTAATTAAGTCAGCTGTCACAGCTTAAACAGGGAAAACGAATTATCAGTCATTCTTGGCCCTATCATGGCCAAAATGACTCTTAGGAGAATTTACAACAGTCCCCAACATGTAAGGAAGACCACAACAACCACAGCCAAAAACGTGGAAAAATAACACAGCCCATCCTGGGCACGAGATCACCAAGAAAACATATACAGACCACACTGGGGAAGAAATTACAGTCTCCCAGCCTGTGGATGAGCATGAGCAACAATGCCGAACCCACAATCAGCCGGTGGGGAGTGGATACAACCACATCATCCGCAAATCCGTGGGGAAAGAGACTACGTGGGTAAAACCCAGAAGGTTCTGTGCGTGAAGACGAAAAACGGGAAAGAATCCCTCTGCGCGAGAATGAACAACAATGGAGGGGGACGTGAATTGCAAGTGTGTGAGCATTTTTGCACAGTCGTGGAGAGAGTGGAAAAAAAAATCCTTGCATGAATGATGGCAGTCGTTTTTCCCAGTCATAGTGAATTCAACCATGGTGGAGTGTGCGTGTGGGTGAGGACTGACAGTCCTGCCACCCCACTCCCCAAATCAATTTACTGCCTCAACCACCAGCAGTATTTCTTAATGAAAGTGGTTGGAAGAAGAAGACACATGGGTTTTTCTCTCATTGGCTAAGGTTGACAATTTCCCCCACCCCTATCCTTGTGAAAATCATGCCCCTTTCGATTTAGTTGCCACGATCGTAGCTGGTCGGGTTCATTTAATTAATTATAGATGCATATTTACATGATGACCAATATAATATATGCCGCATGCCCCAATATACCATCGGTGACAAATTAAAATCCAAAACATAACATGACCGATCAATGGTGGGGCCTTGGCCTTTAGCTCCACACCATGATCATTTACAATATGTACATCATATACATCTAATGCAACGGGGTCAAAACCGGGGCATTACAGCTACAAAAAAGGGTTAAATCAAGCATAAAATGAGAACTAGAAGCATTCAACGGACTAACACAATATTTTACCAAAATACACACAAACTTCAAAAATCGACAAAATGCTTCAAACAAATGCAATAAACAAACCATAAAAATTTGCAAGATATTCGTGCTAAAAACCAACATGGTTTCATGTACTTGAATGAGCCCATTCTCGCTTAGAGAAATTGTTGCCAAATTAGTTATTTATCCTTTAATGTTAGGACACTATCTATGTGAAGAGACAGCTCCTAGGCCTAGTTTTCTCAAATTCCAGCGTCATTTCCTGTCACATACAAGAAAGAGACAATGTAAGAGATAAATATCAAACCATCAATCTTAAAATAAGATGCATGAAGGTAATGTATCTCAAATCATCAATGTTACAACAAAAAAGTACAATGTAGAATCTATTTTTACCTAAAACAACCTCAAATTCACATATAGTGATCACCAACAAGGGTGCATGGAACACCTAGAACAAAATCAAACTCAAAAGTCGCTCATGTGTATTAAATCATATACAATCTTAGGTAAAATCCATTTTCCAATTCACATTCCGTCCCTGGTCCTCATTTTCGACATTCTGAACACAAACTTCTCCAAATGAATCGTCATTATGATCATCGAAAACATTTGTTCCATATCAAGTTCATTAGAGTAATTTGTGATATTATTTTATCCCTTTCTTTCATGATTTGATCATCAAAGAGTTAATGCTCTTTCATACGGAAAATTGTCAACCTCATACTTTGTTACATATAAGCTTAAGGATGTATCCACATTTTTATCAATCATGTTCCTCAACTTTGACTTCAAGAATGACAGTGTGCTAAACATTCTCTCATCCTCCACTGGTCCCAAAATCATGGTTTGACATAAATCCACTAATTTGAAACCAAAAAGACACAGAGCTTCTTCCACTGAGCTTCCTCATGTGTTTGGTTTCTAGGGATCTGAAACCAAAAAGACACAGATTGAAACATTATACAAGCCTCAACATTCTCTAAGTTTGTTTTGTGTACCAATATAACATAAACTTAAGATGAACATTGTTTACCTTGACAGACCCTCCAACTTGATTATTGCACTCTCACCAGGGAATGACTAGAAAAATTGAAAATGACATGTAAGTATAGTGCATTCATTCTCATGGCATTATCTAGGCTTACCATGGCATTAGGAAAGATTACGGTGACTATAATCAGCAAGGAATTCTTATAAAAGATGGATGAATCGAATCATGCTATAGAAGGAGAATTCTACCTTTCAAGGTTTAAATAAACTCACTTGTAAGAGTAAAGAGACAAACATAGGAGAAACTCAGTAGACTCTGTACTACCACAAACATATTTTAGGAAGGGATGTAACTTCCATGGACACAGTTCTTTCAGCCTTTTCATTCTTTTTTTGGGGACACAAGGAAAAACTCTTGGTGAGCTGCAAACACAATAAGTCTTCAACAATGAATGCTTGTTCAAAGTTGCATTGCTTATAACTGCACACCATACATAACAATACATTGATCATTATGATTCAAGGCCTCCATGACTATGTTATGAATATATCCCATGACTATTCAAAATGGAAGCCTTAAAATTTAATAGACATACTTATTACTCAAATTAAAACAAAAGGACTTGCAACTAGCCAATGCGTTCATGGCGAGAATAAGCATGTATGCATTTAATGTCAAAGAGGAAATGGCTAGATATAAACCCAACCAATGGCCTTCCATAGAGAAGTATTGATTGAAGTAGTGGTGAGTCTGTTTTAGAATAATCAACCCATAGTTAGCTACCTTAGACATTAATTAATCCATTTTTTGTCTTATTTTCCTAGTTTCCATATTCCACCTTATGCAAGTTGTCCTCCACACATCCATAGTGGTCAAACTTGCTAAATTTGATTCATGGAGTGCTTGGGAAACCTCTTATAATCAAATCTGCTTTATTCCTGGCCTCCCTAGCGCATGTCTGTTTTTTCTAAGTTTTAAGGCAATTGGGAAAGTTTGACTAGGTGAATTTAACTTGTTTTTTGTCCTCAACATCCTCCACTCTTTTCTCCTATGAAAAGCATGTATGAGTTGTCCTTCCACCACCTATTAGCTTGCCTAATTGATTTTTCCAATTCGTGAGCTCCTAGACAAATTTGGAATGTGCTTTATTTACCTATGGGGGATTTGCTTAGATTTAGTAAGCTTGCTTTTGACTATATTCGAATGGCATATTCATGCATTCGAATATCTCATTAAATTATTTATTGTGGCAGCCTATGACTTCACAAGGTTGGCTATTGTACACTTATTCAATACAGATTAGTGTTCTGCTCCATATTCAGTCCCTTTTTGTGAGTAATTTGCATGTGTAATTGGCAATTGTTGTGAGTGTAATTGTTCTAACACCTGGGTTCAATTTCCACATGGTATCAGAGCCTTTGTAGATCAATTTCTCTCCTTCCAATTTGTTTTGCAGGTTCGACATCATTGACTGGGAGCATTCTGCTGACTAACAGGACAATTTCTCAGCTATGAATCAATCTCAGAAGATCATCTTGACTCCATTTAAATTCTTTGAATGGAAAGAAGAGATGGAGATACTTTTGAGAGAAAAATGCCTCTACAGAGTGACTATGGCAACAGAAGCAGAGCCCAATGTAGCTACAGAGAAGATTAAATGGCACAACAGGAGGGATGAGGCCTATGGTCTCCTGTGTTTGAGTATATCCAGAGACCTCCTTTTCCATGTTGATGGATTGACATCACCGAATGAAGTATGGGAGAAGCTTGTTGATATTTTTGGAAAGACATATGAGATGAGGGGACATCAAATTGAAAATGAACTGATCTCCCTAAGTCCCAATAGATTTGAATCCATACAACTCTATTTTTCCAAGTTCAAAGCACTTGTTTTGCAGTTAAAACAATGTGGGATCGAAAAGAAGGATGATCAGCTGGTCTTGGCCATACTCTTGAAGCTTCTCCCTAACTATTCAGTGTTTTTTTCAACCTTCTATGCCACAAAGTTGACAACTCAAGCCTGGAAAATGCCTAGCCTTGCAGATTTCATGGAATCTCTCACACAAGAACAAGATAAATTGGTGATGATGGGCACCATCAAACCATCCAAAGATCAAGCTCTAGTTGTTGGAGATTCGAGGGTGGATTCAAAAAGCAAGAAGAAAGATAAAAAGCCACCTGAGCAAAAGAAAGACAAGAATAAGTCTCCAGAGGAGCCTCAAGGTTCCAAGAAGAACTACCAGAAGAAGAATAACAAAGGAGAAATGAGCAAGTGCGCATATTGCAGTAAGGGCAATCATTCTGAAAGCTCTTGCATGAAGAAGCAAATTGACATGCTGACCCAACTCCTGGAGAAGAATGGCATCTCCCTTCCAGACAGCTCAAAGAAGAGGGAAGGAGGATCAAATTCAGAAGAGAGAGAGAGAGTTCATGCATTGGTTGTTGGCACATCAAGCTCACCTAGTTTCATCATTGATTCTAGATCTTCAAGACATATGGTTTCGACCAAGGAGGCATTCACCTCACTTGACATGTCGAAAGGTCCACCAATAGTACTGGGAGATGACTCTCTCACTGAAAGTTTGGGAAAATGGAGGATTGATCTTGACCATGGTAAGTTCAGCAATGTGTTGTATGTTCCAGTTCTTGCCTCTAACCTCTTATCAGTGTATCAGATGACTCACACAGGGTCTCCAAAGAAGGTCATATTCTCCCCTGATGAATTTGAGATCACAGAGATCTCAAGTGGTAAAGTCATTGCAAAAGGAGTTGCAAATCACAC
>LPNX011173700.1:423369-458800 GCA_001517045.1 Pseudotsuga menziesii
GGTTCACTTCCTGAAACACAAGTCTGAAGTTTTTGGACTCTTCAAAGTCTTTAAGGCTTTGGTTGAAAACAATTCTGGGAGGAAACTCAAGGTCCTCAGATATAACAATGGTGGTGAGTATGTCAAGTCTGAGTTTATTCAATATTGTGCGGATGCAACTATTCAGATGTAGCATTCTATCCCCTACACACCACAGCAGAATGGTGTTGCTGAGAGGAAGAACAGATCACTGAAAGAGATGGCAACCTGCATGATGGAGGCTAAGACTTTCCCACCAAAGTACTGGGCTGAAGCTATAAACTAGGCATCCTATATCTAGAATAGGGTGCCTCATAAACAGCTTGAAGTTATGACTCCTTTCGAAGCATGGAGTGGGCACAAGCTAGATGTGACCCATTTCAAGATTTTTGGCTCAAGGGATTGGGATAGAATTCCAACAGAAAAGAGGAAGGCTTTGCAGCCCCAAAGCCAAGAGTGTCTATGTAAAAACCCCAAATTTTCAAAAAAAAATTAAATTTTTAAATTTACATAATATTAACATAAATGCAGTTAACTAATTATTGATTAGTTATATGTTATCAAAACTTCAATATCTGTCGGTGATGTTTTAGCAATAGATCAGCTTCCTTTTTAGTTTGCTGAATTTGTTTCTTTTTTGCGACTACAAGGTGAGACTGCCATGCCAAACGGGTCTTACTTAGCTTTCGAGCTAATGCAGATAGATTCTCTGTTCTTACAGATTATAGGTAAGGGGTTCTTTGGTGCTGCTTGTCGCAATTCTAAAGCATTAAGATTTAAGGCCATCTCAAGAAAAACTCAGTAAGCAAAGAATGTCAAACAAATTTCAATGCTTGTCAAGGTACATTTAAATAACTGGCCTTCTTCTTAAAAGAAGTAATTTATAGTTCTTGATGATTATGGAGCTACTCCAAATTTATTATAGTCGTGATGTATAAAAATGTCTTACTGATTTCTTACAAAGTTATAAAATCTAAAGTATGATTTCTTTGCATACCAATACGTTACAAATGTGAATGCAAACTGATAAGGGTTTATATACTGCTATTTTCTCAAATCAACCTTTGTTGCTTTCAAGGAGTTTACTACTTTACTTCATTCCACAATTGTTTACAAGTATAACTGGAGATTAACTTTAATAATATATATATCTTACTGTAATAGGTCTTATCCTATTCCCTTTATGTTTGATAAAGGGGCAAGTCCTTAAGGAACTAAATTCATAAAGGAAGCATCTCTTACATCGTTAAAAGGTCTATCTATTTTAAACCAAAAACCGATATGGTCATTAATATTATTAAGAGTATTAAGATGATTTCCATTTTCTTACCTTATAACCTCATTTACATCATCATAAAATTAGGATGAGCATACTATGTCTTAGCGAAGGGGGTTATGACCATATCCAATTCATGAAGTAAGAGGATAGTTTTGAAATCATGGAATCGAACTTTAAGAGTACAAGGGTCGCCATAATATTTCCATAATCTTAATGATTAATATGATTATTTTAATTGATAAAAACCTATCTACGTTTCCCATACAGCGCCAGGGGAGGTTGACAAAGTGACAAGGGTTTAAGTTGATCCTTTGAAACCCAAGGATGGATGACAAGTGAATCAAAAGACTCGCTTGGAACTATACACTTCGACCCACTGCATGTAAAAATTTATCGAACTGTCGTGGCAACGCCTTGGCCCTGTATCTCATAGATATAAACTCAAAGTTGAACCCTCACTTGTTATTCTTCTCACTACCATCGTGCCCTCTAGACACTCAGCTATTGTTCCTTCACCTATGCAATCATTTAATATCGATGGCGGCAGTCTCTATACTTGCCAATCCTCCGCATAATTTCATTCTCTTAGCTCTAAAGGAGTACTGTTAGGTGACTGCTTCATTACTAGGAAAAGGGTTGATGAGATTCTTTAGGGTTTCTTACCATGACCGGTCTGTCGTGTAACCCTAGCTTGCATAGAGTTCCTTCTTCTTGGCCTGGCACTGCCAGTTGTATTTTGTGATTACGTGACTGAACATAGGACTTCACCATAGATTCGACCTTGTAGCTGGAAGGATAATAACCTCCTCTCTTCATGCAGCCAAAGATACATTGCTTTGCTTTCGCGCTAAAAGTGAATTTGTTGTCTGTGGAAAAATCATGCTTCATTCTCGTTTCCAGGTGAGGAATACTTTACTGATACCCTTCCTTCCTTTCCAGTTTTAGTTTAATGTAAAGGTTCATTTTTAACAGGTTTTTAACCAATCACTGTCTCTTGTAACAGGTGTTAACTTCGACCCTCCGTGCAGGCAGAGTAGGGTTGGAATCGCTGCTAGCATCCGGTAAGCCCTGGACTTTTTCCATGGCTATTCTGCCTTGTCCACGCCCATTCAGGATAAAGTGGATTGGTCGCTACGGCCTGTGTAACCCTTGTGGGTTTTTTGGTTAATTTGATTTTTAAAGTTGATGTTTGTAATAGTTGATAAAACCCTTGCTAAGTGCAGGGTCCTCCGGCTTCGGCCGTGAGTGGAAAGTTGATTTTTACAGTTGGTTAATATGAATATTTATCAGTAAAAGATAAAAGACTATATATGTCCCACTTTGTAATTTTTGTTGGAGCTAAGAGCTCAATACTGTACTGAACTCCTTCAGTTGCGATTTTTAGTTGTATACTTTGGAGTAATAGGGTTTACCCTATCTTGGCAATATTAATGTTGTTTACTATTTCTTAATATAATTGGTGTTTTTAATATAGTACTTAACTTGCGGAGTTATTACCGAATTATATAATAGTCAGTTGGGCTCAAAGAGCAAGCATTATTATCCTCTGCTTGTTTTTTTTTTTGAAGCTGATAGGGTTTAACCCTAACTTAAAATTTAAGTTATTAAACAGCCCCTTCAGTTATCTTGCAGTGCCATACTGCAATTTATTTATTTCTTTGTTTATTTGTATTATAAAAATGATAATAATAATTAAGCTCGGTCGTAAATGAAATATTTACATGATCTTGAAAAATCCTTCCTGTTGATAATATACTTCTGTAAGTTATTTTAGTTAAATTGTAATAGATAATTTAGCTCAATAAGTCGAGCATCCTGTAGCTCTATTTATTTAACTTATATTTATGGTGAAGTACTTTTAAGTAACTAACAGTTACTCCTTTTCAAGTACAGAAATTATACTTGATCTTGTAATACTAAAATGGACTAGATTACCCATTATTACTATTCCTGTACTTAGTGTTTTTTAACTTGCATACTTTGTCTATACAGTACATATAAATGACATAATATTATTGCTCTTGTGTTTATAAATACTTAGTTATTTTTATTTGAAAGAGAGTTGAAATTGTTATTATATAGCTACTATCCTGCAACTTATAATAAATTTGTGTTTTATTACAATAATTTAGGTATCTGTTATGAACAACCCTTTTGTATAAAATTCAATTCCATTTACTGTTGATATTATAACATAATACATTGTTTCATTTAAATTTAGTATATAGAGCTATGCTATAAATGTTATATTTATCAACTGTATTCTTTATTAGTTGAAATCACAAGATAAGTTATTATAATCTTACTGTGTTCTTACAGTTCCTATATTCTGTAATATCTTATTTAAATAACCAGCTAATAATTATAACATTTATTCATAAAAGAACTAACCTAATTACTGTACAGTTAGTATTTTACCCAGTTAATATTTTAAGAAGTATAAAATACAGTTACACATTTTGTTTATAATTGACTAGACCGAATAGAATTTTAAAGGAATAACCTATATACATATATATATTCTTTTATATGTGAATCCTACTACGAACTGAAATACCTATAGGATAAATTCGAAAATCTAGCTATTCGGTCTTTCCATTTAATTCTTAAATAAACAGTGATTAAGATTGGAAGAAAGTAAACTGTAAATCTATGAAGCATTTAAGTTACTGAGAGTAACTAAAGTAACAAGAACTCATTTTTTTCTTTCCTTCTATTTGTCCATGCTATCATCAATAAATAGTTCAATCATTTTTCTGTTCTATAAATACTTGACCGTTTTATACAGAAAATAATACTACTCCTAATACCCAGATAATTCTTCTGCAAAAATAACACAGAGATACTACTCTATAATTCTACTAACATTCTATTCTGTATTATCATTATATCATCCTTCTTTCAATATTTACCCTTGTGCTGGAGTACGGTCTGGTAAAAACCCAGATGAGGAAAAACACAATGGGTCTTTAATATTCATCAAAAGATTCTATTACTGATAAACTTAAAACAATTACATCACAAAACCAACTAAATCTTATATCATATACTATAACATAACATTCAAACATTCATAATTATTAAAACAAAGACAGTTAAGTGACAGAACCTGCTTGAACTTTGGACAACAACAGCAATGGGAGGCCATTCCTCCCTACCAATTCCTGGAGAGCGCTCAAACAACGACTCCTCAGGACCCCCGAGTTTGCTCTGGTCTCCCTGGCTAGAGCTAGGTGCAGCAATAGTCAGATACCAGTCTTCAAACTCAGTATTACTCCAGAACTTAATAGTAAGTTCTCCCGGCTAACAAGCTGTAATAATCAAGTTACTGCAGCATTCCTCTCAGAACAACTTCCTTACTGTTTTTCCCTCTTTCCTCAATGAATTTCCTGAATAACATTCACCTGAATGAATTCTCTCTGGAAAAATATCTGAGCAGCCTCAGCTCTCTTCATTGAGTACTTTTAAAAGATTGCCTAGGTCTTTTTGGGTTAGTTGTCATTTAATGAGCCACCTACTCTGATCCCACTTTCTTGGGGGATCATGACCCCAAATATAGGGAAGTTGCCACCTACAACTTAGGAAGTGTTTGAGGATGCTGCCACTTGTATTTTGCCCTCCACCTAGTTCCATCCACCAGTTTGACCAGTAACCTCTTTTTAACAGCTCTCCCATGCTGTTGTCTCCACAATTTATTTATTAATAATAAAATATTCAGAATTACATTCCATTTCTGTTGACTCTGTTGAGTCACTAGTTCCTACTTAGCATTAAACTTAATCATAATGTCTTAGGAATATAATTAAAACAATTAACATTATTTTACAAAATTGGGGTATGTGACAATCTATTTGTTGGGTACTCTGAAGATTCAAAAGGGTACAAGCTGATAAATTTGAGCACAAACAAAGCCTTCATTGAAAGGTGTGTTCAGTTTCAAGAAGAGCCCCTAGCAGCAGTGGAAGTTGGAGAATCCTCTTCACCACCAGAACCTCTGAATGTAAGTGAAGAGATAGTTGAACATGTTGATTCTGATATGTCTGATAATGATGATTTGATTGCAGATCCTAACAGTCCTACAAGACCAAAATGGGCAGCCAATACTATTCATGTAGCTGGAGAACTAGCTAGAAATCCTAATGATCCTAGGAGGACTACATCTCAGTTTGAGAGTGCTCTGTGCATGAAAGATCCTATGTTTGCAGAGAAATTATATCTGATGATTGAATCAGATCCAAAGACATATGAAGATGTATAAAATGATCCAATATGGAAAGCATCCATGAAGGAAGAGTTCAGCTCACTCCAGAAGAGCAACACTTGGGAGCTGGTTGATCTTCCCCCAGGGAGGAAGCTAGTTCAGTGTAAGTGGGTGTACAAAACCAAATTTGCTGCTGATGGTTCACCTATGAAGTACAAGGCCATATTGGTATCCAAGGGATACTCACATGTTCATGGCATAGACTACAATGAGACCTTTGCAACAGTGGCAAAGATGGACTCCATCAGGCTAGCCTTAGCCATTGCAGCTTCAAAGCAATGGGAAGTACATCACATGGATGTGAAGTGTGCTTTCCTGAATGGAGATATCACTGAAGAGATATACATGCAGGAGCCTCAATTATTTGCTACTAAACCATCTCTTGTGTGCAGGCTAGAGAAGTCATTGTATGGGCTTAAGCAAGCCCCCAGGGCTTGGTATGCCAAGATTGATAGCTTTCTGCTATCACTGAATTTTGTTCGATGCAAATCAGATCCAAATGTCTATTTGAAGCTGATTCATGGTTTATTAATGATCATTGTTTTATATGTTGATGACCTTCTCATTACAGGAAGCTCAAAGGATGAGATTGCCTCCTTGAAGGATGCAATGAACCATGCCTTCTCAATGACAGATTTGGGATTATTGAGCCAATTCTTGGGGCTCGAGATTGCTCAAACCAAAGAAGGAATCAAAGTACATCAGTCCAATTATGCCTTGGATTTTCTGAACAAATTAAATATGAAGGATTGCAAGCCAAGCAAGACTCCTTTCCTTTCAGGAGTGAAGCTTGAAGAAGCTGATTCTTCACCTATGGTAAACAATACACTGTATAGGCAATTGATTGGATGTTTGTTGTATCTTACACATACTAGACCTGATATTTATTATGCAGTAAGTGTGGCTTCAATATACATGGATCACCCTCATGAGATCCATTGGAGAGCAGCCAAAAGGATCCTTAACTTTGTTCAGAGAACAAGGACACATGGGATCTTCTATAAAGCTAAATCTGATCTTGATTTGATTGGGTTTACTGACAGTGATTGGGCAGGTAATAGCACAGATCGAAAGTCAACATTAGGATATGTTTTCATGCTTACAGAAGGGCCAATCATCTGGTCAATCAAGAAACAAAGTGCCATTGCACTCTCATCTACAGAAGCAGAGTACAGAGGAGTTATAAATGCAGCAACTCAATGTTTATGGTTGTAGGGGTTACTTGGAGAGTGTGGCTTCGAATAAGAATACTCAACTACCATCTACTATGATAATCAGAGTACCATTTGAATCTGCAATGATCCAGTTTAGAAGCAGAGAACCAAACACATTGAGATCCATATGCACTACATCAGACAGCTTGTGCATGATGGCACCATTCACCTACTCTTATGTTCATCTTCAGAACAAGTAGCAGATATCTTCACCAAAGTTTTTTTGTGAGAAGACATTCAGAAATCTCAAATCAATGCTAGGGATTGCTGATCATGCTGTGAAGCATGAATGATGACAAGATTTCCAAATTTTGTTTTACAGTCCATGTTTAAGGGAGGATTTTTCCCACTGGGTTTTTGCCTCTTTCCTTGGTTAAATGGACATGCAATATGTAAAGGGTGACAAAGCCTTGTTGCTAGGCCCTATAATTTTCTGATATTTTACTCATAAGTCACGATTAAGGGGGGGTGTTAGAATAATCAACCCATAGTTAGCTACCTTAGACATTAATTAATCCATTTTTTGTCTTATTTGCCTAGTTTCCATATTCCACCTTATGCAAGTTGTCCTCCACACATCCAAAGTGGTCAAACTTGCTAAATTTGAGTCATGGAGCACTTGGGAAACCTCTTGGAATCAAATCTGATTTATTCCTGGCCTCCCTAGCGCATGTCTGCTTTTTCTGCTTTATTGCCTGCTTTTTTTTAGTTTTAAGGCAATTGGGAAAGTTTGACTAGGTGAAGTTAACTTGTTTTTTGTCCTCAACATCCTCCACTCTTTTCTCCTATGAAAAATGTATGATTTGTCCTTTCACCACCTATTATCTTTCCTAATTGATTTTTCCAATTCGTGAGCTCCTAGACAACTTTGGAATGTGCTTTATGCACCTATGGGGGATTTTCTTAGATTTAGTAAGCCTGCTTTTGAATATATTCGAATGGCATCTTCATGCATTCAAATATATCATGTAATTATTTATTGTGGCAGCCTATGACTTCACAGGTTTGGCTATTGTACACTTATTCAATACAGATTAGTGTTCTGCTCCATATTCAGTCTCCTTTTGTGAGTAATTTGCATGCGTAATTGGCAATTGTTGTGAGTGTAATTTTTCTAACACCTGGGTTCAATTTCCACATTCTGACGTGAGGAAAATGAGTAGCTCCAGAAGTAGGGCCTCCAAAGAAATTTCCATGACCTACATTACACATATCACTCAGACCAGCACTCAAACTTTGGAATCCTGAGCCTGGGATGAGACCTCAATGACCAACTGTTGCACTTTCTCCCACAAAGTTAAATGTCCAATGAGATCCCTCACCCTATCTCCATGGCCAGCAATGTGATGCATAAGGGATATGATATTTTCTATTAGGATCATAGGGAAGGGTTTGGCTGAGTGAACTATAGATCCCCTATTTAGAACAAGCCCAATATAAAACAATATAAAACCAAATTATTATACCTATAACATTTTACCCTGAATCCAAAGTTGAACAATGAAGTTGAATTGTTTCTTGCAAACAACAAGCATACAAGGGAAAAAATGTGACTAGGCCCTTGCAACCTGAGAATAGATGTACACCTACTCGTTCATTGGTGAAGAAATATCTATTTTTGAGTTCATGCATAGGCATTGTCACCCATACGTAAGAGATAAGTCTCCCATGTTACCGCCATATGAGAGAGAGACAGGTTCACCAGAAGAGATTGAGCCAAGTTGTTATAATAAAAGATATTGAGTGATTGAGTTCAAGTTGCCAACATACATGGGGAGAGATTGAGTTCACCCAAGTTGGAACGGATAGAGAATGAAATTTGGGTTCAGTGCAGATTTGTTCTTATAAGCATTTATCATGGTTGTTCTCATGGGAATTTGATGGAAGCCATGTTATTGTGCAACCAAAAGACCATGTTCAAATTGGTGTAGCAATGAATGAATGGTCACTCTTGATTAAATCTTGTTCTGTGACAGAGCCCTCCCTAATATTGTTTCCGTTAAAGTCCTCAATTTGAATAGCAACAAGATTGTATCAGTGGTATGTTCACTAGGGTTTGTATGCTGGGTTGTTGTGGAAAAAACTAGATGTTATGGATATTATAGACATTAATCATGATCACAAAGGAAATAGTTTTGGGCTCAGTGTGAGAGATTCTAGCCACCATACCTGCTACATTCAAGAGAATTTTCTAACATTGATGGGGTTGTAGCTATTTCAAATGGCCATACTTTTTATTTCCAAGCAGACCTGAAGATGATGCCCAATTTTATTGTACTTAAATTAGCTTTGCTTCATATTAAAGTGCAAGAGGATGATAAATCCGAGAAGATTAAAAAGGGAACTTAACAGGACTATTTCTTTTGACATGCTACTGAATGAGGCATCATGTAGACCATTGTAGGGCAAGGAGCATAGCAACATTTACAAGGATCAAGATATAGATACTAGGAAAAGTGTTGAAACCAACATATAGAGGATCGGGATATTGTATTGGAAGATCAAATCTGATCTGTATAATGGTATTTCTTCCTAAAACATAAACATGCAATAATATTTCCAGAAGGTCAGTGAACATTTGTACCAGTACTTAGATTCAGTCCTTTTCTATTGAATTTATTTTGAGGATGAGGAAGCAAGAATAAGTTCCAAGGAAAATAAGATTATCTTTTCAAACACCAAAGATGAGTGGTAAAATAATCAAGTAATCTACAATTATGTCAAATGGCCGGACTTTTTCCTTCCAAGTATATTTGAAGATGATGCCCAATTTTATTGTCCCTAAATTAGCTTTGCTTCATATTAAAGTGCACGAGGATGATAAATCTGAGAAGATTAAACAGGGCACTTAACAGGAGTGTATTTTTCGACATGCTACTGACCAAGGAATCATGCAGGCCGTTGTAGGGAAAGGAACACAACAACGTTTACAAGGATCAAAATATAGATACTAGGAAAAGTGTTGAAACCAGCATACAAAAGATCGAGATATTATATTGGAATATCAAATCTAATATGTATAATGGTATTTATTTCCAGAACAGAAACATGCAATCATATTTCCAGAAGGTCAGTGAAAATTTGTACCAGCACTTAGATTCAGTCCTTTGCTATTGAATTTATTTTGAGGCTAAGGAAGCAAGCATAAGTTCCAAGGAAAATAAGATGAGCATTTCAAACACCAAAGATGAGTGATAAAAATAATCAAGTAATATGTATACATCATAGTGTTACCATTTAGAGACTTTGTGATAGGATTATTCAAGTGAAAAAAGCAAATGAAAGACCATACAGTTAGGAGGGAATTGTGTTGTTTGTTTAATCATTAAAAACTAAGTTCTCATCATCAAATAGTAGATATCAAAAGGTGGTGTGTTTCTAAGTTTGTAAGGAAGAAATGTTATTGTCCTTATGATAGGCTTTTACAGAAGGTGTGCTCCTAGATCTGTGTAGCCTAAGTACCCTTTGTGAAAAGGGAATTTCAATCCATCAGTCATAGATTCAAAAAGATTGATATAAGGGAATTCTTGATGTTGATTGCATATCATCCTCTGAAGAAGAGTAATAGAATGCTCTTACTCTAATAAAGAGAAATTTATGAAATATTTGCAGTAGATCTAAGGTAATATTTCTTCCCATCTGTTGTCACTATTCTCAAGAAAAGTGATGGTAAAACTAGTGATAACCCTTCAGTTATAGCCTGTAGCATTCATTTTTGGGGGGCAAGTAAAAGACATGATGGTACAACAGTTTGACATCTCCCACAACATTTGAATTAAACGATGATATTTCAAAGAAAAACATCATTGATTATGATTTTATAGGTGTTGACCTATGATGATTTGAGGATGAATACACACACACACACACACACACACACACACATATATATATATATATATATTGATAGGTCATGAGTTAAGGGGTCATCTCTATGGGGTTTACGATGGGCATGTGTTGTGCTACCTTTAAGGAGATCTGGTCTATTAACCATCACAACAAAGAACAATTAAAAGCTATGTTAAAGTAATTTCACAGTCCACACACTACTGTAAGATGACACAAGGAAAAATACAGTCCAGATAATAGTTTTCGAAGGAAACCAAGGGTCGTTGTAGCTTGGAGTTTCCTCTGGGCAGCCTGATTTGTATTTATAGCAGTCCAAAATCGGAACTTATGGTAGAGTCTAGCCTATTGGAGTTTGTTCGGAATGGATATTGTGCATTGGGAACCCTTGCTATCGTTTAGGAACAATTTATTTACATTGGAATTATCACATTATACTGGAACACATTCCTTGGATTGTGGCACATTTTTTAAGTAAAACTCAGGGAAAATTGGTATTGTAGGATTTCTTTCTCTCAGTCGGGTATACTCACTCATGTTGTGGTCCGATGGGGTGTTCATTGACCATCGATACTAAAATCAGCTCAACCCTTGTGTAATTTTTATAAGGCTATTACATGAATGATGAGATATGGGATAAGTAGGATGTGTGTCAATTGAAAATTGAATTGGGACACTGAATCTATTAATTATACCATAGTTTTGAACTACAAAAATATATATTTCATCAGGTTAAAAAATTAATTGAATAACACTGTAAAGCAAAAATATCCAGTGTTTGATATGGATTCTGAGGTCTCTTGTGTTTAATACATATTATCATACAAATTATGGAAATATGGATATAATCAGAATAGGATAATGAGTTAGTTAATTGCAACAAAAATACAAAATCCACAGAATCTGCTGACTATAAGTAAAATTTCTCTCCCTACTACTGACATGAAATGAAATACAAATCTATTAATGTCCACAAATAAAAAAATTAGATCAATGATACTAGAGAATTTAAGAAGTGAAAACAACAACCTCACTAACTCTTTTAAAACCTTAATATATGGGACTAAAAATCACAGTGGATCATGAGATATGTCTTAATGGTTACCTCGTTAACTTGGCCCTTGTGTATGTGCCAAAAGAAACTCTAAAGCGCAAAAATAAGTACAAATAAAAATAAAGAATAGAAAGGGTTAAACAGAAGAGGTAAACCCCAACATAGAACTAGAAATAGGCATTGCTCCATGCAACTGCAAGTGGAGATTCACTACTCTACACCATAAGAAGAAGAAGAGCTAGTGTTGTTGTTATAAACCACTGTGAAGGTACCAACAAAAATCTTGAGAATAAAAATTTATGTTGTATGGTTGAACAAGGGGATATAATATTATGGGAACCCAAGTAAACCATTCCATGGCTTCTTAATTTATTTCTGGAGTGATTGTGTTAAATCTTATGTGCATTAGAGAACTCGAAAAAATGTCTTGGGAAAGGAATCTTTTGCTTGGAAGGATCATCATACATTCAATGTTCTGCTAGTTACAAGGAGCATAGGCATCAATGTACAAATGTCACATATATTAAATTTTATGACAAACATGCCTAAATCATTTGAGGAAATTACTTTTGTTTTGAGGTAGAGATAAGTGAGTACATCCAACTGAGCAGACTATTATTAGCACCCATATCAATCTAAACAATGGATACAACATGGAAATAATTTTGAGTAGGTGTGAACTTTGCTGCATTAATCTGAAGAAGATTTCCCTTACCACCAACACCTAACTTGAGAAGGGTTTGAAATTAAAGGTTTGAAATTTGAATTCAATTTCAAGTGCAATCTATAGTTCAAACACCATTGCATCCCATTTGATACCCTTGAATCAACTGATAGTTCTTTTCATCTATGGAAAAACATAGATTGCGACAAAATTTAAATCTTACAAAGACTAGACTCAAACCTCAGTTCATAATCCTCTATTTCCATCTTCAGTAAGAGTTCAACGCTATAAATACCCGAAATCTTCTTACCCAGGTAATTGCTAGCAAACCTTGACAATCACTAGATCAAACAATATTTGAGAGAATTATACATCAAATAAATTGATTTATCTCTATAAGATTGTATCTAATTCCAATCCCTCTACTTTAGATCAATTGGACATCAAAGTTCAAGTTGGAAGTCGATGGTACTTTGATAAGGGATAGGGTCCATTTGTTGCATAGGGACAGATTCATGGAAATCTTACTCAAATAAGTGTCAAGATACCAACGTAACCTAACAATCAATAAAGAAAACAAGTTTTTCCAAAATTACACATCAGCTAAATTGATTCTACGAAGCTACTCCATTGGCTTGTCTGCTACCAATCCTGCTACCTTAGATCAATTGCAATCAAAGTTCATGTGGACGGTTAATGATAAATCAACAACGAGCGGGAACATTTGATGCATTAGGACATATTCATGAATGGAAATGGTGTACATAATTTGACTGCCCTTGAATAAAATTGTGTTTCAAAACTGATTGTCATAATAAAACACATAGTATACACTATCTAAATAAAACCCACTAATTAATGAATATAATTAAATATCTTCCTCCATCAATCCACTTAGAATTGGATTTTCAAATATCATGCAGCATGCCAAATCGAATTTTCATTGTCTACAACAAATGCCAGCCCTTACCATATTTGTTTTTTCATATATCACTTTTCCAGCCATTTGACATGTGATGATCCTTGAAGATATGGTGTCTAACCACTATTTTCCCTCTCTTATCAATAATCAAACGAAAAACTATGCAAATTGTTGCATTGTAGAGCATCCTCACATGAGTGATACACATGCTAGACATGGCCACAAAGCTCCTTATGTAGTTCTCCCTCTAATCACACCCTCAAACTCCTAATAATTATACATGTGACATATAGCACTTTCCACTCCTTACCATATTTGTTTCCTCGTATATCAATTTCCTTCCAATTAATGTGTGATGGTCCTTCAAGATAGGTTGTTTGGCTACTAGTTACTATGCCTTGTCAATCATGAAATGCAAAACTATGCAAATTGATGAATCACAAGCATCCTCACATGAGTGATACACATGCTATACATGGACACAAAGATCCTTCTGTAGTTCTCCTTCTAATCACATCCTCAATCTCCTAATAATTATATAGGTGTGTTGCAAAATTATTTTCCTATTCAAATTCTTACCCAAATTCCATTTTATACTCTATGAAATCACTTCAAAACTTTAATTTATGTCGTAAGTGTTTCCTGCTGTAAAAAAAAAATAATTCCAGTTACTTTCCATAAAAAACTAACCACATGATTTATTGATTGTCAACATCAATAATGATTCAAGGAGTACCTCAATTGGAGGATGATGAAATAGAGTCAGGGAATTCATATGAAGAACATGTAAACAAGATCCTATGATCTGTTGATGCAATTCAATAGGAGGTTAGCCAAGGGAAATTGATTCTTATGCACCTTGGATCCTAGTTGCAAACCTATTAACAAACAATAGGCATCCCTAGGGTGACAGGGTAGGAAATTTTTCCTCCTAAACATAGGGTTTCATCCTCTTACCCTCCTATTTGCATAGGGTTTTCACCTTATGTTTTTAGAGGAATTCCAGGATGATTCTTAGATCTTATAGAAATGGAAAAGGGACATATCTTCACTTTTGGCGATGTTGGGTCAAAATAAACCCTAGAAAGCTATTCTGGTTTAGTTTTGGAAGCCACGACAGTGACAAAAGTCATCAAACAATATAAACAGAGGTGAAAAGTGCAAATTTGGGTGGTCCTCTGGGTTGAATCGGCCTCATGGGTAGTTCTGGGTATGTCCCAGACTCCTAACATCCTTAAACAATGATCCTGGGCAGTGTTTCAGCCATCAAACAACATGTAACCACCCTAATTCTTAAATCCATGTGCATCTTAGACACTTCTAGGTAGTCTTATGGAGGTTCTGACCCCTGGGCACACATTTGACTAGAATCAACAGTAAAACTCCACCATGTTAAACTCTGGGCACACTAGGGCTCTTTTTCAGCCCTCAAATAGTCATGAAACAATGATCTAAGTTGTTAGGGCTATGAGACAACAGTGGAAAATCCTTGAACAAAAACATTTTTTGAAATATTTTCGCATCCATGTGCATGGTTGTATCCTCCAAAAGGTAGGAAGTAGTATACTTTGAGATCTAGGCATGAACAACAACAACAAGCAGTCTTAAATCCCTAATTCTAGGTGCTTTCTGAGCATGAAAACATTGAAAAGAGACCTATAGCAATTTTGGGAATAATTCATGAGGTAAACACTCTTCATCTTGGGTTCTGAGTTTAATTCCACCATCAAAAATTCCCTAGTACTCAAATATGGGCACCTTTTAGGAAGTTTTGAGCACAAATAGTGGTCAAAAGTCATATTGCAGCTACTAAAAAGCAATGACCAGCAGGTTGTAGCAAATTCTAGGTTGATATTGAAAGTAGAAGTAGCATCAAAACAAAACTCTAAGCATAAACAACAGTAAAAATCAGCTAAACTATCAGTTTGTCTAGTTTTGAGTTTTATGTGGCAAGGAGCACCATAAATCAGCCAATGTTCAGCCCTTTGGAATGTTCATTTCAACCACTTGTTTGGCATGAAACATTATGAACACCCTTGAAATGACTGAAAACAAAAACCCAAAATGCCTAGTATTAATACCTTGATTCATGGAGATTAGAGGTAGATATATCATATATAGTATAGCCTATTATCAAGATTCAAAACCTCAAGGGAATCAATCACGTAATTGTGAATATATAAAACTAAAGGGAAAATTACTTTAAAATCATGAGAAATTGTTATTATTTCAATAGCATTGCAAAGTTCTAATCATCATGCTTTACTTTGCCTTTACAAATGACTAGACTCTAGAGTGCGAAGAATTAGATAAGTCATGTCATTTTGGTAAACCATAGGCCTGTGGCGAGAACCCTAAATTCCTTTGAAATCTCCAATAAAATTCACCAAGCTCTAATCTTAAGAGGAGGATCCTTTTGTTTGAAGTTACTTTTAATGACTTTGCTAACTATTGGAGACTAGTACCAAATGATTAATATGATTCCACTAATGTTTTTTTAAATGCTTTTCCCACTTGAGGCTTTAAATCTTAATCATAATTGCCATCTAGGTTGTAGGCTACTTAACATTTATCTTAATGTTTTATTTCCAAGATTATGGAAGTCAAACTACATATTGGGTAGATAAGCATTAATTTTAAAGGATATTGTGCATTGTTATACAAGGCTCTTCAGAGATAAAATTGATATAGTTAGAAGATGTATGATCAATTTGAAAAATAATCTAAAACCCTAAAGAGACCTTCCAAGGTAATATGTACCAAAGTCTATCCTCCTAGAATGACCTAATCATGATTCATAATTACTTCCCAATCCATTAATAATGTGGGTTCCTATTAAGTATAGAGTTAGGTTTGAGAATTGACCTTCACTAAAGCTCAAAATAAATAAATTCAACATATAGATACAGAGTAATCAATCTGATGCATTGAAAGTGTTAATGATTCGATCAGATTGATGAATAAAACAAAGTTTCCCATGAGATATACAATGTATTAATTAAAGTTTGCAATAGTTTTCCTTTATTCTATACACATGTATTTTAGTGGAGAAGATATTTCCATACTTTTACAGGAACGAGTAATGATGTACCTTTCATAATTATTAAAATTGAAGTTCTCCATAGCTACAAAACAGGGAACACCTTCCCAACCCTTCCTGTTGTGCATCCCTTGTTTTTAACACTTGCATATTCTTTGTGAGTATATGAGACTCATGGCACCTGTGTCCTGTGCAACACACATATCCCAGTGTTTGACATCTGAGAAACATGTGTTATGATGTCTTCGACACATAAGACAACAAAAAATGTTTCAAAAAATAAAACTATGCAAATGTGTCATGACATGTGTCAAGGAAATTACGTACTACATGTGCTTATGGAATTCACAATTAAACCTAGAGTTTATTTTCTCTTTGAACCACACCAAATTAAGACCTTCAATCTCTCTCGATAGGTTTCTATCCCCTATTATAGGTTCTGTTGTATTATTGTTCAAAATATCTACATTTTTTTTGTTTATATATATATTGGAAGTCGGAGGTTGTGAGATCCATTCCCTGAGTCATTTTGGGCTACCAACGACTCATGCACGCTGGTGATTAATACCACCCTCTATCTAGTATTATAGCGAAGGGGGAGGATTCTATGACATAAATAATAAGAAAATATATTTTTTATATGCATCTTCTTCCCCTATACCCGTTGGTCTACAATAAAGCTTCTACATCTAGTTTATCTCAAACGTCCTTAATGGATCCCACTTTCATGTTCTTACATCTTGTACAAGTACATTGAATTTTAAGTGTTTAAATTAAACATGTTCAAAATATAAAGTTGATCCACATTAATTTAGATCCCCATAAATAAGGTCCTCCATGGTGTGATCCAAAATTCAACGTAATGAATTCTTACAACAGGAAACAAGGAAACAAGTTTCCTATAAAGCTCAAATGTCAAACATAAAGTGACATAGACAATTCAGGTTCTAAGTGAAGAGAAAATCAACAAGCCAACATCTTGCAACTAGTAGAGCCCTTCTCCAATTACCCAGCTAAAGCTCCTTTGGCTGAAAAAGTGTGTGCATACCTACATCTTCTATGCATTCAAGTTGGCCTTTATTCCATGTGATTTTCTTCCTTGTTAGTTTCTTAATTAAAGAATGCATACAATAATAGCATGTGAAATTTGTTTTCAAATACTAAGGTACAATAGATTTTATCAAAATCCTTAATGCAACACAACAAAAATGTTAAAATGAAATCATTTTCAACTCAATGCATTCACAAACAACACATGCAGAAACCAAGAAACTACCGGAATACAACCTACCTCAAGCTAGTAAACAATCTTCAGTAGAGTTGGCCAATCTTCCACATGCAACAAATTTCTAAATGCATCTGTAATCTATGTGCCCATAAGAAAGAATATCATAGTGGATGCAATGATGTGGGTCTTAAACATTGCTAATACAACAAACAAGAAAAGGATGGAATTATAATGGAAAAGGGACGACTCATTCAAAGTACATATTCTATCTTACAATAACATTGACCATCCTCACAGCTATTAAGTTTTTCCAAAGAATAGAAGGACTAATGAATCTCAAAATTACACTCCCATTGGCCTCTCTTTACCATATTCGCAATTAATGGATGGCATTATAATGGCAAAGGAGTGGATATTCAAAGCAGTTAACCTTCTAACTTACAATAACAACGTCCATATCGGGGATGGCATCCTCACAGCTGTTAAATTTTTCTCTAGAATAGAAGGGATAATGCTTCTCAAAATTACACTTATATTGGCCTATGTTTACCTATTGTTTTATACAACATATCAGAAAAGAGGGAGCATAAATAGAAACAAAAAATTAGATAGGGGTCAATAGGTTTAAATTACCTCTTAGTCCCCTTGAAGCTGCTAAAAAAAGAAAATCCTCAGTTCCAAGTTAATTTTGTGCCAACATTGAATACATGTGTGAAACACCAATGGTAATCAACAGAAACACTTGAGGCTCCCAAATGTTGATACAATTAACAACATAGATAAGAAAGCTGCCAACTGTCACTTACGTTCCAGAAGTCATAGGCTTAATAAAAACACAAGAAACATTTAAGAATATCCATCCACTCTCTAACCATGAACAACTGGTTGAGCTAGACTTTTCTAAGAAGCATCTTAACAGTTCCAAAAGTAATAAATCAAAGGAATTATATAATTAATAATGAGCATAAATCAAAGGAATTATGTAATCACTAATGACCACAATCCTAATCCAAGTAGCAAGGTCGTCATTTAACAAGATAACTTTTTGGAACTGTTACCACCTAATTTGTACTTAGTGGTTTTTATCAAGTGAGCTCGGTGAACCGGACAGGGTTAACTTGTTCGGACTTCAAAAAGACCTTTGGAAGTACTTCTGGGAAGTGCTTGTTGTATCATATCACATGTTCATACCCCATGGGGGAATTGTAATAAATGTTCTAGTATGATAGTGTCTGTAAAAGACTCGGTCTCTTAGACTTCATTTGTCAATCCGATCAGCCCAGGGTGTTTTTTCCCTTGGTTATTATTGGTTGTTGAACAAACGACTGATAATTTCTGAGTTTTTCACTCCATACCTCCAAAGTTGGGGTGGCCGGCTTGGCATTTAGGCCTATTGAGGTTATTAGAGTCTATGTGTCAATGTATAAACATGCTAGACATCATTTTTGAGTCATATGAACATGTCTAAGTCGCCCTAGGTGTTTTTCAATTTTTCAATTTTTCAGTTTTTTCAGTGTTTTTTATTAAAATTTAATTTTTCCAAAACTTAGGCTATTTTTTAATAGTTTAATTGGAAAAATTGATTTTGTAATAAATGTGGGCCAAATAATCAGTTTCATTCATGCAGGTGCTCATTTTCAAGCTAAGAGCACCATGTAAACCCATGGACCCACTGTTTCCTAGTTTTGAGTGATTTTCCATCACTCAGGTCAGAAAGCCCCAAAAATCAATTATTGATTATTTTAATTAATAAATTGATGAATAATGGAGCAAATCCAAAATCATAAATCAATGGATTCTCAGCCGATTTGATTGAAATCAGTCAGATCTGAAGCAGATTGACTGGATCTGACAAATCCTTGACTGAAGGAGGTGATCAAATCAGATCCAGAGTTGATCTTGAGCATCCTTTATGAGGAATTTCTCCCTCCCTCTCTCCTCAACACGTTTTTGGCTCAACTGGATGATTTTTGGTGGATTCTTCAGTCAACAGGTTGAGGTGTCAGTCAGATCAGCCCGTCGATTGACAGTTGCACTCAGTGAGACTCAGATCTGGCTCAGCTAGACACAGATTAGGCATTGATGGACTCTCCATCATTTGATTTCACTTGATTCGATGAGTAATTGCGCCCCCCCTGGGCTAGATGGCCTGTAAATTGTATATATCCAGGAACAGCCTCCTCTTCCAAGCTAGTTAGAGCTGGACTGAAGGGCTTGCCATTGTAACTGTGTACTGATTTTCATTTTTTGAAATAAAGAGAAGATTTGGAGGCTCAATTGTGGAGTACCTTTCATGTGTGGATTGCCATTGTCTTGCTGCATTCGAGGTGAAACTGCTATTTTTCCAATTTTTTGCACTTAATTATTGTCTGCCTGAATGGTTTCTGAAATCATAAGGATAGATCATTGTAAGTAAGCTTACTTAATTTTTATTTGCTGCATATGTTTGAAAGAGTTAATACCTGTATGTAAAATAAGGTTATTTGCATACTGTATCATCCCTTTCTCATATGTATCTTCAGATCTAATAGTTCTGTCTGCAGGAGTTGTGTTGTAGCTTACAGGTTTGTCGTGGCTGGAAGATCTATGGTTTAGGTTTGACTCCATTTATTTCTAGCAGAGATTGCTAATAGCGTGCCCCTCCGTGCTTCTCTACCAAGTTCCCTCAGCGGATCTGCTTCAACAACAAGCACCTTTCTTCACCTTTCTCTCCTTTAAAAATTATTAAACTTTCCTCAAACTGGTTACTTTAAAGGCTTCTTATTAATCTCATCTATCTCATCAGGAAAAACATACATATATCTGATCAGTAAGATCCCTCCTTTATTCTAGATCTTATTTCTATTTTGCTCATAAAGTTCAAATTCAAGAGATCTAGCTAAAAGTACCTTAGTCTCGCAAGTAATTTAGTGAAAATTCATAGCTTGCTGTTAAGGTAGTTTCATTTGCTGTTCAATAAGTGTAATATTCTGCAATATCAGTGCTTTTAATTGGCTGCACAAACAGCAGGCCAAGATCCCAAGGAAATCTTGCTTTCCTTGGTTCCTTTTTCGCCGATTTAGCTAGTTTAATTTCATTACTTTTTGAGATAAAGTAGGTTGACCCAAAGGCACTCATAAAGTGATTTTGGGAATTTTTTATTATAACATGATTTCTGTCTTTTAGCAGGTCTGACAGAGAAGAAAGGAAGCTGCTGTCCAAAGTGGCTTTTGGAGCGCTCAAATCCCCCCAGGGGTCTCCCTTTTGTCACAAAAATTCTTACAATTTTTGTATAACTGTAAGATCTTGGTTTCAGCCTGTATAAGGAACAAGAAGAACTGATATATCAGTCCTATAATATTGTAACCATCAATAAATAAAATTTCCTTTGGAATAGGCTCTTTCGAGCCCATTCCCCATCCCCCTTGGGGGGATTCACGTCGGTGCCATTTTCGTCATTTTCTGCTTACTTCCTTTTATTAGAATTGATCTGATTTACAGGGTAGTATATTTGATCTTGTTGTTAATTCCATATTCCATATCTTAATTTCAAATTAATCATAATACTTACCCCATGATTTCTCGAGTGACCCGAAAGGGGAAAGAGATTCGTGGTAGGATTAATCAGAAAACCAGATTTGTGTAGTTGTTTTATTTTTTCTATCATTTGTTTATCAACAGCTTTAAAATTAACCCCTCCTCGATTCCCTGATTGAGATCCACTTGGATCGAAAGAGGTTCTTGGAGGCTTTTCTTTTAAACAAGAACACATCTCTTAAAAACTTATTAAAATTTACAAGACTCCTGTGTGTATGCTCTGCACTTGGCTGTGGTTCGTCTGATCAGTCAAGTTGTATCAAAAGCACTTGGGTGACTAGCATAATTAGGACTCACCTTCCCCAATTAACAAACCATCAGGTGAAAATCGAACAACTCGATCAAACCTTTACGGTGGTGAAATACCCAAAGGAAGCGGGAACCTACTGAAAAGTGACCTTGGGGCGCCGATCTCTGTCACACCCTAACGGGTGCGTTACGAACATAGCCCCAGAGACTCCATTTCAGCCCACATATTTCTTGCGGGTAGCCGTATAGGTTTTTTTTTGGACATACTCCAAGTACTCTCGGGTATATCTGGAGCCCCCCCTTAGCCTAATTTAATCAATTCACACTTCAATTTTAACTTAAAATATACCAAGATGCAATCACAAAACATTTACTCCGAGCACATGCAAGCACATTGATCTCTTTGATTTGACTCCATTATTAAGGCACTGGTCATTTTTGCTTCATATATATATTGTTTATCAGCTTTTTGTTTTCGTGTGTAATTTTCATATCTTGTCATCTTCAATTGTTTATAGTTAAAATATTTGAACTCCTAAGTAACTGATTCAGTTAAACATCACCACACTAAGTAATCATCCTTAGTAACTTAATAGGGTCTACCCCCCTTGGCTCCATTAGGAGTTGAGCCTATACGGAGGAGTCAAGAACAAGGTGACAGCCTTGACTCGAGACTTGCCCCCAAGGACACACCGAGTGGCTTGAAGATTTCTGCCACGTGATCCAGGTGTGTGAAAAGGTGGCAACACTTTTTGGCGCCGTTGCCGAGGATAAATATTTTTATTCCCGAGTACGACTTAGCTTAACTTTTTTATAAACAACTAAAAAGATAAAAACTTTTGATTGATCTAGTCTTTAAAAAACATAAAAATTAAAACTCGATCCATCTGGCGACTCCACTGTCTAACATCCCTTCAAGAATTTCTACCCGAAGAAACTGCCGACAATTATTCAATCCTCTCCTTGATCCCAAAAGGTTTATTAGGGAAAGATTGAATAGGCATACTTCTCGTAGAAAACTTGAGGATTTAGGAGACCAATCCCTCTCAGATATCCATCACATATTTGTAGAGAGTCATGTTCACTAATATCAAGAAATGATGGAATTTTACAAACCCCTTGACTTTTCTCAGATAGTAGGTTCTCCTCATAATATTCCAAATGATGCGATCAAGAAGATCCCCAAGTTTGAGGGAATTAATGACATCACTGCCAAGTCTCACCTTCGAAAGTTTGAAAAGTACCTAGCCAGTTATTGCAATGATGCTGCCCATGACCATGATGATGTCAAAATGATGCTCTTTGCTTTATCCTTGGAAGATGATGTTGAAGAATGGTACTACAACCTAGATGATGATTCATATAAAACCCTTAATGAATTCCTAGCAGGATTTAAGAAGAAGTGGGGGGGAAAGAAAGAACCAAGACATTTGCTCGCTGCCCTGCACAATATAAAGAAGATGGAGAATGAAACCATAGATGAATTTAATACTAAGTTCGGGCATGTGGTTGCGGATCTCCCTAGAGACATCAAGCCAAGTGATGCCTCCATCTTGATATCCTACATCGAAGCTTTCACTGGTGATTTGAGATACCAATTAAGGGATAAAGAGCCGGTCGATCTAAAAACTGCTCAAGATCTGGCCGAGAAAATAGAAAGGAATATGCAATCTTCGGGCAAGTCCAACATTCCAGGTTACACTAGGGGAAACACTTCATACAACAAAGAAAAGGGAAAGGCCATTGAGTTAGAGGAAAAGGCAACCTCTTAAGACCCCATGGAAAAGATAGCTAGCATGTTGGAAGAGGTGATGACTACTCAGAACAAATTCAGGGCAGAACAATCTATGCAAATGAATAAAATCCAAAACAGAATAGTCACACTGGAGAGAAATAATGAACCTAAGAATTTTCAGCCAAAACAAAGTCAAGTGTATCAAAGGAAGTATCCTCAGCAAGATCCTAGGATTCCAAACTAGTTAGACTCAACTAACCTGGTAGAAGAAGTAATTCCATGGTGTAGACCTTGTGAGCAATTCCACCCAGAAAGTACTTGCTACATAGCAAACCAGATTATAGAACATGGGATGGCAGAGGTCAGTAATCAAGAAACAACATCAGGTGAGTCTGATCATGTGTACATGGTAGGACGAACCTATCCTCTATCAAACCAGCATTGGCAACAAGCTACGGATTACGGTTTCGAAAAGCAATCACCGTCTAAATAGTACAATCCTGAGGATGAAACCATTGCAGAATCTTATAGTGAAACTTATGATGAAAACTGTAATATACATGATGGAAGTCCTATGTGTTCTCCATATAATGATGATAGTCCTGAATGTTTACTACCTTGTGACCTTTTCTCTGAATAAGATGAGTATGAAAATGAGGACATGTATAGCTTGGAGCATGATACAAGTGACGAAGACTCCCTTATCCCCGACAAAGATGTTGATGAGGAGTCTTGGACATTCATGGAAAATCCAGTCTGTGACATGAATAAAGTGGAAAATAATGAACCATAAACTTTTGATGGTTTGGTCGATTTTTCTGTCTATGGAATATCTAAAGGAGAGAGCATGGACCATGTGGCCTTAGGAAACTTTGATATGAAAAATGAGCATGCATTTTATCCATATGATCATTCAGAGTCATATCATGCCGCACAAAGGTATAAATAATGAAGACATGGAGAAGCAGTGTTGTGAAAAGATAGATGTGATGCAGTTATTAGAATATCAGTCTCAACTATCATCTTCACATATAGAGTTTCCTCATGGCTTGGAGCCACTTGGGGCTTATACAGTGAATTATCATCCGGTAAGCCTTGATGATCAGTATGATGGTGTAGTCAATCTACCTCATCATTCCAATTTGTATATCAACCCTGTCCAGTCATGGATAGAAGCAGCCTGCGCAAGCACTTACCAGTTGGGGAGGAAGTTTGGTGACCTTAGTCATGCCTATGATTTCCCATCCATCCCGTCCCTTCCGGATCATCATGCAGGTTTGCATTTTCTGAATAAAGTATCCTTACTTTGGTTGGTAACCAAAGACAAGGAAATTTTTTTTATGTTAATAAAATTCTTAGGTGGTTACATTGGATTTCTGATTACACTTAACCCTTTTTATATCATGCTTAGAGTAGGAAAATAATCTCCTTGAAAGAGAGCATTTACTTTCTACATTTCTACCTAGCTATTATAAAACTTCTCTTATTTTAGTTAGTTACATTTATTTTGTTTAAATAAATCAGCTTAATGGTTCATTTGGTTTTTTATAAAACTTGTGCTACTGAGGTTTTTCTTGTCAAGTTGAGATGTTTTTATAGGGTATATCAACCAGAGATTCTGGTGTTCTCGTATCCTCTCCTTGACTTAAAGACCAGATCAAGCACACGTCCCACAGTTGGAGCCAGAATGTTACCACCTAAGTTGTACTTAGTGGTTTTTATCAAGTGAGCCTGGTGAACCGGACAGGGTTAACTTGTTCGGACTTCAAAAAGACCTTTGGAAGTACTTCTGGGAAGTGCTTGTTGTATCATATCACATGTTCATACCCCATGGGGGAATTGTAATAAATGTTCTAGTATGATAGTGTCTGTAAAAGACTCGGTCTCTTAGACTTCATTTGTCAATCCGATCAGCCCAGGGTGTTTTTCCCTTGGTTATTATTGGTTGTTGAACAAACGACTGATAATTTCTGAGTTTTTCACTCCATACCACCAAAGTTCGGGTGGTCGGCTTGGCATTTAGGCCTATTGAGGTTATTAGAGTCTATGTGTCAATGTATAAACATGCTAGACATCATTTTTGAGTCATATGAACATGTCTAAGTACCCCTAGGTGTTTTTCAATTTTTCAATTTTTCAGTGTTTTTTATTAAAATTTAATTTTTCCAAAACTTAGGCTATTTTTTAATAGTTTAATTGGAAAAATTGATTTTGTAATAAATGTGGGCCAAATAATCAATTTCAGTCATGTAGGTGCTCATTTTCAAGCTAAGAGCACCATGTAAACCCATGGACCCACTGTTTCCTAGTTTTGAGTGATTTTCCATCACTCAGGTCAGAAAGCCCCAAAAATCAATTATTGACTATTTTAATTAATAAATTGATGAATAATGGAGCAAATCCAAAATCATAAATCAATGGATTCTCAGCCGATTTGATTGAAATCAGTCAGATCTTAAGCAGATTGACTGGATCTGACAAATCCTTGACTAAAGGAGGTGATCAAATTAGATCCAGAGTTGATCTTGAGCATCCTTTATGAGGAATTTCACCCTCCCTCTCTCCTCAACACATTTTTGGCTCAACTGGATGATTTTTGGTGGATTCTTCAGTCAACAGGTTGAGGTGTCAGTCAGATCACCCCCCAATTGACAGTTGCACTCAGTGAGACTCAGATCTGGCTCAGCTAGACACAGATCAGGCATTGATGGACTCTCCATCATTTGATTTCACTTGATTCCATGAGTAATTGCACCCCCCCTGGGCTAGATGGCCTGTAAATTGTATATATCCAGGCACAGCCTTCTCTTCCAAGCTAGTTAGAGTTGGATTGAAGGGCTTGCCATTGTAACTGTGTACTGATTTTCATTTGTTGAAATAAAGAGAAGCTTTGGAGGCTCAATTGTGGAGTACCTTTCATGTGTGGATTGCCATTGTCTTGCTGCATTCGAGGTGAAACTGCTATTTTTCCAATTTTTTGCACTTAATTATTGTCTGCCTGAATGGTTTCTGAAATCATAAGGATAGATCATTGTAAGTAATCTTACTTAATTTGTATTTGCTGCATATGTTTGAATGATTTAATACATGTATGTTAAATAAGGTTATTTGCATACTATATCATCCCTTTCTCATATGTATCTTCAGATCTGATAGTTCTGTCTGCAGGAGTTGTGTTGTAGCTTACAGGTTTGCCGTGGCTGGAAGATCTATGGTTTAGGTTTGATTCCATTGATTTCCAGCAGATATTGCTAAGATCGTGCCCCTTGGTGCTTCTCTACCAATTTCCCTCAGCGGATCTGCTTCAACAACAAGCACCTCTCTTCACCTTTCTCTCCTTTAAAAATTATTAAACTTTCCTCAAACTGGTTACTTTAAAGGCTTCTTATTAATCTCATCTATCTCATCAGGAAAAACATACATAGATCTGATCAGTAATATCCCTCCTTTATTCTATATCTTAGTTCTATTTTGCTCATAAAGTTCAAATTCAAGAGATCTAGCTAAACGTACCTTAGTCTCGCAAGTAATTTAGTGAAAATTCATAGCTTGCTGTTAAGGTAGTTTCATTTGCTGTTAAATAAGTGTAATATTTTGGAATATCAGTTCTTTTAATTGGCTGCACAAACAGCAGGCCAACATCCCAAGGAAAGCTTGCTTTCCTTGGTTCCTTTTTCGCCGATTTAGCTAGTTTAATTTCATTACTTTTTGAGATAAAGTAGGCTGACCCAAAGGTACTCTTAAAGTGATTTAATTTTTTATTCTAATAGGCTCGCTGTCCTTTAGCAGGTCTAACAGATAAGAATGGAAGCTACTGTCCAAAGTGGCTTTTGGAGCGCTCAAATCCCCCCAGGGGTCTCCCTTTTGTCACAAAAATTCTTACAATTTTTGTATAACTGTAAGATATTGGTTTCAGCCTGTATAAGGACCAAGAAGAACTGATATATCAGTCCTATAATATTGTAACCATCAATAAATAAAATTTACTTTGGAATAGGCTCTTTCGAGCCCATTCCCCATCCCCCCTGGGGGGATTCGCGTCGGTGCCATTTTCGTCGTTTTCTGCTTACTTCCCTTTACTAGAATTGATCTGATTTATAGGGTAGTATATTTGATCTTGTTGTTAATTCCATATTCCATATCTTACTTTCAAAAGTAATCATAATACTTACCCCATGATTTCTCGAGTGACCCGAAAGGGGAAAGAGATTCGTGGTAGGATTAATCAGAAAACTAGATTTGTGTAGTTGTTTTATTTTTTCTATCATTTGTTTATCAGTAGCTTTAAAATTAACCCCTCCTCGATTCCCCGATTGAGATCCACTTGGATCGAAAGAGGTTCTTGGAGGCTTTTCTTTTAAACAAGAACACATCTCTTAAAAACTTATTAAAATTTACAAGACTCCAGTGTGTATGCTCTGCACTTGGCTGCGGTTCGTCCGATCAGTCAATCTGTATCAAAAGCACTTGGGTGACTAGCATAATTAGGACTCACCTTCACCAATTAACAAACCATTAGGTGAAATTCCAACACCTCGATCAAACCTTTACGGTGGTGAAATACCCAAAGGAAGCGGGAACCTACTGAAAAGTGACCTTGGGGCGCTGATCTCTATCACACCCTAATGGGTGCATTACGAACATAGCCCCAGAGACTCCATTTCAGCCCACATATCCCTTGCGGGTAGCCGTATAGGTTTTGTTTTGGACATACTCCAAGTACTCTCGGGTATATCTGGAGTCCCCCCTTAGCCTAATTTAATCAATTCATACTTCAATTTTAACTTAAAACATACCAAGATGCAATTTCAAAACATTTACTCCGAGCACATGCAAGCACATTGATCTCTTTGATTTGACTCCATTATTAAGGCACTGGTCATTTTTGCTTCATATATATATTGTTTATTAGCTTTGTGCTTTCGTGTGTAATTTTCATATCTTGTCATCTTCAATTGTTTATAGTTAAAATATTCGAACTCCTAAGTAATTGATTTAGTTAAACATCACCACACTAATTAATCATCCTTAGTAACTTAATAGGGTCTACCCCCCTTGGCTCCGTTAGGAGTTGAGCCTAAACGGAGGAGTCAAGAACAAGGTGACAGCCTTGACTCGAGACTTGCCCCCAAGGACACACCGAGTGGCTTGAAGATTTCTGCCACGTGATCCAGGTGTGTGAAAAGGCGGCAACAGGAATGTAAGTCATCTTTTTGTGATATTGGAGTAATGATTTCCTCCAAAAACATGGCTTACAAAAAATTCAAATGATGTCAAATTCCAAAAACCAAAATAGAAAAAAGTGCATATTGATTTAATTTGATCTATATCTACTAAAATATGCTGCCAGAACTTAGCATATGTTTAACAAGAATATTTGAAAGTTTGACACTGCCCTTCTCTGAAATGCAACCATTTAGTTTGGATTTGAATTTGGACTAAAATTCATAGTCTTCAAATGATAAGAAAAATGGCTTTAAGGCATTCCATGATTCCTGCTAACAACCTTACTTGTTACACGTGCCTAGATTCCAACCTACCCAATCGCTTTTGTATTTCAACCATGCTTAATATACATGCATACGACAATAAGTTATGTTATCCAAATTGAACATTGAAAGATGTGATGTGTCAACCTTTTCAATGGAAATCAATACACAAACAGATAGGATAATAAAAACTCAATCAGTCACTTGCTTAGTTTCTTAGATTGTGAAAAAAAATAGCAGTATGAAATAACAGATTATGGACATGTATTTTCACAAGATCTGCACCGAGAACAACTGTTCAATGGACAAGGGCAGGAGAGGAGATACAGGTTCAAGAAATATATCCTATCAACTATGAACTTGTTGATTTAGCACTTTTGAATGACACCATAATAACACAAAAAGGTTTTCGTTAATCCAATGTTATGGAAGCTATGCAATTTGCTTGACATGTTCAAATCAATAATAGAGCTATGCACAAGTCTATCATTGGAAATATGCAGGCAGTAGAGATCAATTTGTGCCTAAGAGGAAAACCATGGCTCAACCTACATAACTATCATAGAAGGAAATGGATAAGAGAAAAAAAGGACTAAGCTTTGGTTGTAATAGACAATGCTCATCAGGGCATAAATGTCAAGAAAACAAATTGTTCACATTGGAAAATAATGATGAAAAGGAAATATAGGCATCCACACAGAAAGGTGAGAAAGAACTTGTGAACTAAAAGAGCAGGAAAATGTTATAGAACTAAAAGAGAAGGAAAAAGTTTTAGAAATGTTGCACATCATAGATCAAGAAAGGTGCAAAATATCTGTTCATGGGAAAAAATATCAGTGGACTTTGTTTAGAGGGTTAGATGGTGTGCACTATGGTATTTTATGCTAGATATCAAATATTTGTTTCATAACAGCATAGTTATCAATCAAAATCTTCTAAACCAGTGACGGGCTAATGTCAACATTCAGAGGGAAAATAATAAAGAGAGATATCACAAATGATAGATTAATAACAAAATATCAGTAAATTCATCCATGAAGTTCGCATTGACATTCCACCCTCCCCTTCCTACGATGAGGTTCTTCTATTCAAGTTATATTTAGAACTGTATTGTATCATTCTTTTGGATGGAAATCAATACACAAACATATATGATAAGGAAAAATCAATGTGCCACCTACTTAGTTTCTGAGATTGTGACAGCAATCTATAGTATGAAATAACAAATTACAGAACCTATACAATATATGCACCAAGACCAATGGTGCAACAGACAAGGGTGGGTGAGGAGATCCAAGTTCAATAGCTATCAACTATCAGCTGGCTGATTTGCCTCTTTTGAATGAGCTCAACATGACACAAAAAGGATATCATTCATCCAATTTTTGCATTAAAGGGACAAATGAGCCTACCCATCTAGTATCTACCTATCTAACACAATGTCATCCACCATCAATAATAGAAAATACACCTAGTGTGCGATATTTGGACACATAATTGAGTCCTTGTGAAGGGTAGAACCAGGTGCACTTACACTATGATGGGATTTCCAAACTAGAATTCCTTTTCTTTTCCCCTAAGAGGAATAACTTTTGTAATCTCATAGATCACATAGGGTTACCAATAATACATATAGCAACATGTAAACATAACAGACACAAGAGACAAGAATAGATAAGAAAGTAACAGGTTATATTATAGCATTACATGAGGGTCCATACATATAAAAAAACTGAACGAAGTTCTCATCTGGCTCAATGGCTTAATATATATGATTACAAATGGTTACAAGTAACTACCTGTCGGTTCGATTAACCGACATGACTTTATGTGGCCAACCTAATCTCCAATTAGTCAGCTATTTGACTAGTCGGCTCACCGAATAGCTCCTCCAACATCTCCCCCAGGAACAAAATCTTTCTTCGTCCCGAAGAAAGGGGGGAAGTACTCAATAGTGCACTATCTGAGGCGGTTACTTCTACTATGGTTTGTCTTCATGGATTATGTAGTCAGATGGTTGGTTGCTTGGATTTGTTCACAAGTTTAGTGGGTCTGCTGAAATACTTGCCCGTAGTAGGTGGGCCAATTACAGAGTACTTCTTCTGTAATGATAGAATCTTCCAAGTGGTCCTGCAGTACCTTATGAGCTTCAGAGAACGTTGTGTACTGCTGTCTCAGTAATCTGTATGTTTCCTCTTTTTGATCTTATTTTGTAAGTTGTAGTTGTGCTTGTAGGGTTGGCACTATAGTTTCAAATAGCTGATGTGCTTTCTCCAGTGGCTTGTCGGTGTCAGACTCTAATGGTCCCAGCATGACTATTTGAATTAAATTTCTACAATTTGACAGAAATTCAATTTGCTCTTTCTTAGTGCTATCGAGTTGCTCTCGTCTATTCTGGCTTCTTGTTGCTACTTCTGTGGCGAGGGATTCTAAGAGTTGACCCAACTTGCCATCTCTCAATTTCGCTATGTCGACTGTAGTAGTCGATCCTAGTTGGTTGAGGTGGATCATTGTCCTCCTTTGTTCTTTGTGGTGTTCCTTTTTCTTTTTGTCTTTTCTCTTCTTATTTTTTCTACGTTGGTCTGCCTGTTGTTCTGCTTGTGGTTGATTCTCAGGTAGTTGACTTCCCTGCTGCTAATATTCATTAGGATGAACTTCATTAGTTGAGGGAATTTCTGGTTGAGCCTCTTGGGCAGAGCTTGCAGCTTGGTGTGTATCTGGTGGGTTTGATGCTGGTGGTTTAGGGTTTGGAAAAAGTTTTGAATTTGGAGGTGGTGATGGAGAAGGTGATTGGTCTAGTGTGAGTAGTGTGGTTGGGATATTTTCAGTCGACGGGGGATCTTTGACTTCTGGTGGTGAATTGGCTGGGTCATTAGAGAATAGGTTGTCAATCACCTGGTTTATTGCTAATATATCTTCCTGGTCATTTTCTTCCAAGTCTCCTATTAGTTCATTGGGTGGTGGAGGATGGTTAATGCTTGATAGGTCAAGAGATGAAGTGTGGCTTGTGACGATTTGAGAGGCCTTGTCAGGGTTCCTTAAGAATTTGGATTTGATACTTCTAATAGTTCTTGGTTTCTAAGTTATATGTCTGATTTTTTGTGATAGGGTCTGGCGTGCTGAGCTAGACTCGATTAATGGAAATTTGGTGGTAATTTTATGATCAAATGTGAATAATTCAGGGAGTTTTTCAATGAATGCCTGGAAATTACCATCATGGTTGAGTTGTTCTTTTAATGTTTTCGGCATATCATTTTTACAAATATCGACAGGGATGATGGTGAGTGGTTGTGGGATATATTATTGTGTGATTTGGGTTGGGGATGGGAGTGGGGGCGTGGAAACTAAATCAACAATATCCTCATCAACTGAAGGGTTTGTAGTTTTTACCTTTTTCTATCTGCCTTGTTTCTCTCCCGAGTCGACGAACCGCTTGAACTGTGTTTCGACTAATATTTTATTTGCTGCAACATCTTCTATGATGTCGAGAGCAGTAGCCAATAGTTCTTCTTCATATTCTAACTATGATAGTATAAGTTTACATTTCCCCTTCCCTTTTTCCTGATTTTCTTTTTTCCTTGAGGCTGCTATTTCCTTTGATATTTTCTTTAAATTTTATTTTTTCATAGCGTACTCTGGATTATCTGATTCAATATCTTCTTCTATCTGCTCTTCTCCTACCTCCTAGTGATGAGTCAGGATGATAATTTGTTTTGTCGGTACGGCCACTTGATGTTCAGTCGGCACACTTTCAATTTGGAGGGGTTGGGTGACAGTCATCAATTGGAGCTTGATGGTATCCTTTGTCAGTGTATCCTCCGACATGAAGGTACTGATATATAGACAGAGTTCATAATCCTCCTCTTTTTCTTGATCGGTCAAGGGTTCCTCAATAGTTGATTTGTTGCTTTGTCCCTTGTTGGTATCAATAGCTTGGTATTGGATTGTCGAGCTAGCTCTTGGAAAATCTCATTGACTGAAGGATAATAGTCGAGATGTTTTTATTTTGCTTTCGCCCCCTACATGTGCCAGACTGTAGTGTGGTTGAGCTCTATTTGAATGTGTGTTGTTTTTCTTAGACTTCTTCGGATGTTATGAGGCACCCTCCATCTAGTTGTCTAGACTTTTAGAGTCTGAAACCAATTTTCCAACAATACTTTTCCATTTGCTATTTCTTTCAGAGTTTCATTTTGTGAAAATGGTTTGAAGTGCCATATGTGATATTTGCATGGTTCTTGGAACTGCTTATATCCAACTAGACATAAGTGGTACATGGCTATCCAAATTATTAGGGATGGGAACCTGATAATTCCAGCCGACTCCTGGCATTTTTCACGTATGGTCTTGAGCATGTCGATGACATACTGATCCCAACGGTAAATTTTCCCTATGTCTGCTATTGTGTCGACTACTTCCAACATTTATAGCTTCAAATCAATCACCCAGCCTCTAGGGGTGAGTCTTGTCGCTATGATTTTGGAAACTATCTATAGTGTCTAGGCTTGTATTTGACTGATCATTAGCCCTTTCGAGTTCTTCCCTGATGATGTCCCTACTACTCGTTCTACTAATCCATCTTTTAGGTCGATAGGAACAGGTTCACCTTGGTTTGAATGTTCGATAAGCTTGTATATGATCTTGCCAAAAATTTCCACTAGTTTTTCGAAGTAGAATTTGCCATTGTGGTACCAGTTGATGATAAATTTTACAACGGTTTCTTTTGTCCCACAGAAAATTGCCAAGAAAGGTGTATTCATGTAACTCATAATGGTACTGTGGCTTATTTTCTCTACTTCCTATGTCATTTTCTTATCTACATTGGCCCATTCTTTGATTTCTTCCCAGATCTTTGCCCTTGAAGTTTCGTGTACCTTTGCATTTTTAATGTTTCTTAATCTTCTCATGAGTGGGGTTTCGACGGATTCTAGTTCTTTTGTTTTGGTAGCTGCGGCTCTCATTTGCTTCGGGGACATTTTGTCGGTCTCTTGGTCGGTTTTCTTTACAGGGTTTCTGCTCTCAAATTTCTGAGTACTTGGTTGCTCTATTTCTTCAAAATGCGGTAAGGAATATTTTTCTGACATAATATTTATAGGTGGAGCGAGTGGTGAACTTGTCGATGAAGGTATTAATGGCAGAAATGATGGTCCAGGACAGTCGATTCAGGTCGCGTTTAATGCATTCTGGATTTGGTGCTCCTTCTGACTGTAGTCATGAAGGCGTGATTTGAACTTTGGATTCGTCTATCAATGTCAATCCTAAGGGTGGTCGATGATGGCTTGTCGATGGTAGGGATGTTGGTTGTCGAATTGCGGTCTACTGTGTCTTTCGAACTTTCCTATCATTTTGGCTGTATGATTGATGGTTCTTTTTGTTGTTTTTGGGTTTTTTAGATTTTTATAGGTTTTTCTGAATAGTTATGGTTGTTGTTATTATTATTATTATTATTATTATTATTATTTATATTAGTTTTGGTACCGTTTTATTCGGGCACCATTAACAAGTTTTCGAAATACTATGCCTTGTAACGTCCTAGGTCGGACTGATGCGTTGGCATGAATTTCTTCGACAATGTAAGGTCCCATCCATTTTGTGTGTAACTTTTTAGGTTTCCCTTTCACTCAACTATTATACAGTAGAGAAAGATCTCTGACCGACAAATTTTTGTTTTTAATGTTTCTATCATGCCAAGCCTTTTGCTGTTGTTTTTGAATTTCTTGATGTTGTATAGCGAGTAGTCGATGTTCTTCTAGTTTTCATAATTGTATTAGTCGCTCCTTCCTACCTTCTTTGACATCGATGAGTAAGATATCTGCTATCACAGGTGTTTGCTGTCGAAAATGTAGTGGGACAACGGATTCTTGGCCATAGATAAGTCGAAACGGTGTTTGGTATGTCGATCATTTGTATGCTGTCCTGTAAGCCCATAGCACTACGGGGATTTTCTCGTCCCAATCATCGTTGTCAGTATTGCATATTTTTGTTAGACCCTTTGTTAGTGTTTTGTTAAATTCCTCTATTGCTCCATTCGAATGAGGGTGATAAGTTGTACTTCATCGGTGTTCAATTTTGAACTGGTCTGTCTGTGCCTTGATGGTTTTGTTAATGAAGTGTGACCCTTGGTCATTGCACTACTACATTTCGATCCAAAATTCGACAGAAAAATCCGACGGCGTGTGGATTTCTTCTTTTAAACCTACCAAAAATCACAAAGATAATTTTTTTTTTGAAAATGTGGCCATAAGCGTCACTTAAGCGACGGCTAATCTCATAAGCGTCGCTTAAGCGACGGCTAGCCTCATAAGAGTCTCTTAACCAACGGCTAGCCTCATAAGCGTCGCTTAAGCGACGGCGCATCAAAAAGAAATACCATTGATTTTCTCTTCAAATAAACCGTCAGCCTCGATGAAAAGACTGCCAAAAAAACCCCAATGTTAAGCCATCAGCCTTGATGAAAAGACCGCCAAACAAACCCCAATGTTCAACCATAATTTCCCTAGTTTGTGCTCGTCATGTGAATGCATTTTATAATGGGTAGTAGTGGCCTTTAAAATTTTTGAGGTGGATATAAATTTTAAATTGTTGTAATTTAAAAGAATTATGAATCGGGTCTTTTATTTTAGGGAGTGCAAATTTAAGAAACTGCTTTACTATTCAAAACTTAAAATGATCAGTTTAACTTTTAAACTAAAAATTAACATTATGTTTCAAAACTTGATTTATAAAAAGTTGTTTATAAAGGTACATATCATTGTTATTCAATGTTAAAGACAATAACCTTGGTTTGAGGTTCAAAAGAGGTTACTTAGGACACCTTGGAATTTCATAATTAGATGGCATCATTTTAACCACATTATTT